>PVKU01000505.1:0-466284 GCA_004027475.1 Anoura caudifer
CCCTGTGGTCTGCTCAGGGTCAATGACACCTCCCTTCTTCCCTGGGCTCGGCCGGAGATTTGGACATTGCAGGGGTTAATTCCCACCTGTGGCTACAGCTCTCAGCCCAGGTCAGTGATCATTGGTTCGGAGTGTGCTAACCTGGGGAGAGTGGACTCTAAATATTAATTACAAGTGCTGCAAAGGTAACATTGTGCCTGCCTGTGAACTCCGGCTGTGCTTTCTAAAACTCTGATCTCTTCATTAATGCGTTTTCTTAAATAAACTGCTTAAGGCGGGTGATTATCAGGTTAAAAAAAATCTCCCACAGAAATATGAGCTTTGGATTCAGTACTGAATTCTAAATTTTAAAGCCCCTTCACACTAGGATTATTCCATATCTCAGTTGCCTGGCTAAATAGAGGGCTTTTCCCCCTTGGGGACATATCTGCTCAGTTCGTAGTCTGTTACCTGCGAAAGGGGAAGAGAGTGTGAGCACCTGTGGGCAAGGCTTCACTCCAAGTGCACACATTCCTTAGCTCTCTGAGTGTGTTTGTACCCGGACGCGGGGCAGGGGTGCGCACTGCAAGGAGGCACTGGGGCTGAGGATAAAGTCCAGCCTGCACCCACCCTCAGGGTCTTGCCCAGCCGGTCTGTTTGTGGATTTATGAAAATATCACACCCTGAGACACACAGTTTGTGGTTTGAGCCACAGCCATTTCTGGAGTAGAGCAGGATGTTCGTGACGGATCCCAGAAGCACACAGACCTGCACAGAGGCACGGCCACCCGAGGGACCCCTACTCCTGGCCCTGCAGAGAGCACAAGGGCCGGGCCCTGGGCACGCCTGGCTGGCAGAGCCTGTGTTATCCTCCTGGGGAGGCTTCTGTGGCTGGTGGGGGCCAGGGACAGTGTGAATTGCGGCCAGAAGCTCGAGCAGCTGGTGGGGTGACATGGGTGAGAGTGGGTGGAGAGGAGGGGAGGCTGGGCCAGGGGTGACTAGGGGTGGACAGGGAATGTTTGATGAGAGACAGAGAGAGGGAGAGGGAGGGAGCATGGGGGAGAGAGAGAGAGAGAGAACTACTGCATTTTGCTGTGTATAATTTGCACCTTTTTGCCTACCTTTTTGAGTGAAAATAAGGATGTGCCTTATACATGGTGTAATGATTGCATACTATGGGTATAACAACTCTGTGTGTAATGCACACAGAAATGTGGGTGTGCAGTACACACAACACAACCCATTAGTTGGCACTAAGAACCAGAATTTGGTGCTTCCGCAGGAGTCTGCGGGTTATGGAGTCAGGACACCACGTATCATGGGGGAAGCAGCTCAGGTTTCGAAGACAGTCTTGAATCTGTCCAGTTCAGCTGCTTACCCGTCAGGCATCCCTGGGCAGGTTCCTGTGCCCTTCAGTGTCCTCATCAGAAAGGGTTAAACGGGACACTGGGCGGGGAAAATGCACACCAGGGTGCCTGGCCCAGGGTAGACGCTCAGTGGGGTCTGCCCTGTCCTCGCTGCTTCCCTGCAGAGAGGACTTCTCCTGGACTGAGAGGGGTCCCGGGTGGAGCTGCACCTGGGGGAGAGGGGAGCAGGGTGCAGGGTCTCCCTCACCATCCCCAGCAGACGTGTCCCTCTGGAGACAGCTAGGGAGAGAAAGAAGCAAGACAGGCAAAGCAAAAGGAAACAATTCTCAAGTCATGGTTCGTCAACTCATAAGAAGGAAAATAAAATGGAAGCTCTCCAGTAAAGGGGTGAAACAGCCTTTCTGTCCTCACCCTATCATTCCGGTGGTAGCTGTGGTCTCGCTGAGGTGCCTGAGCTGAGAGAACAAAAAGGGGCTTCCACCCCGTGAGGGTTCGCTGGCCCCACTGCATCCTCCTTCCTGGGCCTGGGGGTGGCGGGTGGCTGGCACTGTGCAACATCAGCATACGCAGCATTTCTCCATAAACTATTGCCTCACCCCAATGTTTGGGGGGACAAACCTTAGCAAATGCAATATTTCTCTGTGAACTGCTGCTGTGCCCCAAGGGCAGGGCTGGCCATATGCAATGCACAACCTGGAGGAGGACTTGCAAGGCCTCCCCTTCTCACAGCCTCCCTCTGAGGCTGCAGGCTCTTGCGCCGTTGCTAATGCATAATCTCGGAGCACACATCTCAGCAATGGCGAGAGCTGAATGGCCAAGTCCCAATTGCCCCCTCGGTAGACGGATCTCCTTTTTGGCTCCCATGAGCCACTGGCCTCTCCAGACTTATGCGGCCTTGAAAGGTTTTCTTTTGAAGATTTTATTTATTTATTTTTAGAGAGAGGGGAAGGGAGGGAGAAAGAGGAGGGAGAGAGACATGGATCGTTGCCTCTTGTACACGCCCCGACTGGGGACTGAAACTTCAACCCAGGCAGGTGTCCTGACGGAATCAGCGCCTGTTGGCTTTGCAGGACGACGCCCAACAAACTGGGCCACACCCGACAGGGCTCGCAGTTTCCTGATCTTCCCTCTGCTCTCTCAGGCTTCCGTGATGGGACCTAGTCCGAATGGGAAAGGCTTCAGGAGTGACCCGTTACACACTGAGACGTTCAGCTCCAGCTTTTAAACCCCACACAACAGTTTCTTAGCAGCAGAGAGGGGCCAAGGGGAAGGGAACCGGCCCAGCGCGAGAGCCCTTCCTAAACCAGGGTCACTGATGATTCACCTCTTGTCGGAGGGGAGAAGAGGGCAACAGGCTTCGGGAGGAAACACGCCACCCCTAGCTCCCTAACAATGAACAACTGAACCTACAGACTGGGTACGGAAAAGGAAACTCTTGTTAAAACATTAGCACGTAGAAAGCGGATACTGAAGAACTAAGATAAGGGAGACCAGAATATTATTGGGGAGAACTGGTAAGAAATTGAAACTGGAAGAAACAATCTGAAGGAACATAAGAGACCCCAGAAGTTAATTATGGGGTTAAAAGAGGGACGCAGGGCAGGAACTGAGAACTACTGAAAGAGAATGAGGCTCACAGACTTGGCTACAAGCTGCAAGGGCGTATGAGCATCTACTGTACCTTCCAGGCGCAAATGAAGAGTCAAGTCATAATCATTTATAACAGGGAAACTGAGTCAGGCAGGGAGCCATCATCCCCAGAAGTTTCTTGTAATGCTCCCTGCCTCTCTTTTCTCATAATGCCTTCAACTGATTGGACGAGGCCCACCCACAGTAAGGAGTGTAATCTGCTTTACTCAAAGCCTCCTGATGTAAACGTTAATCACATCTAACAAATACCTTCACAGAAGCACCTAGACTGATGAGTAGCCAGACAACTGAGCGCTGGGGCCTTGCTTAGTTCAGACATAAAATTAACCATCAGAGTTGTTCCTAGTTTGAGGTGATTATAAATAAAGCTGCCGTGAACACACACGTACAAGTCTTTGTAAGGACATACCTGAGAGTGGAAGGGCCAAATCATGTAGTCTCTGGATGCCTGACTGAACACCCCTTCCAAGTGGTTCGTTCCAAGTAGCCTGCAATTCACATTCCCACCAGCAGCGGGCGAGAGTGCCAGTTGCTCCGCTCTCCTCACTTGTCTGTCGTTTCAAACTGGCATGACCTCTCTCTTTAATTTTAGACATTTTAATAGGTATGTGGTGGTATCTAGTTGTGGTTTAAATGTGCATTTTATTAATGAATAATAATGTGCCAGATTATTAACATTAATTCCCTTTTACTCGCAGGTTATTTTGCTGCACAGGTAGGAAAAGCAAGATTAAAATACAAAGTCACACCCCCGGCAGTCTCTGGGTCCCCCGAGTTTGAGAGAGTATTTCGTGCACAGTGAGTAATGCTTCTCCCACCGGTCAGGGGTCTGGGCCGGCCACACGCTCACACTTCTTTGATTGATTTATCCATTTGTTTGTTTGTTTATTGTTGTTGTTCAGTTTCAGTGGCCCCAATTTTGCCCCCTTGCTCTCCCCTGCCCCGCCCACCCCCACCCCCACAGTCAGTCCCCACTCTGCTGCCTATCTCCACGGGTCCTTTCTTTACACGTTATTTCACACCTTCCGATTGGGGGGAAGATGTGCAGAGAAGAGACAGCCACTCTTCCCGGCCAGAACCCTACTCACGGTGCTTGAAGCTTGAGGTGCCCAGTGTCTCGAGTGTCTGCCCGCCTTTATCACAGATTCGGAGGTGTGTTTACAAAAAGGCTGGGTGGTGGGAAGGACTGCTGTGTCTCAAAGCAGGGCACTTTGCTCCAGGAACCCGCTGTGAGTTTGGTAGCCTCAAGCTGAATTAGTTATGCTGTTCGTCTTCTATCTTTTCTGTCTTTATTTCCTCCTCTCCACTTCGAAACAGAGGTGGGTTGGTACTATCCTCTACCCAGGAGCCATTGCCTCAAATCGGAAGAATGTGAGGATGAGACAGCTGTTATTAAACATGTGTTCCTTAGTTTTTGGTCACTTGGTTTTTACAAAGCCCAAGCCCAAGTTACCAACCCAGGCCCCTTCTGCAAAGTCCCCGTTCAATTCCTCTTCCTTTTCTACAGGGAGGGCCCTTGAGATTACTCTCTCTAGAGTTTTGCAGAATACTTTTGCCAGAATATCTTTTTTTTTTTAAATTGTGAAAATAGCAACTATAATTTCACCAAGGGTCATTCCTTTTTGATATTGCTTGGCTTAGAAACTTCTATCTAGTCTAATTGGAACACCTTGATCCCTTTAGATTAAAAGCTTTTTATAAATCTAAAAAGTAGACCCAAGTTATAAATTGATCTTGCTGCAATTTAAATACATTTCTTCTGATTCTGTCCACTGGAAGGAGGAGTAGCTGTTGAACTCACTCTTCAAGTACTTGAGAACCGTGATTGACTGTCTTTCCTGGTCTATATTTTGGGATTAGTTAGCGCTAGTTCTTTAGCTGTCTTTCTCCAATCATTAAAATTTTGGTCATTATTTTTAGACTAAAATTTTTTATTTTATTTCTAAGCCTGGAACCTAGAAGGATGTGTAGTATTCCAACAAGGGTTTCATGGTTCTGAGTAGGAGAGGAATCGTCTCCCCCTTAGTTTTTGTTAATGTATCCTTATTTGCTTAATGCTAATTGTTCAGCTCCTGTTCCAGAAGTAACCTGCCACAAGGCCCAAGGACACCCAATCATCACAAATCTGAGTACTCTCTAGTAATATTGCCTTCTTATTCTAGTGTAGTTCTGTACTTTTTTTTTTTGCTATTCACTAGGTTTTTATAGTTATCTTCGAATTGTACTTCTGAAATTTAGAAATTAAAATTAGTGACCTTATTGCTTATCTAAAAACTACAGAGAAAAGGAAAATTTACAAAGATAGTACTTTTTCAAATATTCTGCCATACCAGGATTATAGAAATGTGGGTCACTGCGTTTTGCATGAGTACAGAACGGTTAAAGGAGAGAGACAGTAAACTCGCCTCCATGTTTTCTACACGCACGCATCCGGGACATCAGCTGAGAGTGCAGCGGGCGCTTGCCCACTGCGTTGCAGCAGGCGAGGGTCTCCAGGATGCAGGGGGGCCTGTGCATGGTGAGTCCCTCCGACACCAGCCTCCCGCCCCACACACCCCTGACCGGGGGCCTTATAACACTCGCCCTCTGATGAATACGAATGAAATGTGCTCATCCCTTTACTTTGAGAGCTTTCAGGGAAATTATTTAAAGACCATTTTTTAAAAAATGTGCTTGAGTGACTTAAGTGGAAGGTGATGGTTATGAGGGAATTGGGGGAAGAAATCCATTCAATATGATTTGAGTTATTTTTCTGGGTTCTTCAGATAAGATACGGAATACGCTTTAGGCTGAGAATTATGATCCCCCCTAGGTCTTTCTTTTGGAAAAGAGCTCTGATTCAATTCTACTTCTGGGAACTCACTCGTAGGACAGAGATCCCTGTCCCTGCCCTGAGGTGTGAACTGTGTTTGGGTTGCACCTCAGAAGATTCATTTTATATGTGAGGATCTTTTAAGCTCTTTATGTAAATTCTTACATCATTTTTGTAAAAAGAGAACGGACCTCTTACCTCTAGAATAAAACTCAATACTTTGGAGTAGGGTTTTTTCATGCAGTAACTCATGTCTTTATTTTTTCCTGCAGACAAAACTGTGTGGAGTTTTACCCCATATTCTTACTTACACTGTGGATGGCTGGATGGTATTTCAACCAAGGTAATTTTAAAGTACAGTTGACTCGGTTCCAGCGAAGATTGTGGTTCTCAGAGCTGTTTAGGAGAACACACACAACCACAATCTATGAATCCTGGAAATTGTTTTGAACAAAATAAGCAATGTCTTTGTTCATCAAAGAGCGCTGTGCTGCAGATAGTCTAACTTTGCTTCATTCTAATTTAACTCGATGATTTTAAAAAATTATCTCTTATTGATTGTGGACTGGCTGTGACCACTGACCACCACCTAGCACCCCACACCCCCTCAGGCAATCCCCCCAACCATTGTTCATGTGCATGGGTCATGCATATAAGTTCTTTGGCTACTGTGTTTCCTACACTGTACTTTAATCCCTATGGTTATTCTGTAACTACCGATTTGTACTTCTTAATTCCCTCACCTCTTCACCCATTTCCCATACCCCCTCCCATCTGACAGCCTTCCAGTAACTAACTTCTTTTCTCTTGCTTTTAAGAGAGTCTCTTAATCTTTAACCTTTGGTCTTTTAATAATGATGTGTCTTGGAGTGGGCCTCTTTGCATCCATCATGATTGAGACTCTCTGCACTTCCTGGACTTGCATGTCTATTTCCTTAACCAAATTAGGGAAGTTGTCTTTCACTATTTTTTTCAGGTAGATTTCCAATTTCTTACTCTTTCTTTTCTCCTTCTGGTACCCCTATGAGGTGAATGTTGAACTTCTTAAAGTTGTTCCAGAGGCTGTTTATACTATCCTCATTTTTTTTATTCTTGTTGTTCTACATGGTTGTTTTTGCTTCCTTATGTTCCAAATCATTGATGTGATTCTTGGCTTCATCCACTCTACTGTTGTTTCCCTGTAAATTGTTCTTTATTTAAACTAGTGTATCCTTCATTTCTGACTGGGTCTTTTTTATGCTGCTGAAGTCCTCACTAAGTTCCTTCAGCATCCTTATAAACAGTGTTTTGAACTCTACATCTGATAGATTGCTCATCTCCATTTCATTTAGCTCTTTGTCTGGAGTTTTGACCTGTTCTTTCATTTGGGCCATGTTTCTTTGCCTCATTTGGGCAGCCTCCTTGTGTTTGTTTCTCTGTATTAGGTAGAGCTGCTTTGACTCTGTGTCTTGGTAGTGTGACCTAATGTAGTAGTTGTCCCGTAGGGTCCAGTGACACAGCCTCCCCTATCACTTTGTGGTGAGCCCTTTGTGTGGGCTGAGCACACCCTCCCGTTTTAGTTGAGCCTTGGTTGCTGTTGGCAGATCAATGGGAGGGATTTACCCAGGCCAGTCAGCTGCAAGGGCCACTGGCTGTGATCACTTAACACCTACTTCCACCCTCTGTGGAGGATCAGCTGTGCAGGGGCAGGGTGGTGGTGCTCTGACATGGTCTGTATCTGTCCACTGGGTGCGTTGGCCCTGGGGTTTCCCAGCTGGTGCAGGCCAAGGTCAGCCTCCACCGGTGTTTCCCTTGGGGTACCCTGCCTGAGCTGTAAAGCAATCTGTGATGGCTGTTACTTGTGCTGGGCTTGGAGATTCCCAGGTGAAGCCAAGCTGTGACTCTAATCTGGCTGCTGCTAGGGCTCACTGAAGCCAGCTGTTGCTTGTTTGGTAGGATTTAGGAGCTAAGACCAGCCATTGTTATGGAAAGGCAGCATGGGTGGGCCCATAAATTGGGTGGGGTGGATCCTGTGTGGATCTCCGAGGTCAGTCACACAGTGTTCGCCTGGTTGATGGGGCCTCTGATATGGCACCAGCCTACCGGCTCTGTGGGGGGAGGGCTCAGAGAAAGGACAATGGCTACTGCTCACTCCGATGCCAGACACTTCAGTCTGTATGCGACTGGTGGCCTTCAAGCTGCCATCCCAGTGCTGGAGCTCAGAGGGAGTGAGTCTGAGTAGGTGAGTCCGTGTGTGGGGTTCCCCAGAGGAGCTGCTTAGGACTGCAGCAGCCTCCTCCACCAACTCAATCCCTGCGGGGTTTTGTAGTCAGAAATTGTGGGGACTTGTCTTCCTGGCACTGGAATCCTGGACGGGGGGTCTGATGTGGGTCTGGGACTCCTTGCTCTTGAGATATAACTCCTGAAGTTTTATCCACATGGGTGAGGGGCCAGCCTGTTCCGCACCCCTCCCACCAGTGTGCATGGATATGATTTCTTAAATTCCGTAGTTGTCAGACTTCCATTCAACTTGATTTTGTAGTTGTCACATTTCCATTCAGCTTGACTTCTGACTTTCCTGAGTGATGGTGGTTTTACATTTTAGTTGTAATTTTGATGTGGTTGTGTGAAGAGGTGAGCCATATCTGCCTACGCTGCCATCTTGACCGGAGGCCTCAATAATTTTTTAAAAAGTTGAAACAAACTATATGTTTGTCTTCAAATCTAATACTCTAAATTCTAGTTTATCTACAGGAATAGAACATAGAATTAATAATTTACCCTAATTATTATAGCTAATATTTATTGAGCACTTACTATGTGCCAGGTACTCTTTAAGTTTTATACACATATTATCTCATATAAGGATTTATAGGATTAAAAACCTTCCTATGAGGTAGGTTCTATAATTAATTCCTGTTCTACAGATAAAGAAACTGAAGTACAGAGAGGTGAAGCAATTTGTCCAACTTCACAGTCACCAATGTAGGGGAAAATTAGCTTTCAAGTACAGAGCAGGATTTATTGGATTTTTTTCCCTTCAGGAAGGAGTCGAATTAACAGTCTTCTACAGTGTAATTTTTTTCTATTGGAATTTGACCCAACAACCCATGAACCTTTTGTTGAGCATTCCCAAGGATGTAGTGCTGTTGTTTTGTATGTAATGACCCTACAAATACGTACTTTCTCTTTGACCGGGGTGTCCTGGGCCAACGGAGGGTGTTACCCCAACTCTGCCCGGCCTTTTGAGGTGAGACCAGCACCAGCCACCTTGGCTGGAGAAAGTCAGTCCCTTTTGCTTCCCCATAACTCTGTCCCATTTGGGTCTGACCTGCGCTTGCTAAGACTTAAATAGGCCCAAATCCCGCTGCTTTCAAAGGCAGTCCTATCATCTTCTTCTTGTAATTTTCCCTGTCAACTGAGGACTTTCAGATAAAATGTCCTTTGGAGAAAGACTTTTTAACTTCGTTCCGACTCGCATTTCTGTCCCTCGAGGCCACGGATGAAGGCCTCAGTGCTTGTCAGGTGAGGCCACATTAACCAGTGAGGAGAAAAGTGCCTTTGGTAATGAGACTCAGCCTCTGCCTGTGGATCCGGCTGCCTGTCGATCCGGCTGCCTGTCAGGGAAGGCTTTCTTGGGTATCATCTTGTTGTAATTTTCTCTTGTTTCTTTCTCATCCAAAGTAAGTTGCCTATTAACCGTCCTCTGGACAGTCCCCGCTGGCTTTCTGGGGGTCACTCACTAGAGAGGGGGTTTCACCCCGCAGCATGCTCCGGTCGCTTCACTTCCTCAGGCACCTTGCTTGGGGGTGGGGGCAGTGGGGGGGCCCTCCTTGCGGTCCTTCAGGCCCAATGCTAATGCCGTGCCCTCAGAATGGAAAACCAAAGGCGCCCCCCTTGTTCCGCCGTCCCCTCCCTCGTCTCTCTCACCGTGCCTCCAAGCCTGTCGTTTTCTTCTCATTTTCCTCTTTGTTGTCTGTCTTTGCTGATAAACTCCATTAATGCAGGGAGCTTGTGTCTATTTCCCTGCTAACCCCAATCCCTCGCATGATGCCTGGCATGTAGCAGAAACTAAAGAAAATGTTGGCGACCTAGCAGTTTGCACCTGTGAGGTTCTGAGGACGAGGGAGGGCCCCCCACGTAGGGGAGTTTTGATATTTTTCCGTTGGACAGGATGGCAGAACATCACACCACGCTTTATATTTCTTTTAGGTAAAACTTATTTTTAAAGAAATCCAAACATCTTAAGTGTATGATTCAATGAGTTTTGACAAGTGTCCACACCTGTGTGACTCGAATCCCTGTCAAGTTAGAGGGCATGGCGACCCCTGGAACATTTCCCTGTGCCCTTTCCTGTCAGCTCCTCTCAGGGGCAAACGCTGCTCTGATTGTTTTCATCCCAGTTTAGCTTTGCCCGTTCTGGAACTTTCCATAGTTGGAATCATGCCATATGGGCTCTCGGGTAACACTCCACTCAGCAACAGGTTTTTTGCGATTCCCCGGGTTTCTTTTCATTGCCGAGTGCTATTCCATGGCACGGTTGGCACAGTTTGGTTATCCGGTCTCCTGCTGATGCGCTTCTAGGGCTGCTCCGGTTCTGGGCCACCATGAATAATGCCTGCAATGGACGTTCCGTGCAAGTCTTTTTATAGGCATGAGCTTTCATTTCTCTTGGGTAAACACACAGGATTGAAATTGCTGGGTCAAAGGTATGTTTGGTTCTATAAGAAACTACCAGACCTTTTCCCCGCGTGGCTGTGCTGTTTCGCTTTCCCACCGCAACGGAGAAGATTCCAACATGACCAGCACTTGTACGGTCAGCCTTTTTGCGTCTGAGCCATTCTGCTGTGCACGGGTGTCATCTTGTGGTTTTAACCACAGTTTGCTGGCATTAAATGATGTGGAATAATGCGGAAAAAATTTTCATGTGCTTACTGGTACATTTGTTTATCTTCCTGTGTGAATTCTCTATTCAGTATTATGCCCCTTGAAAAAATTAGCTTGTTTTTCTACTGAACGGCCACCAGAGGTCTCTGTGTGTTTTGGATGCACGTCTTTGTCAGACATACGTTTTGTAAGCATCTTCTCAGTCTTCATACCACATTTTGAGAGACTGCCCTCACATTCTGTATCTTCTCTATTTTTTTCTATAGTTTTTGCCACTTGTCTGGGTCTGGTATACATATATGCCCGTTACCAGTATTTCTGGGGATATTCAGAAGCTGCTAAAAAAAGGTAAGGAGAACCTATGAGTTGATGTTTGGGTGAAAAGTGGCAGATGGAGTCTGAGTTAGTTTCCTGTTCCTGAGAGTATTAACAGCACCGATGGCTGTGGTTGCAAAGGTGCCCTCTGTGTTCTGAGGCCACCGTCTCCCCAACCCCATGCACAATTAGGCACGAGACGGGGAAGTTCAAGGATAAAAGTGTGCACTGAGTGTGCACCCTTTGACCATCACACTTTCAGTCCCTGCACAAATTTTGCACTCTCTCCAACGAGTGACCAAGGAAATAATCCTGCCCAGCTTTAAAAATCCTTTGAATGTTCAAAGGAGATAATTGGCCTTTGTGGTTAGGTATCCCCGTTGATTTATGTGATGGACCAAAATTTTCAAATGGCAAAAACATGGGCATCCTGGGCAGTGTCAACAGTGAGGGGCGGCTCCAGGATGCCCCAGCTTTACTGCTGTGGCCGCTGTTCGTCCCCTCCCTCCCTCCCTCCCTCATCTCTGCTCGGCAGGATCACTGGCTTCCGGGTGAGCCTGGGGATTTTGGCGTTGTTGACCGTCCTCGGCACCTTGGGGATTGCAAACAGCTTTCTGGATGAGTACCTGGACCTCAATATCGCCAAGAAACTGAGGCACTTCTAACGCTGTCCCTCCACCCGCCTTTGCTCAAATGCTTGCAGAAGGTATTTCCATGCTGGAGGTTATATGGTATCACGTGTTCAATTAAAACAAACTAAAAGTATTAATTTTGTTTTTCTTGAAATGGATTTATAGAAAAACATCCTTTAGAGATTTTATTTGCTTTTTTTTAGACAGAGGGAAAGCGAGAGAGAAAGAAAAGGAGAGAAACATTGATCAGCTGCTTCTTACATGCCCCCTACTGGGGACCTGGCCCACAACCCAGGCTTGTGCCCTGACTGGGAATCAAACCAGTGACCTTCCACTTCACAGACCGGTGCTCAATCTACTGAGCCACACCAGCCAGGGCAGAAGCCCACGCTTTAGAGAGTAGATTTCCTGTTTAAGAACTGAAGTTCGCACTGAGAGGGTATAGCGGGATCATCGGTGGAAGTGTGCTGGGCCTGAGTGTCCCGTGGGCAGCCGCCTGACCCGTGTGCAAGGCTTTCTGCGGCCACCACCATCACCCATCTCTGACACTGCTGCTCTCTCCATGGAAAGTTCCAGACAGATGCTGATAGGCCGCTGAGCCCCCTTCGTTGGTGGCAGGAAAGCAACAGATAGATTAGCCAGAGAAGAGAGTTACCAGCTAATCGCACAAAATAAATCTGGCTGTGAAAATGAACTTTATAAAAAAAATAAAATAAAGAGGGCACATTATTTTTAAGAAAGCATCCAGAGACCTGTGCTTGCCCCTGGCAGGGGAAGGGGTGGGTCACGGTCACAGCTGGAGGACCTGGGCTGCGTTTGGATGCACTTTCTGTCACACGTGGGGCTTGGGGCTGGTGGCTGTTGTGACCCTATGTGCAGTCACTGGCGGGCACAGTTGCAAATGGCCTGCACCTCCCTCATCTCTAAAATGGGAATGAGCCCGCCTTCCAGAACACAGGGACCTTAGGGAAATGGAATTATGAGCATATAACCTCACATCGGGGAAAGAGCTCTCTGTCCCTTTTTCCCAAGCAACTTGGACGCCTTGAATCTCGTGTGGGTATCTGCAAGAACCTGTTTACTGGGACTTGCCTTTTTTGTGGGTACGAAGGAAGTTACAAAGGCTGGGGATAATACAGAAAGAAATGTGGGCATTGAAACCCCTAGTGTTTCCAGGATAGAGGAGAGAAGACAACGGCAGCCTCTTGCATCCCAAATACTGGCACTGAATGTCCCAAAGTAGGCTGAGAACGTTTTGGTCTGGGAACAGAGCTACCTGGGAACAAGCCCTGTAGCCCCTCTTTTGCAGTCAGGCTCCCGAAAAGCACCTCCTCAGAGGAAGGGGAGCAGCAAAAAGGGCAGACTCCAGGGGCAGGCCACACCCCTCCGGCTTGGCCAGTGCAGTTCTGCCTCAGTGTCCTTGCAGATGAAAGGGGGCTAATGTTCTCAAATGACCTGATTCTGTGGTCTTCCTACTTTTTGGCATTCTGATCAGTTATGGTGACTTGTGACATTTTAGTTGTTTTATATGCTGAAGCCAAGGAAGAGAGGGAGCGCAAATGCTTGACCCCAAAGCGCAATTGCTACATAATCATAGCCTTCGGAAGTGGGGGGAAAACACAACTGTTCGAATCTTACATTCGGGGTTTTTTAAACAACTTCTATTTTGCATCTAAATGGAAACTATTTAAATTATAAACACATACACAGAGTTTGGTTGAACAATGCGTGGAAAGAGAAGCTGGGTGTACCACGATATTGAGCTTTGTATTTTCAGACATCTGAACTGCAGAATTTACTTCCTTTGTTCTAATTCTATTGTCACCAAGGCAACCTCTTCATCATTTTAATTCCTACAAATTTGGCTACAGGGAGCAAACACACTGGCTGGAGAGATGGGAATTTCTGATCTCTTTGACAGTGACAAATAAATCTTTTGCCTATTAGTAAATTGGCTGATTTTATTTTTAGAAGTCAGGTTTATTGCTTCAAAAAGTCCATGGTACGAAAAAGGGGTGGAAAGGACCTTTCCTGCTGTAAAAGAGTCTTAAAAGAGGCATAGAGACCAAATGGCAATGCGGTCACATCCGGTTAGAATAACGCAGGTATGGGAGGCAGCTGGGAGGCAGTTGGGACCATTTGCACGTAGAGTGAGAGGGAGGTGCTCTCAGGGAAGGAATGTTCCGTACGTTGGGGGGGGATCCTGGCTGTGAGGCCCGGGGACAGAATGTCCTAACTCTTTGGAGCTGCACACTGAGAGGTGGCGGGCTGGACTGTGGAGAGCTTTGAAAATGGTTCCGCAGACTAAGCATGTGATCTACCAAAGTGCTGACAATTTTTGAGTTGCTAGGTGTATTTATTTTCTATGTCTATAATTTTTTTTCTTGAAGATGCTCATAGAAAATGCTTAAAAAGTGAAGTCAAGCTAAGTCCTGCAAGCAGGTAGCTCTGAAGCGCTGTGTGCTTGACGTGGAAGGGAGCTGAGGGGTCGGTGGAGCCGCAGTGTCGGTGGGGCCTGGCCCAGCAGCCGTCCTGGGCGGGGCAGGGGCATGTTAGCCCCACATGGGTGGATGCTGCCGTAATTACCTCCACCTGCTGCATGAAACCAGACAGGTGTCCGTGGTAGCTTGCCCAGAAGCCGCTGGAATGGAAATCTAATGTCCTTAGAGCTTAAAACCCAAAGGAAAAGAGATTAGAGGAGAAAACTGATGAGAAAAGGAGAGGAAAAAATGAAAAAGAAAATAGAAAGATAGAGGACTGGTTGTACAACGGGGATTTCTCCTCCCCATTTTCTTTGCAGGGTTGGAGGTGGGTGTGGCCAATGAAGTCATTCATAAGGGAAAGTATCAGGTTATTTGTTTTTCACCTTTATTTCCCTCCAGTGTTTCCGGAAAAGCCTGGTCAGAGGCTGAAACGGCTCATCCGGTGCTTCCAAATGTTCCTTGATTTTCAGGAACAAAACACATCGTTCTCACTGGGTGAGGAGATGCCCGCTGACTTCCTGGATAGAGGTTATGCGCTCCCTCCGTCTCCCCTCACCGCCCACTTAGGGCACTGGGATTTTATAAAGGTCAACATGGTTACATATAAACAAGTCATTTTAAGGGAGACATGTATTCCGTGAGTCCGGTGCAGAACGCAGCTTCATGCAAATCAGAGCTGTGGTTTTAATTACTCGGGACGAGGAGCACTCGGCACTTCTCAGAGCTGCATGTTTGCAATTCTGGTGTCAGCCTCCCCGCACCTCGCCCCGGATTCAGCTCATTTTTGAATCTCATGCTACCCAGTGTCACGTGGCATGATCTGCCAGCCAGCGTGGAACCGTGATCCACTGTGGGTAGGATTGGCCTCCTCTTCATGGTTAAGTTCATGCTCTCTTGGTTTGTACGTATTAAAAAACACCCTTGTTTTGGATCAATTTTTGACTCCCCTAAAGTGGCCTTAGGTCAGGTCTCCTAGAAGTGAAGGGCAGACTCACATGTGTGGGAATGGTTAAGGAAGAGCTCCCAGGATGGGAGACAAAGGGAGTGGTGGAGACAGGGCGGAGAAGGGCAGGAAGCCCTGCAAGGGGGCAGCTTCAGGCAGAGCCCCAGCCACTGCTTGGTCCTGCAGGGGGAGCTCTGGAACATAAGTCGTGTCTGGGGTCTCTCACCCTCCTGCACCGGGGAGGAGGGGCCTGGCAAAGCATTTTAACTCTGTGGCTGGGCGCAGGCTAAGCCAGGCCATGGCCCTGGCCCTGGCCCAGCGGGGCTGGAAGAAGTAAGGCATGCGTGTGTGTGTACACACGTGTGTGCATGTGTGCATGTGTGGACAGGGCCCTCTCCGGGGGAGCTGAAACTTCGTTGTTACTCCCCCACCTGAGTGTATTTCTTAACCTTTTTTTAAAATAAAAATTTTACTGTCATTTCCCCAAGCCCTCTGAGTGAACCAGGTGGGTTTGAGTTGTTATGGTGCTGGATGCACAGCCGGTGCTGGACTTCAGCCGGTTCCTGTCAAAGGTGGCTTCTCTGTCCCCTCCGCCACACCCCCACATGCAGACTTAGAACATTTTAGTTGTGTGGTTGGATTGAAGGGGCTGTGAATGATGGATTGCTCTCTACCGTTACATCAATGTTTAAATAATGATACCAACATTTTGAGACCAGAACCGCAGTTAATCAGTTAAAACCCAGGCATAACATGTCTGCTTAATTAAGGCTGGGGGTCCAGTGACAATCCGAAAATGAACTAGACTTTGGGTTGATTCAGATAACAATCTTTTATTTTTTTTCTTTAAAAGTAGTATGTCAACATCACTTCATTTCTACATTTAAGAGTCCTGTACATTTCTTAAAAGGAAATAAGCAATGCTCAATGTACAAAGTAAAAAGAGAAAACTAGAAAAATCTGAATAAAATGGAGCAAGTTGCCATAGGTCATACAGTACAAATTAGTAATTAGATGTCATCTGAAGTGCAATACCACTGCTGTGATGATGAGTTAAGGAATGAAATAAAAATACTCTATTTTAAACAAACAGTATATATATATTTATATGTATATATTTTTTACAGATAGTAGACCCAGTGATATCTGCCGTATTGTAAAAACTTATTTACAAATAACTTTTTAGACATTACATATACATCAGCACCGTAGTAAAAACAAAAACAAAACGACGCTATTAAAATCTACCTCTCTATTCAGTTGGTCCCAGGACTGAGCATGTGGAGGAAGCTTTCAAAAGCTCACAGAGTCTCTCTCCCAACAGCCACCTCTAGCTTCTCATTGTTGCTTATACATTTACTTCCTGTACCCTCCAGAAAAAGGTAATTATCTACTCTCTTGTTTGCTTGCTTTTTTTTTTTTTTTTTGGTTTTCATCGGTTTCTACTCAGGAGTTTCCCTGGCAGCTCCCTCCCCATGCGGGGTGCTCATGGTCAGCCTACTAACACCTCTTCCCAGACAGAGCGCAGCCCCTGCCCGCCTGGGCTCTCAGCTGCCAGGCCACCTCTCCTTGCTCCGTCCTGCTCCGTGCTCACTAGATCTGTAACCTGAGGACCCGGTGAGCAAGTCAAGGCAGTGTTCGCCCACCTGCCACCCCTACATCCTCTGCCCTCAGCCTTCCATTGGAACCCCCTTCTCAGAACCTTCCCCCAGGGAAGCCTGATGGTCCCCAGGCCGGGCTCTGGTGTGGCAAGTTGCACGTGACTGCCCGGAAGGGAGCCAGGCTTTTGGACATGGAAGGGAGGGTGGGAGGAAAAAGCACACGTCACTCTCACTCACGTAGGACAATGATGATGCCACATGGCCTCTGAAACAGGACAGTGGGAGGGGAGGCAGGACATACAGGTTAAGTCCTTATAAAAAAGAGGCCTCACGACCGCGGAGCTGGTCGATGCCTCGGGCAGACTTCAGTCAGGGCAGAGTTGAGTGAATCACACGGAGAACGACTGTACAGGACTTTTGAAGTGGGTTGCTTTGCCCGCGTGGAAGGAACTGTATCTTCCTCCTTTTTGTCATCAAAATGTGTAAGGTGGAGTAATGGATTTTTCAGCGTCTCATCTCTCAGGGGTTTAGATTTGTCTTTCTGGTGAGCAAGGGCAAGGCTGATTTTAGAGCATCACCCCTGGGTTTTCCCCAAAGGCGGCCCGAGCAGGAGACCTCTGGGCCGGCCCTCCCTGGGCACACCGTCAGTGCCGGACGTGGTGCGTGTAAACCGGCCGCTGAGCACTGGAGCAGCCTGCTCGGTTCCAGGCAGAGACTGTCCGTTCAGCTCCACACGTGGTAGAGAAGGAACACTCCAGTGTCGCCTTGGCATTGCAGGCGTTGTCTAAATTCTTCTTGCATTTATTTCGACTCTGCCCAGGTTCCCTAGAGGCAAAAGCCTCATTTCTTCTTGGAATCCACCTGTGAGGAGAAGCAAGGACGCTGGGATGGACACAGGGAGGGACGGAGGCAGGGGTGAAGCAGGAGGTGGCCGTGCGGGGAGGTTCACAGCATCCGCCAGGGTCTCCCCGCCCTGTGGTGCTGGAAGTGGATGGGAACTGCCTTGATGTGCCGCCATCTTTCTGGGCTCCCAGGAGGCTCCATCCCAACTACGTGGGGTGAGGGCCGCCATGGTCACCAGCAGAGGGCTGCCCCAGGCCAGTAGGACAGACCCTCCTCTCAGATCCCTTGGCTTTCCTTGTGAGGCGGCCAACAGAATGCCCCTGACATTCCTGAGGGTCATTGCAGGGCAGGAGACAGGCCTGGAGGGTCCTGGGCAGTCTCCCTGCGACACCCCGCCATTCTTCGCGCCTGCCCTCCGCATCCAGTCACAGGTCTTGAAGCCCGACATCTCTTTCCAGCCAGAGCTCAGCACATTTCTGACCTGTGCTCTTGGCCTGCACAACCACCCAGCAGGCTCTGCGGGGCTCCCCTTGCCCAGGGCTCTGTTTGGGCAGCAGTCGGTCAGGGATGGAGCAGCTCTTGCTGGGACACGTGATCGACTACAGGGCCTGCCTAGTGGGGGCTCAGGTTTGTCTTCCCCACCTGACTCTGCTGTGGCTCCTTCTCTCGCAGCAGGGATCTGCATGGCATCCTGTCTGGACTGTGGTGTGAAAACCAGGTGAAATGAGGCCCCACGGGGCTGCTGATTGGCACCTGGATCTTCCATTCTCAGCCTGCCGCAGTTTTGCTCAGTTTATGTGGGTCAACAAAACAAAAAATGAGGATGGGCCCACATCCTGTTTGTTTGCCCGTGGTATGCTTTCACCACTGGAGTTGTGGCTCACGGGGCCCTGCTTGACTAGGGGTTTCCAAACAGCTCGTCGAGCTCCTGCATCCACTCATCCCCTGGCCCACCTTTGATGATGGAGTCCACGAGGTCGGCACTGTCCGCGAGGCCAGGGAAGGAAGCCCCAGCCGCTTCGCCGCTGTAGCTGTAGGACATGTCCTGAGGGGCGTTCCGCTCATAGGCCTGGCTCTGGCCGCCTGGAGCAAAGCTGCCACTGGGCATCTGCTGCTGGGCAGGGGGCTGGCCGAATGCGGGCATGCCAGGGACGCCCTGGCTTAGGCCGGACATGACCATCGGCCTTGCCTGGCTGGTCCCTTGCTGCCCCGGGAGCGGTGGCATCATTTGCCGACCCATGGCAGCTGGGTTGAGGGTCCTCACTGCACCAGTGTTAGTGTCCATGACCTGGCTCAATCCCTGTGGGAAGTGTTGCTTGGTCAGCCTCGGCTGGCCGGCTTGAAGTGAGTAGCTGGCACCGTTGCTGAATGACCCCAATTCTCCACTAGTCCTCCCGGACATCCCCTGTAAGCTCCTCTGCTGCCAGCTCTGGGCTCCCTGCTGGACTGTTCCCATAATGCTCTGCAGCCGCGGTGGGCCCTGGGGCCTTGGCAAGGCCTGGCCCACCGGCCCTTTCATCTGCTGGTGCTGCTGGGTCATGGCTGAGTTCACCAGCATGCTCTGACTAAACCCGCTCACCATCCCAACCCCTTGCCCGGAGGTGGGCTGCCGCGGCCCCTGGGCTGGGTTGTGCGTGATACTCATGCCACTTTGGTTTGGGTGCTGCAACATCTGGGTCATTCCGGGGCTCATGCTGTACATTCCTGGTTGGCTGGTTGGCGTGGCGTTGTAAGGGGCCAGTCCCATCTCTGACTGGGCAGCGGCTGTGGCCATTGTCCCTGGGTTCTGAGAGGGTCCCATTCCCATCATGCCTGCATTCTGTGCCATCAGCCGTGACGACCGCATGCTCTGGAGGGCCGCTTGGCTTCGCACGGCCGCTATCTCCTGCGGAGAACCTGCAGCGAGAAAGAACACGCACCGCTCACTCTTCTCGACATGCACTGTACCGGGACAAGGTGCTGGGATTTTCTCTGGGAGTGACAGGATCCTTTTATATAAAAGGATCTACTCTGATAATAAATCCCAAATAAAAACAATCCTTATTTTTTCTGCTTTTCTGTAACAAATGCTGATTGTGAAAAGATTGGAAAATGTTAATAAGCACAAAGATGAAGATTGGTCACTCAAGTTCCCACCTTCCCAAGACAACTATGGCTATGATTTATATAGAAACAGACACACATCAATTGGGATCTTATGCGCACACACTTCTGTCATTAACTTTTCACCTGATGTTATTTTTGTTCCCATTTCAGAAGCAAATTATTTTTCATGTTTCTGGATGTGATGCCATCCTCGACCAATTAGATACCCTTTTTCTTGCAGGTGAGAGGAAACTCACCCCCTGGACTGAATTCAGAAGAAACGGCAGTCCCTGCGCATACTCTGTTTGTGAAGGGGACCATGGTTCAGTAGAGAATGCTGTCAGTAAAGACCATTATTGCACTGATTTCCCTTAAGACTTGAGTAGGATTTGTGAGGTTAAAGGCCAATGCTTCTGCTAAGAAGCTACTTCAACAGATTGAGTGGGGTTTTTTCTTTGGACCCACTCCGCAGATTTCCACGTGCTCCAGATTCTCTGAATCATAACGGTGCGTGCCACTGGCCGGCTCCCTGAGCTGGAAAAAGAAAGCATCCTGCTACTTGCTACTTGGCAGTGAACTTTATGGCTTTCTCCAGTAAAGTCCACTGCTTGAAATCGGCAATGAGTATGGTTCTCAGCAGACTGCTAAGTGAGTGTTCGCCAGAGTATGAACGTGCCAAGTCACTCCTCTCTGATCAGGCATTTGAGTGAGTCCTTCTTCCCAGGGTCCCAGGAAATCTCCAAACCGGCCAGGAGAAGAGCAAAGTCACCCTCCGAACCCCAGTCAAGGCTGGAAGGGACTAGGAGGAACCACAATGGATTTTTCTACATCCCTGCTAATGATTAACTCTATGAGACAAAGAAAAATAGTTTCTTCTCCTGGACATTTAAAAAGATGCAGCGTGGGAGCCAATCGATGCTGTAAGCAAATCTGACCTCCCTGGAACTGAGATGAGAAACCAGATGAGAACAGTGTAACCTTGTTAATAAGCCTGGCACCTTGGCAGATACCTGAAGTATGTTTTTGTCTTCCTGATGGGGGCATTGATTTCTGGGCAGCAAATATGTCTCCATATATTATTTCTTCCTTTAAGAAAGAAAATTATAAGAATTTTGATTATGATTTAAGTTTTTAAGGCTTGAGATCAATACCATTCTGCATTGAAAAATGGCATGGCTGCTGTGGGGAAGGCGGAAAGATCCAGGGCCGATCCTTAGAAACGTTTCCTTTGTGTGTGTGTGTTTTGAGCTTAATTACACCTAAGTGATTTTTTAAAAAAATCAAAAGTTCCCGATTGAATACCGGATGGGAGTATATAGTGCAACTTGTAAATCTTGTTATGAAGTTTTGTGACCTTAATGGTGACATCTGTATTGACTGCTTGGCCAATCCGATCAACTGGGGTGAAATGGGGTTTGAACCGTTTATTTAAAAATTTACGGGAAAAATATTGCTGACTCGGACTGATCAGATAGACCCAAATCACACACACAGGCTGCGGGGCTGCGGGAAACAGGAAGAAGACTTTGGTGTTATGGGCAGTCTGTTGCATGCATGTAACAGATATGTGGAGACCGGTGTATGGTGTGGACTAAGCTTCTGAACTGGAAGCAGGTTCCTTGATGAAGAGGGCAGAAATGCTGCAATGCCTTTTAAGAGGTATTAAAAGATTAATCCAAACCAACCTTTATTTTACTTAGTATAAAGGGCTGTGCTATCTAGGTGTGAATCTTATGGAAGAAGGCATTTTAAAATCAGCAATCAGCATCGTGTTTTCAAGGATAACAAAAAGCATTTCATTGATCTAGTTTTTTTTGCTGTCAGTAATTTTAAACAAACATAGGAAAAAACCTGAATGCATCCAAAGAATTAACTTGCCTTTATCTGATTACTACACAAGTTAAACAACAGACTACCTTTTCTCCTTCCTTCTTTTTATCTAAAATAGATAATATTGTTAGACACCGTAGTCAAATTAATTTTCTTGTCTACTTTCCTGCGATTAACATCACAAAGTCATAGACAACCTTCCATATTCTAACAGAGAGGATAATATGAAATTTTTTCCTAAGAGGGTCTATGTTCTATTTTCACTCATGGATGCCTGCATTTGTGAAAAATAAGCATTTCCTCCTCAGCACGTAACATTGCCCAGAGACACAGAGCTCAGTGAGAGAAAGACAGCCATTACAGTCTTTGCGATGTGGAGGTTCTCACGCACGTTCATCCTACCAGAACTTCCCTCCAAGGACGCCATTCTCATCTCTCCATTTGCTGTTTTCCCAGATACATAACATTGCGGTATCTAGGGTGTTAGTAAATAGATGAAACCACCGAAAATAATAAAAAAAAAAATAAATACATACTTCAGCTCAGGAACACACTGGTTGTTGAGCTTAAGTGCAGCTAAATTTTTAGGTTTATTACCTGTGCTTTGAGATTTTAGAGAAATTCAAAGAGTAGAACTTTTATACTGGAAAAAAAGCATTCAAAATAATTCGTAATACAGAGGAATCACTAAATTTTGGTGCGTCCCTTTATTCCAGAAAATAACAAAGGTATGCACCTAGAATAGAAGAGCCAGTGGACACGAGGCCAAGTTTATCAGATGTCGTGTGTTTAATTAGTTCATGATCTAAAGCTCCAGTTCTCAAACTGAGGTACTTCTGCCAGCAGCAGCAACTCCTGGGAACCTGTTAAGATGTGAATTCTCAGGTCCCACTAGAGACCTTTGGAGTGAGAAACTCCTGTGTTTTAACAGGCTCTGCTGGGGATGCTGATGCAGGCGAAGTGTGAGAACTACAGGGACAGAGGCGGGCCTTGTGTCTTCGACAAAGACGACCCATGTAGCAATGACTACTTTCCACTCCTCCTCGCCCACGACCAAGTGAGAAATAATCCTTCAAAGAGCACTGGCACGGAGGTCATGCACAGAACACCTGTGGGCGGCCCAGTTTCTTCTGTCCTTCCCCGGGTCACGTGGAAGGGAGTGGTAGTCACTCAGGTGTCAGCGTGCGCACCGGCCGTCTTCAGTGAGACCCGGCCGTGAACGTCAGTGGCTTTCAGACCCTAAAGCCCAACTCACAGTGCGGGAGCCGGCACACACACCTGCACATTTAGGGCAGGAACAAGAGTTTCCCTTGTCATGAAACACCCCAAGAGTTTCTTTCCTACCGTATTCCATTTAAAAAATGTTGGCTGTGGCTGGTTGCATTGTCTTCATAACCTATTTGTGTGTCATCATCCAGAGACTGAAAGATGCTACCCTAGATGGCATTCCACCCACAGTCTACAGAGGGGGGTAGCCCTTGTGAAACATTGTATATTTTCACATATGCATATTTCTGTGCATAGAGCTTCATGGCTCCTGACAGATTCGTAAAGGAATGGGCAGCTGTGAGAACTTAGGATGCTTTGAGCTAGATCCTGTGAAAGGAGGGGATGGGAATTAGGGTTTCTACTGTTAGGGACCCCTGGAGCTTCCACGTGAATAGGCTGGGAAGGGTCCACAGGCTCACCCTCCACCCCACACAAGACCATCAGGGGCTCTCTTTATTGGACACGGAGAGAATGATATTTGAATGGCCCTCCTACTTGGCAAAAGAATGAAATCTGGTGCACCCACGTGCACATGTCATGTGGGGGCCGTGATTTGGGATTTCTGCAAAGGGCAGCAGGACCAAGACCGTCCAACTATCCTCAAGGCCTTTTGTTCTGTATAGTCAGGAGGGATTAGTGGTTGTGAGAGCCGGAGTAGCTCCCACTTGGGCAGCTGGAAGTGAGGGCTTTGGCCAGACAGCCCTCTGGGGTTAGCAAGAAAGATGTGGTACAAGCTTTCCCTGCCCCACCTCCTCCCGTGGCCACTGAGATGATGATCCCAACGTCAGCAACACTGACAGTAGGCCAGCCAGCACCAGCACGTTCTTATTGGTTGAACTATTGAACTACTTCTGTACTTCTGGCAAAGAACAGCCGCCTCAGCCTCCCGGCCACCCCAACCCCTCCCTGACGCCACCGGAAGCTCTCTGGGACCCAGCCAGGGGCCCCTAAGAGCGCATTTTGATTGGTTTGTACTCTCAGCTCTTAAACACCCTTAATGTTCCCTGACACGAACACAGCACAGAAGGCGAGGTTACCGGCTATGCAGGCCTCACCTTGAAACTGATTGACCTGCTGCACGGGGTACGGGTTCCGCTGTGACTGGAGGTGCGGCCGGGGTAGATGTGGCTGCTGCAGCTGCTGGAACAGAGGACAAGACGGGCGGAGGTGAGAGGGGGCCGTGCGTGCAGTTCAATAGCCTGCTGCTCTGCGGAAGGCAGGGTTTCTTCCCAGGCTAGACTTTGTGCTGAAGAATAACGTACAGACAGGCAAGCGCACAAAGCAAAGTGTACAGCTTGATGGATTTTCACAAGTGAACACACTCCCGGAAACAGCATCTTGATTGAGACACAGAACGTTGCCAGGAGCCCCTCTGGCCAGTCTGTACCATTCGTCTGACCCTGAGGAACCACCGCCCCAACCTAACTACACCGACTGGGCATGTCTGCTTTTGTAGTTCATACAATGGACGTATGCAATGTGTTTGTGTCTGCTTTTGGTGTCGGGCTTCTTGTGTTGACAATATTTGTGAGATTCAGTCATGTGGATGCTGAGGTCTGTTCCTTCTCACCGTTGAGAGTATTCCATCCTGTTAACATCACAATTGATTAGCCTGTCCTGCTAGCAATGGTCATTTGGGGCATTTCCAGTTTGGGGCCGTCCCAAATATCGCTGCTGGGAGCACCCTCGTCCATGCCTCTTGTGCACACGGGCTGCGGCAGCTTTGACTGCGACTTTCCAACATCAGCCTGTGCGTTTTCCTTAGCATTGTGGGGACTGAGCTCAAAGGGACAAGCGACTAATTTTTAATGACCTAAATAGATGCTTTGGGTATTGGAAGATGGGATTCTCAGGGGCTATAAAAAAGGCTAATGTTATTCCCATGAGGACACCCTGCCTGTAAAATCCATCTCCATAAGTGAAATATCCAGCATCGACCGCCTCAAGGAAAGTGTGTGGGAATCCACACGGACCTGGAGCCAGGAGGCCTGCGGGCTACTCTTTCTTCTTCCACCCACGGGGATTCTGCTTCGCTCGTGCTATTACCAATATTCTGGGACGGCGGTGGTGATCATTATCACGCTGTGCGTGAAAAGGGAAAGAGATTAGGAGTGAGGTGGAGAGAGCAGAGAGAGGGGTCTTAGTTCTCATCTGCCATCAGGTAGCTGCGTGACCCTCTTCGGCATGTCACTTAACCTCCTTCGGCAGCTACTGAATATTCATTAGGCACCTTTTATCTGCAAGGGCTGCAAAGCACACACAATAAGGGCCCTGCTCTTTCGAGTGTTCATTAGAAAATAACACACATTGACCACTTCTTAACACGTATTTGTTTCTAGTTTTTCTCTTGTTTTTGTTCTTGGGCAGCTCTATCATTTTCTTTTTTTTTTTCTCTTTTCTGGAGAAGGCTGGTCAGCACCATGGCAACCTTGTCCTGCCGGGTCTACTTGGTGTTTTGCACAAACTGTTAAAAGTAATTAATCAGGTGGACAAAGTGTAGACAAGAAACCATGTTAATCTTTTAGGAAACAATATAAGGGTATTCTTGAAAGTAGGCCGAGCATGTAAAAGTTTCTTCAGCCAAATTTCCCACTTACTGTCCCTCTTACAAGGGAAACACTCCATAGGACAGGCTGGGGTGGGATGGGGCGGGGCCAAAACTGGAGGCCCCGCCCCTCATGCTGTGTGATCTTCCTTAAGTCACTTCAGCTCCCGGTCCTCCGGCCCTCCGTTTCCTTATATGTAAAATGAAGGGACTTGATGATCTCTAATATTTCTTTCAGCTCAAAAATTCTAGGTTCTGAGGAACTTTTGGGAATACATGAATGGCGACATGCCCTGAACTCTTTAGAGAAGGCATTAAACGTTACCTTCGCCCCTGCTTTCAACCTGCTCTGTTCTGATCTCAAAGTCCACCCAAGACTTATTTTAAAGTTCCCCAAGATAAGCAAGACCCCAGATCCTTCTGTCTGCCCTGACCTGCCCGCTCAGGAAGGCCAGGTGTCTCCAACACGCTGTTACAACATTGGAAGTGCTGGGGGCAGCTCTGCTACCGCAGAGACCAAGAAATCATCTTGGTGTCAACATGGCAAGATTCATCCTGCCAGCAAGAAGCTGACAGCCCACCCCTTGCAGACCCCCTGGGCGGCCTGCGTGGGGAAGCGGTGTCTCCAGGTGCAGCTAAGACGCTGCAGTGACTTGAGTTCTTTCTCAGTTTCACTTGTGGGCTAGTCCCGTAGGAAGGCTGGCTCGTGTGACTGCAGCTCCTCTGTGCCACTAGGGTCCTGTGACAGGTCCCCACAGACATAAGTGCAGTTTCCGAGGACTTTTCACACATTATCCCATGCGATCCTTCGGCCCTATGAAGGGCTGATGGGGACTGACTGAGGTTAGGTGGTTTTCCACATCCAGCCACAGGCCAGAGACTGGGCGCGTTCTGGCCTGGGGCACACTGTTCTCCCCTTGGTCCCTCGTCACCTCTTGGTAGTGTCCAAGGAATTATACTAATTTCTCTGTTTCTGTGACTTCTCATTGCCTTGTCCTTTCCAAGGAGTCTTGTATCTCTTCCTGTCCTGGGTGAGGGAGGGACCCCCTACTCTCTCTGTGGGTGTCACCCTGGGGCAGCCCTTCTCCTAATCTTCTGCCTCCTCCTCGTTCCCAGGGTCCGCTCACCTTGCTGAGTGGGCATACCCCTGGGTTGGCACCTCTGAGGTCTGCCTGCTGACCCTGACCCGACTCTGGGTCTTGGTCACAGCACACATATCGAAAGCCATCACTCACAGTCACAGGAACACCTGAAACTTCCTGGGACTGGCTGAGGGAAGGATTTACAGAGCCCAGCTTCCCCCAGGCAGCTCCGGGTACCACTGCCCAAGAGACATTAGCGTGGCTCCCTGTCACGCACCTTCTGCGGGGTGAGTGGGATAGAGGTTTGTTTGTACAAGACCTGTCAGGTGCGGACTGGCCTTGGTAGGAAAAGGGAGATAATTACACAGCTGTTCAGGAACAAAAGCAAAAAAAGTGGAACATAAGCGTACTGTACAATTTTTCTATCGGGGGGATGACTGGTGTTACTTTGAACTGCAGTGCTTGGTTAGTAAGGATCTCCACACTGTAGGGGGTGGAGGATACTTAATAAATTTCCAAAGTTCTGACCCTATTAGGAACATTCTAGAAGGGCAGTAACTGTGAGGCAGAGCTCTGTGGGGCCTTGGGCCTTAGACGACAACCCGACATCTCCTGTAATACAAGCGTGCAAGGCCCTGCGTAGACCCCGCAGGCTCTACCTAAGGGTCTCTTGTGGAAGGCCTCAGGCTTCCTGGGGTAATACGAAAGCAGGCATGGGCCTCTGAGAAATGAAACGAAACGAAACAAAACAAAACACCCCCAAGAAGAATCACACTGGAACAAAGCCGGAGGAATTACATGGCAAGGGTGGATGAAGATGACTAAGGTAAGGCTTTGTGCTAGGCCTTCCTTTAACTTAAAGATTCTCTGAGCTGTTGGGAATTTCCTTAAATTTGCCCCCTTTCTGTGACCTCAAGTTCAGGTTTGCAGGTGGCTCCATGGGCCCTATTATTCTCCCATTGTCCCTGTTCCATTGTTCATGACCAAGTCTGTAGAATTCCCCTCAACCCCTCCTCCCGACACTTTCTTTCAAAAGCCAAAGTTCTCTGAATTATTTTTCTTCCTGCTAGAAATATCAGAGTTTAAGAAGGAGGTGTGCCAGCCCCCGGCCACCCGCGCTGATTACGCTGACCCCTGTACCAGAAACCCAAGGAAAAGGAGTCAGGCTTGAATGCAAGACATGTCTCTGGCAAATGGGCCTTCAAACTGATGGCTGAAGCCTGTTTTTTAAGAACAAACTAATTCATTGTAAGAAAAAGGCTAACTAATTGAAAGGTCTAAATTCTGCGGGTTCTTTTGTGATCCTGGGAAATGCTAGACGGTGGGCACCTTGACAAAGGACACAGGCCACGAGTCCCTCGTGGACATGGGAGGCTGCAGGAATGAACCAACACCGTGCGTGGGTGCGTGTTACCTGCTCAGCCAGAATCTGCTGCTGCTGCTGCTGCTGCTGCTGCTGCTGCTGCTGCCTTTGCTCCCGCAGGAACTGCTGCTTCTGCTGCTCCATCAACTGGGCCCGCTGGTCAAGAAGCATCTGCTTCATGATGGCTGCCTGGGGCTGGCTGCCCAGGAAGCCGGGACCCGCGGGTCCAGCACCCGAGACCATGCCACCTGAGCCTGGGGGCACGGAGGACTGCATGGGGCCACTGGTCCGAGGAAGCCCACCTGGGTGCTGCTCCTGGGGGAACAGAAAGAGAGGCCGATGCAGTGACTGCACATTCGAAGGGAGGGCATTGGGGCAGAGGCCCCTGGCTGTGGGACCTGAGGGCCCCCAAGGGGCACACATTCTGTTTCTATGCAAACAGCGCAGCAGACCTCAAAGGTGGCCTTCCCGCGGTGGGGCTGGAGAGGCCGCGGGGGAGCACTCACAGAGCATGGTTCTGGGGGTCTGAGACCAAGTCCACTCTGTTTCCGAAGGGACTGGCTAAGGAACACGAGGACTGGGTTCTCAGCTGAGGCTCCGTGCTCCCTAAGGAAGGGAAATGAGCCCTTTGGCCGGGCTACCTTAGCTCTGGAGAGGCAGCCTGACCTCGACTCTTAGTCCCTCCTGCCTACCTGGCCAAAGGGGACTTCTGCTTAGGGGTATGAGAGGCAGCTGGAGAAGGTTGCTGGGATCTATTCATTCACAGAGCTGCTATTTGATGGAATTCTAATTACAGATGCACCTTGAACAATGTGGGTGCTGACCCCTGTGCACTTGAAAATCCGTTTTTTTTTTTTTTTTTTTTTTGACTCTCCTCAAAACTTGACTGCAGTCTTTCCTCAGAACGTGCAGGGAATTGGTTCCAGGACCCTCACAGGTACCGAAATCTGTGGCCACTCCAGTCCCTTACGTGGTCTAGACCAACGCATATCCATGTTCGCAAATTCCCAACTGCGGACTGAAGATACTGTTTCGATCCAGTTGGTCGAATCAGCACTGGGAGGGAGCTGGGGACACTGAGGGCCGACTGTATGCTTGTTGAAAAACCTGCGGGGAAGTGGGCCTGTGCTGTTCAGACCCACATTGTTCAGGGGTCCGCTGTGCCTGCGACATTTGAAAGCTTTGATAAATGTTGAAAAACAAGTCCTGTTAGTGAGAGTCGCTGATGGTGAAAAGCAGGAACGTGTTACGATGCCCCAAAATATATAATCTCCCAAGGTCTTCAAAAATAAATTGAGTCTCGTGTGTCTGGGCTTAAATGTGGGGGGTTAATCTGGCCTCTATAATTACGTGTCAGTCATTCAAATGATGGCAACTTCCCAGGACCGTCCTTAAGGGATGGTGGTAGAGTGGCAGGGACCTAGTTACACGCTGTGCAGGTGACTACGTGAGATGGCGTCCAGAGGGGAGTCTGTGACAGTGGACGACCTGGACGACCAGGGACAAGGAGCTGATTGGAAGAGTGGGTGCAGGACCAGAAGATTCGGTTCCCAGACACTCCCCTTCCTGCTCATTCCACCTTCCACACGCACACCTGGTCATGGCACGCACGGCCTGAACATTCCACAGAATGGTGCTTCCAGTTCGTTCAGGTTTCCAGTGATGAATCCCTCCCCCACCACCCAAACAAAACAGGCGAAGCAACCGAGAAACGAAACGAAACGAAACACCGTTACTCCTCCCACCTGGGAAATAAGCACCCAAGGAAGTTCTGGTTAGTTAGCGTAGTAGCCCTGGTCACACAGTCCGTGAATGGAAGAACAGAATGAGCAGAACTAGAACACCGGTCGAGTCTAAACTCAAATCCTGTCCCCTAGCACGGGCCTTCCTCAGGCTACCAGCCCTGGTGCCAAGTGCGCACAGAATTGCCTGTAGATGAAATATACCGTATGTCTCTGAAGCAGAACGTAGAATATGTTCTATTCTTTGAATGCAAGTGTTATTGCTGAAATTAATAAAGCTTTTGGTCTTTCTGTATTTTGTCTGTACAAAGACAATTATTAGGTAAGGAGCTATGCAATTTTATGTTAAAAAGACCTTATACTCTTAAAATGCCAGGAATCTTTATGTTACCAGTTCAGTTTTTGACTGACGAAAAATATCTTGGCAGGGGCCGGAACAGTTCCTTTCCTCTCGTATTGCTACCTGTTTTCCAAGCCTTTCCTTTCAACGGGCTAAAGCTGTTTCCCGCCACCTTTAGAAACAAATGGCCAAATGGCTTAACACAAAGAAATTCACACTGAAGATTGCTAACCAACCAGCAAAAATGCAGATACATGGGGCTTTGCCTCCTGTGTTTTTCAGTATATTTATTTCCCAGTTTTGACAAGGAGAGAGTCGGCAAGAAAAACCCCAAGGGAAGATAAAGTTTTCTACAGCTTCACTTTATGAGAGGGCTGGTCTGGGCCAGCCCTGTTTATTTTTGTGCAGTTCGAGATATTCTTGTCCCGTGTGACGTGCCTGGGAAGCTGGGGTGCATGCTCAGAAGTGGTGAGTAGTGACGCGTTGCTTTCTCATCCTTCTCTACCTCCCCACCCCCACCCTGTGACAGTGTTGATTCATCCAGCCACTTTTGGCCCCTGTTTTCCTGCCACAAAAATAAACACTTCAGAAGCACAGTGGGGGCCCCGACTGGGTAGCTCAGTTGGTCAGAGCGTACCCTGCACAGAAGGGTCCATACTCGGTCGGGGCACACACAAGCAGCAACCAGCGAATGCAGGAATGAGCGGGACAACAAATCGATATTCCACTCTCTCACTTCCTCTCTCTCTCTCTCAAAATCAATGAATAAAAAAAAGTTTAGAAGAAGCACTGTGATTAAAAAAAACCTTTTCCAATGGATAGTTAGGTTATTACTTTCTAGGATTATATATTTCACCAGACGATGCCCCCTAAAAGTTTTGCCTCAGGTTTCTGACTGGAGGCCTGAAGACCTAGAGGCAGCAGGGCCACGAGCATTTCTAAAGGGTTTCCTTCCCAATGAAACACCCGCAGACCTAGGGACATACACCTTCAGGCCTCTCCCAAGCGGCACTGCGGCTTTCAGAGCGGATGAGTGACACCTGGAGCCCGGCCTCGGGTGCAGATGCCAGAGTGTGAGGACGCGCCAAATGACTCACCTTACACACGGTGCTGGAGGAGCCCATTAGCTGTTTCTCATTACAGGGTGGCTTTTAACCTCCAGTCTAAGGGGGCTTAACGAGCAATCGTCTGTCGAATTTCAGGGTTTCATGCCACCGCTCTTGTTCCCAGGGAGGACGCACACTGTGTGTGCCGCTAGAGAAAACCAGGCTGAGCTTTCGTCACTAGAATTGTAATGCCTTGAAGCCAAATGATGCAGTATTTTTAGTTTTAATTACTGGCTTGCTCTTCCCCCCATCCCCCGCCCCGCCCATCGACCTCCCTCGCCTTCTACCAAGAATTCTCCTTCAGTCTCTTCCCGTCAGCAATCCAAATGGCTACACAGATCTTTGTTATTTCCCACACCTTTCACTCTTCAGTAAAATAAAGGGAGGGGGGGAAATCAAAACCAGTGAAGCTAGTTTACATCTCTTTTCTCCTGCGGGGAAAAGATCTTAGCAATTTTCTAAGGGCTGGAGAGAGAGGTAGGAGGTGTAAAAAACACCCTACCTCCCCCAAAGAGGCAGTTTTCTACTTCAAAAAACAGCTGCGGTAAAAATATCTCCCAAGAGCAGCCAGCTGTTTATTTATAAATCTGTGCGCAGGGAAGCTTTATTCCTCCTAAGTGTTTTCAAGAACACGCCTAGTGTTTGGGTGAGAGGGGCCTAGGGTTGCTGGCTGTGAGCCAGAGATCGCTGGCTCCTTGGCCACGGGGTGGGGGTGGATCACAAAAGGCTGATGAGACTGGGGTGACGGGCCTCGGTGGCCGTGGAGGGCGAACTGGCTTCAGGATGGACGCCCAGGGCTTCAGCCTTTTCCAGGCGGCCCTCGTCGGGGGAACAAGGAGCAGCTGCCGTTCCTTCTCTGGTCCAGCAGATGGTGCTGCCAGCCCGGCGCTCCGGCCTCGGCCCGCCCGCAGGCGCCGCGGGCCCCCGCCCCTGCGCTTGCAGATGGCTTAATCAGGACTGGCGTCCCTCCCCCACCCCGGCCCCGGCCCCGCCCGCGCGGTCCGGGCGACGCTGCGGACCAGGAGCCAGGCAGTCAAGTGTTCCTGCGTACAGCAGGTAGCCTGGCAACTGAGAGCATAATGCCGAGCAGATGGTGTTCGCACGGCGTGATGGACATCACACACGACAGCCTGAGACAATCCAGGAATTCCCTGGTGACTCGAGGCCCTCTTTACACAAAATGAGTTCTCTCTCCAGTGCCGTGTATCTCTGGGGTGATCTCCCCCGCTCTCCCACTGACACTGAACTGGTTTCTTATTACCGACTTTTCTTGCAGCCGGAGGGAAGGGAGATTGCAGGGGGTGGGGTGGGTGAGGGAGGCGGTGGCAGGAAACGGAAGAGCTGGGAGCGCGAGGAGATGGTGCCGGGCGCTGGGGACCCGAGTGAGGCGGGAGAGGGGTGTAAACCAAGCCCCGGGAGGGCCATTCGGGAGGGATAGGGTTCTCCGCAGCCTAGGGTTCACAGAGCCCGCAAGCAGAGGCGCGCCTCGGCTGTCTTTGCAATCGCGTGGCCTGCGAACAGCCTAAATGAAATTTAGGATTTTACTTAAAAAGTCCCCCGGGGCGTAATTTAGCTCCTCTGCTCGAGCCTATATACTTACAAGTCCTTAGGGGACTCTAAGGAGTCAGGAGTGGGGCGGGTGCGCTCCCGGCAGGCCAGAAAACGCCTCTCCGCGCAGGCGTCCCTAACAAAGGAACCGCCAAGGTGGCCCCGGGCGCGGGAAGGGCGGCGCAGGAGGCGGGCGGGAGAGCCGCTCCGGGTGTGGGGTGGAGGGAGCTCGGGTCCGCGGACCGCGCGCGCTCCGAGGCGCGTTTCCCCGCCAGCGCCCCACCGTGTGCCAGTGGCTGGGAAGGCAATGGGAGTGGAGGGCATGGGGGGTTGGGAGGGGGTGCAAGAGGGTTGCTCCTATAGAAAAAAGTACTAATAAATCAATACATAACAAAAAGTATGTCCCGGGGGGGGGGGGAGCACAAAGAACAAACCCGTGCTTTTCACGCACACTGAACTGGATCAAGTAATTAAATAAAGTAAATCAATTCCAAACGGAGTTTTGCCTAGATTTTATACATCAAGAGACTTCCACGTCCAACCTCTCACCAGAGTCCAGAGGCTTTCCTCTGCAAAGGTACGATTCTAATTTAAGTTTCCGAAGGCGGAGATCTTTCCAAAGGTGGAAGCTAACCCTTCACGGAGACACCACACGGGCTGCGAGAGAGTTCAGGAGTTTCATGCTGGCGAGCAGCAAAGGAGGAGTCCTCTGCTGACTGGATGGAGGCACCTGGCTGTGCCTCCCTGCGCTCAGAGCGGGGAACTGGCATTCTGAGGCTTGGGATGCCATCTGACCTCTGGTCTCAGTCCCCACTGCCTCAAAGGAAAATCATATTCCGAAGACTTCTCCTTGACACTGGAAACTCTGGGGATGAAAGATATAATGAAACCTTATAGAAAGCTAATGGCTTAAGAAGAGGCTACCCCTCCTCTTCTAGGGGGGAGCAACAATGGGCCAAATCATCAGTTCTCAAAGTGTGGGTCCAGGCTCAGCAGCAGCTGCATTACCTGGGAGATTGTTAGAAATACAGATTCCGGGGCCTGACCCCGGGCCTACTGAACCACACCCTCTGGGGGTGCTTTAACCAGCCCTCCAGGTGATTACCATGACTCCCAGTTTGAGAATCACCTGGGCGAGTAATCCTGGTTTATGGGCACTGACCACAAGGTGGGACTTCCCAGCTCTCTGGGCTCTGATGAGATTGCAAACTCTGCATTTTCCAAAGCAAGTCAGAGTGCTGAGTCGCTTAGGTTTCTATTGCAAATTCTTCTGCATTTGGAACAAAATTCTCAAATTTTTAGAGGGCTGCTCACGCCTTGCAAGCCCAAGAGTTCGGAAAGGAGCCGTGGCTGTGATTCTTCCAGGAAGGCCAGGACTCCTGCAGCTCTGCTGTGAGGGGGAGGAGCAAGCAGCCAAGATCAGAAGGGTGAGGCCGGAACACACCCTTGCTCAGTGAGGAAGCATCAAATGACCTTGAGACTTCCTGTCCCTCCGTCTGATATAAGGCAGAACTATGGAAAGCTAGGATTGGAGGAAGGTCCCCTCTGGATGGAAAAGGGTCTTCAAACATGGAGAAAACAGAAGCAACAATGGAAGAAAACAACTAAACACTTATGAGGCACCTATTATATGCAAAGTACTTTACAAAGTGCGGTCCCCTCCATAATTAAGCTCATCTTACTGGATAAAAACATCCCCCAGTCTCTGGCAGATTAGGTGACTTGTCTGATGCCGCACAGCTGGTGGTGTCTTTGGGATTCTGACTTTGCCACCGACCAGAACATGCATCTGGTCTAAATTGTGCAGACCACCCAAGAGGGCTCTGGAGTAAAAAGAAATGGGAGGGGGTGGGGGAGGGAGCAAGGGCATAGAATTAAAAGGTAGACACTCTCTTGGGAATCAAAGGATGAAACTGAAAGAGCCCAAAAATGTACGTCATTTTTCATATGTACCGGATCCCCCAAATTAGGATGCCTCTGCTATCAACTTTGCCGTTTAAAGAAAAAGCAAAAGATAGCCCATTCTGCCGAAAATGGAAGGAAGGAAGAAAATAAAATAAAACTGTAGCATTTCCTTTGAAGTTGATCAATTGTCAGGGCAGAAACTGGGTTTCAGGATGGTGGTTTCCTGTACAGAATTTCTTTGTCTGGACCAATTTCTCACTGTGGGTTTGCAGGATTGCTTACAATAAATTCATAGCAGAGCCCCAGCAGGGCCTGCCCCATAGAAACACCTCTGTTTTGGCAGATTATTGAAGAAGGTTGGATAAAAAGGTTTGTTTTATGATGTGTGGTGGCTGTGTCCCCAAGACGATTGAGTTTTGAGGCAGTTTAGCAATTTAGGAAACTTATCACTGAAATGGCAGTAACTTGGGGTCCAATGCTAAGGCGGCGAAATGGGTTTTGCAAGTTCTGCGTTCAACCCCAAAGAAGGAGCCGTTTGCATTGGGGGAACCCAACCGGCTCCATCAAGTGACGGGCCCTGCCCCTACCCCAGCAAGGCAGCAAAGTGCTTGCTGTTGCTGCTGCTGCCGCTGCACGAATGTGCAGCTCTGGCAAGTCAGGGCGAGGGAAGCGTTCTGTTTCTGGGTCTCGCTTCGCTCCCAAGGTAGCCAGGACTAAGACCTTGAACTTGCTTGTCTTTCTAGGCTCTCAGTGAGAAGAATGGAGTTCTTACCTAGACACTGTACTGTTGAAAAAACACATATTTTGTTGATGTTCCCCCTGTTCACTGGAAAAAACTGAAAACATTGTATGAAAGTATAAAAAGGAAAACACAGTATTTATTTTTAACACTCAAAGGCAACTCTGTTAATATTTTGAGGTGTTTTTGCATTTGCTCCCAGCCTTTGCTCCGCCCCTATGCAATAATATATTTTCAGTGCTCACGACCATGCTATATACATGGCGTTTCTTACTAGTTAACATAAGAAAGATAGCTCTAAGAAAGAAAGCTCTAACTTTCTAAATACTTACAAGTTATAATTTTCTGGTAGCATAGTTCCTACAAGGTCTATAAGTTTTTTTTTTTTTTAATGTTTTCTAACATTCAGCACAGAGCTAGGTCTGCAGTTGCAACAAAGTAACTACTGCTGCATTGAGCTGACAACCAGCTAGGACGAGTTCTAGCCTCAACCAGGATCAGGTACGACCACCGGGCAGCAGAAAAAAGATGGCCTTACAGCAGGCTGCTTCTCCGAGCTACTTTACGGAGCCTCTGCTGAGGAAGAAAGGGTTAAAGTGGGCAGTCCTGTGCAAGACGTGAGCTGCCATCAGCCACAGGAAGGTCAGGCTTCCAAGGACTTTCTTGGGGGTAAAAACAAAAATACCATTTGTCCTTATCAGTTCTTTGTACAAAGTTACCATAGGTCCCTCCAGTACAACACAACTTTGAGAATTATGCTTTTCCTCTGCCTTTGATGCAAATTATAGAGTCCTTCTGATCCCTTTGTTGTGGTTAATTCCAGCACCAAAGCAACACTAAATTGGTTAAAAGTTCATTAGTGTGCAACAATAGGAGCTTGATTAAACAAATTATGGTATATCCATACCATGAATACTAGGCAGCCAATAAAAATCACGCCTTCTCAGACTACCTAATCAATTAGGGCGCTTATGATATACAGTTAAGAGGAGAAAAAAAGCAGTTTCCAAATCAGTTGTCACAGAATAATCCTGTTAGACAAGGATTATAAGCAATTTTTTTATACTCTTTCAATTTTCTATTATGAATAAATACTTTAAAAAACTTGTGCTCTAAGAAATAGTCTTTAAATTGCAGAAAGAAAGAAAGAAAGAAAGTCTATTTGCTTGTTTTCAAGGACTCCAAAATTCTGATGAGGGATGAGAGTCCCCTAGTTCCTGAGCAGCCGGTGGCTTCTTTGGGATGAGGAGGCACAGCCATACCTTGGGCCAAGGAGACAGCAGAGCACAGGGACCCAGTGGTGACAGCACCTGACTATGCTTGGGGAGGGGACTCAGCTTCTCGGAGGAAGTGATGTTTCAGGAAGTCTCAGATGGACAAGAGGGACTGGCTGCTAGAGCTGAGGGACAGCGATCAAAGACATGGATACATCGCATCCTGAAATCCCATTTCTAAGGGCTCATCATCTTACGGAAATTCATAGTTTTGTGCAAAGATGCATCTTGAATAGCCTGAATGACTTAGAATAGTGAAAAAGTAAAAACAACTTAAATGGTCAACATTTAGAGGATTCATTAAACGATAATCCCCCCCATCAAAAAAAAAAAAAAAAAACCCAAAAAAACCCCCACCCAAAACCTCAAAACGGCAAACCTCACAAACAACAGTTAGTCTAGACAGACTGGAATGCATGGAATGGACACTGTGGCGCTCCAGGGGGCCCCCGGCTGCGGCTGGGCCTGGCACTGTTTCCACCCGAGCCTACCTTACGCTCTGGAGTGCGCAGCAGACACCTTAAGCTCGGTTCTCTGGAGACCTCGAGACCTGAACAGACTGGGTTTGGCCAGGAGCTTAGCAACGAGGCCAGCTTTTCTTCGCTGCGACCAGAGACGGCTCTGGAGGGCACTGAGCATCTTCCAAGAATTCCCCGTTCCTCCGGGACAAGCGGCCCTTTGTGGCACCACCCTGCGCTCGGTGGTTTTTTCCCTCCAGTGTGGGCTTGAAACCACAGTGTGGGGCCAGGGCCAGCCCAGCCTTCGAGTTTAAGAACTTGGGAAACCGTGAAAACCGTCACTTTGTCCCCACGGGTTGTCTGCTCCCAGGGGCTGTAAGAAAACGCCAGCCCCAGGGGCGCCGAGGCCTGCCCCCCAGAGGCGGAGACAGCGTCCAAGGGGCCGCTGTCAGGACCCATGGACTGCAAGGGGTTTGTCAGCGGCTTCCGGATTTAGGTGTTCACCCCTCTGCCGGCTGCCTTTCTTTCCTTGATTTAAAAACCGGGAGCGGGAGGAAGGCGGCTCAGCTGTCTTCAGCCCAGCTGCGGGGAAGAGTTCCTCCTGAGCTGCTGTTCCCCCAAATCGTGCCTTTCTCTTTATTGCCTCCCCCCTTCTGATGAAGTCATCACAGCAAAGATTACATAACGGACGCAGAGCCCATCTTGAGTTAGCCTGGGAGCCAGGCCAATGTTTCCATTTATAGGCGAGTGCCCACCGCACTGCCAAGCGGACTCTCTGCGGCAGCCGCTGTGGGACAGCACTGGGGGGCGGGGGCGGAGCCGGAGGGCGCTCCCGCCCACGCCTCTGTCCTCTCTGCAGTCCAGGCAGGGTGGCTGGGGCCTCCAGCCCTGGCTGCCTGGGAAGGGGCCCTTCTTATGAAGTTGCTCAGTCTTGGCCCCACCCTTCTCTCCCCTCCCAGCAGAAGACCATTCCAGAGCAGGTGGGGGTCCGTGTCAGCTGCGCTGCTGGTTTTCTGACTACTGAAGCCACCTGCCTTCCAGGCCAACCAGGTGCGCTCACGCCAAGGCTCGGAGAGGAGGCTGCCCTCCGCACATTCCTGGGAGCAGGCCAGGCCCGCAGCACTGGGGGTAGGCCGGACGGCAGAGAGCATGGGAAAGTAGGGGAAAGAAACCTCCCTGAGAAGCTGGGGTTGGAACTTCACGTATTTAGAGATTTGGGCGAAGAACCAGGATCTCAGAGGAAGCGGGTCTAGGAGAGGGGCTCACAGAGGGTCAGGCAGGGCCTGGGGGTCCATCAGGCCCTGGGCCTCACATCCAGAAAAATCCTTGCGTTTAAAGTTTTAGACGTATTCTTTAAACAAGAGTTTACATAGAGTCACTGAGAGATGCCGATAGGATTGAAAGATACCTTCTAGTTCATGGCTCTGAGTTGTGCCCTGTTATGAGACCAGCCCAAGTCCATTCTGACTGATGGACTTCCAAGTCCAAGTTTATCTTTCTAAGTGCTAAGTTTATCTTGTGAAGGGTACAATTACACCGCACTGTACTTTAGAAATAAAAACATTACTTTCTTTTTCTTTTTTATTGGCACTTGTTTATTTTGTAAATCTACCTGGTAACTCCAAAAAATAGAATTGGTCCGGGTGTCCTGTTAACCTTGAGAAGGGCTTGGGATGAACTGGGGTAACCATGGTCCTAAAAGAAATACGGACCTCACAGCGTCTCCTGGGTTGCCCTGGCGTTGCATGCACACCACACCCGACTCTGCCCCACACGCGCACAGCCACCTGGGTAAGGGAACCCGGGAATAATCAGAAATCATCCTCTCCACAGTCTCACGCTTCTCAGTCCTTTTATCGGAACTTCCCTCAGGTGGAACGACCCAGTGGAGCTTGGCCCACAGGTGCTGGTCCCTGTTATCATCAGTGTGAATACTAATGTGGAATTAGAGACTTTTTGTGGGGCTTATATTTTCAGCTCAGATTTTGTTCTTTCTTTTTCTTCTTTTTTTAAAAACCCTCACCCAAGGATAAGCTTATAGCTTTTAGAGAAAGAGGATGGAGAGAGAGAAACATCTATGTGAGAGAGAAACATCGATCCGTTGCCTCCTGAATGCACCCTCGCCGGGGATCGAACCTGCAACCTTTTGGTGTCTGGGATGGTGCTCCAACTGTGCTACCCAGCCGGGGCAGATTTTGTTTTCTTAGTGGTCAGCTCAGTTCCTCAGCCTTACGAGGGAAAACACCCTGTTCCCAAATCATCACCTTTTGCTTCGGATAAAAATTAGGTTGGTAGCTAAATACAGAACTAGATCCCAGAATGTAGGTGATTGAGGTGCACCTTTCACTTCAGAGAGGACCAAATTCACTCCTGTTGCCAACAGGGATGCAGACCTTGTAAGATGGAGGGGAGAGGCCAAATACACCCTTTAAAAGCATAAATATTTTTGCTTCATTACCTGGGATGTGCCGTTAATTTTTTCTTCCTTTCCACCAGAGGCTAAAGCTGAGCATGACCTTACCGCGAGAATACCTCCAACGCCCGCCCCTCCTCACTCTCCCAAAGCTTCTTGTGCTAACTCTTCCCTCGCTAGCTGGCTGGACACTGCCCTTTGTTACACTCCCCAGACCTGGGAGAGCTCCGTGACTTCCGACGCACTGTCCGCCTGGGACCACAGGCCTCCTTTAAAAGTGCTCATGACCGCCACTTCTCCCTGACTGCTTGTCAGAGGCTAACCTCAGAGCAGGAGGGTGGGGCCAATGGACGCTGGGGCAGGACAGGGAGCGAGCTCGACCCTGCGCGGTACAGGGGGCTATCAGCCTGAGACAGCTCCCCCGCACTAGGGCTCAGAGCCCGGTCCCCTTTCCCGGGGACCATTTCTCTGAGCTACACACTGGTTCTCTGACCAGGGTCCAACTAGTTACTTCGCTTTCGCCCTTGTGTTTCTTCTCCTCTGTGTCCTCCCCTATTTTAAGAATAGACAATTTCTCAGCCAGCGCGATGAAATGCTTCCTGAGGCAACCAACCCTTTCTTGAAAGCTGAAATGAAGAATGAAAGGCTGGACGCCTGCTGAGGAGTGGGAGGCGGGAACGATGACCCGCCCAAGTGAACCTCAGGCCTGTCTCAGGTCCCCATGACGTGACGCAGGAAGAGCTAGCGAGAGGGAGGCTTACGGCTTAGTCTCCCTGGGCTGAGTTTTCACTGGAGATCACTTTCTGTCCAGGGCCAGTGAATGCCACCTCTTTTTTTTCTTTGAAAGATTTTATTTATTTATTCTTAGAAAGAGGGGAAGAAAGGGAGAAAGAGAGGGATGGAAACATCAATGTAAGACAGAAACATCGATTGGTTGCCTCTCGGTCCTGGGACTGAACCTGCAAACCAGGCATGCGCCCTGACTGGGAATCGAACCAGCAATGACGCCCAACCACCTCAGCCACACCAGTCAGGGCCGAACCCCTCCTCTTGATTCATATTCAGAAGCATGTAAAAAAGGCTGACAAGGCCATGTTCTTGTCCCTTTTTTGATGTAGTTGTAGGGAATTTCCAAAAAAAAAAAAAAAAAAAAAAAAAGAAGTTGCTGTTCCCCATTAGTCAGTAAGCGGAAGCCCCCAGAGAGTGGACGTCCATGTCCAGGTGCTGTTAGAAGTCTCAGGACGTGGAGGGGCCGCCCCTGTGGCACAGAGCCGTGCCACCAGCACGGCGGAAGTATCCGGGGCTGCAGCAGGGTCTCAGTCACGGTCAGCACCTCCCACAGGCTTCTTAGGGACAGAGCCCAACATGTCCCACTGTGAGATGCGCATGTGCCCCGGGGGAGGACCCACCTTGCGCTCAGGGACTCAGCTAAGGAAGGGCGACTCGTGCAGTAAAATACAGGGTCCGGCAGAAGGAACGCCGCTGAGGGTGGTTGGTCGGGTAGGTGAGTGTGTCCCACGAGACAGACAGCAATTTGACTGTTTCTCCTAAAATGTCCTAGGGAGTGCTTCAGTGTGGTATTGTTATGTTAGAGAATCACATGCTTACATGATTCCGCAATAAAAGATTTTGATGTAATAAAAGAGGGGCGTTGCTTGTGCCAGGCCCTGCATTTCCCCGAGGCCCTGGCCTGCTCGAAGTCCAGGGATCTGGGCGGGGGACGTGGAGCCTCGTGCCCGTCACCTGCAGCTGTACTGCACAGCCCTCACTGACACTCCCAGTTTCAGGCTCCAGGTCTTCGAGTTGATTTTTTTTCAGCAAATATTCGGCTACAAGTCAGACAAACACACGGAATGAGCAAACAACTGACTTACTGAATAGAATGCAAAAATCCATGCGAATGGGCTGCGTTTACAACTTCGCTTTCATTTCACGTGCGGGAAGATACCATCACTCCATAGCCAAAATGCACCTTTCACCAGAGAAACACACACCACAACCTTCCACCTGAAATCAGAGCACTAGAACGTTGCAGGAAGGACGTATAACATACCGTTAAGACTTTCTTTTGACTCAGATATGCATCCCCTTTTTAAAAAGCCTGGGTAGCTCAGGGAGTCCCAAGGGCCTCCACTACCCCAGCATGCCAGCCAGCGGCATGGCTGGAGTCTCGGAGAAGGGCAGCCAAGGCCACGGTCCTGGACGGACACTACACACCCAGTGCACAGACAAGGCTTCCCTTTTCTCCACAGCGGCAGGATGACCTCACGATCCCACAGGATCTCCATAAAGCCAGCCTGGTCAGACCTTGGATGGTCAGAGCTCCGTAGTAGAAAGGGGCAGAATGGGGACAACAGGACACGAGGGTTCTACAACTGTGTGACCTGGGGCAAGTCGTCATAAATGGGACGCCTGCCCAGGAGCTCTCTGAGGCTCCTACCACGCCCCGGCATCTCTAATCCTGTTTGGGAAGGGCTCCGTGGGTAAGCCGGGCAGTCTGCATGGAAGTGAAGGCTGATCTGCGTGAGTGGAGGAGGAGGAGGCAGGAGCAGCCACCTGCAAGGAGGCGGGTGGTGGCTCCCGGCCCCAGCCGAGGAGTGTGCTGGGGTGTGCAGGAGCCAAGCTCTGTGGGGCGGGTCTGGCCACTGATAGGGACAGGTCTGGACGCAGGCTTAGACCTCTGACCTGACTGACCCACAGGGAGCCACGCTAAAGACTCTTAAATGGGATAAAACGATAGCAGCATCACTTGAGTAAGAGTATGCTGGTGTTGGGCAGAGTGGAGACTAGAATGGGCTGGACCGGGAAGAGGAAGGTGGGGAGGCAGGGTTGGGAGGCGGGATTGGGGTGCCAGCCAGGAGGCGAAGGGAAGCTGTCTGAGGCTACGTTCCTGACCGTGGGAACTTAAGAGGAAAGAGTCAAATTTAACTGCATGGTATATTTTGGCAAGAATAAGAATTCATGCACACTTTTCTCCTGTAAGCAACATGTGTGTGGGGTCCCTTGCCAGACTAACGGTCCTATTTCTAGTCTCTGGTTTCCTCACGTTGCCCTCACACGGCTTCCAGAAATCCGGCAGAGAGAGCAACCCCTGCTAAAAAATCGGCATAAATATTTCCAGTTTTCCTTGTCTTCCCTGGTTTTGAAAAGCTGAGTTTATTTCAATGCAAATTTAGTATCCAGCAGTATTTCAGACCTGCCACCTGACTTTCCACCAGGAGCAGCAGAGCAGGGGGACCCCTGGACCATACTTAGAGCCCTGACAGTGTACCCTGGGGATGCAGAGAGAGGGCAAACAGTCACAGGAAAGAGGACTGATACTTTGAGAGGCAACCTTTTCATTATTGTGCTTCCTGAACTTAATCCCCCAGCTTTCTACTTCCTGCTACACATTTCACTGAGCTTCCCCCCCCCCCCCAAGAAGACCTGACAATAATGGAAGTTAGATGGTGGTCCAGTGAAAGGGCTTCAATGACAAGTAGAATTCACAACAAAGCGACAGCTAAGTATTTCTGAGGCTTAGCTAGTGGTTTCAGTTCAATATTGGATTTTTTTTAAGTCGGAAAATCACTCTTGGTCTTCATGGGAAACCTTGTTTGCATCAGAAGTGGCGTGATATTTTCATAAGATAACTAATGTTGCATTTGTCCCATCCATCTTTTAAATGCAAACTAGAGATGGTAGTAAAAATAATTTCTAACAAGATAGTTCATCACCACAGTTAGGCAGCTGAAATTCATGATGAAAGAACATGGTGGTGGTCCCAGGTAAAAACACATGTGGTGTCAGCCAGCTGGAGACTGGTGTCCCCTCTGAGCAGATGAAAACCTTCTCTTTGCAAGTCTTCCCACCCCTTAGTGAGACAACAGTGAGGAGAAGCAGATACTCCGGTTACAACACTCTGAAATTACTACCCGGCTCTGGAAGACGGATGGTTCCCTTGCTTTGCTCTGTCTTTGCACCTCAAGGAGGGGCTGCAAGCCTCCCCATCTGGCTCTCCGGGCCCCGTTGCTAAGGGTTTTCCCACCGTGTCTGAAGGCACCAGTTCCTCTGACGTCTGAAGTTGGACCTACCCCTCCACTCCTCTCTCGTTCTCTGATATAGACGATATTCTTTCTGTGCATCCACTCTATGGTGACGTTTTCTTTTATTAAACAAGTAGAAGAGAGACAGACTGCTTTCTTTCCCTTGTCTGAGTAAAGGTAATGAAGGGCCCAGGGTATGTAGGGACGGGGTATTGTTGGCGGCTGCTGTCCTGGGCTAGGCCAGCTCCTATCAGCAGGTCACCTGAAGGAATCTGGGGCCACCTGTTCTGATTTGACTTGGTGGCCAGGGGCCAGCAGCTCCTCACAGGTCTGTGTCCCAGGCCACCTGAGTCTGTGCCCCCCTTGGCTGGGCCAGCCTAGGTTCTGGGGAGACACAAAGGGGTGGGGTGGGAGAGCTTGGAAGGAGACCCTGCTCTCAAAATGTGCAGGGAACTCAGTACTTCAATCTTTTAAAAAATACTTAAGCATTTTCTACATTCCTGATAATCTCAAAGAAGTTAGTAGGTTCAGGAAAAAAAAAAATCCATTTAAACCCTTAAAACTTAATCCACATTATCTGCACCTCTGAGAAAGTAAAGTAACTTGAGAGTTTGGGCTGGGGTTGGGAGGAGGGCACAGAGCACAGGACGACTTTTCCTCCTTTTAGACGGAGAGCTGTCCTTGCAGCGTCTGTACCCCTTTTAGTTAGAGAATGAGTTTGGTGGTGGTGGTGGAGGGCTAGGGGGAAGAACTTTGAAAAATCTCATAGGATCTTTAGTCCTTGCATGCGATTGCATGACCGGCACCTACCTACAAGGCGCAGGATTGGAGGAATGCACAGCTGGGGTGCTGGCCTCTGAAGGGGGGCTGGGGAAAGGAACCACAGTGACACCCTCAGCTGCCTCTGCTCACCGGCTCTTCACGAGAGCGCCTCTGGTCCTGTCAGCTGTGGGGGCTCCTCAGGAAGAGTCCTTGGGAGTTGAGCGTTAGGGCCCTTGAGACACAGGAAGAGATGCTTCCTAGTTGGGGTTTCCAGTGCTGGTCCCTACCAGCCTCCCTGCCTATGCCCTTCCTTTTCAGGGCTGCAGAGAAACAGGCCCACCCCTCAAAGCAGAGGCAGGTGCCCAGAAGGGGGGCTCCAGGAGGGGCTGGGAGCTCAGAGGAGAGGAAGTTGTCAGGTCAAGAACCCAATGGGGAAAGGATGTCTGGTATTGAACAGCAAACACAGACCACAGCGGGAAAGAAGGGGACAGAAGGACAAGTGGGACAGACGTCCTGGGGGGCAGGGCGCAGCCCTTTGAAAAATCACAGCAGTGACCGCTACATGAGAAGAATCGGGCTGGGGAAAGGCCCAGAACACACCCTGCGGGCAGACACCGCCACTCCCAGCCCCCAGAGCGCAGGGAGGCCTAGCCGGGACGTTCTTATCCTAAGCTGCGCTTTCTGTTGTCTATACATTTTGCGGGGGTGGGGTGGGGAGAGGAAGTAAAGTACAACAATGCTACTGGGGTGATATCTTTTCTCTTAAAATTTATTTTTCAAGGACAGTTGACGTATAAGATTATCTTAATTTCAGGTGTACAACATAGCGACGAGACATACGGGGTGAAATTTCCTATTTTTCTTTCAGCCCAAATCCCACTAGCTTTGGAAAACTCCGGAATCTCAAGCTCTGCTGTAGGGGCTTTGGATTGTGGAAGGGCGGGCAACAGGAAGGCGGGTCTCCACCCGACCAGAGAGGCCAGTGGCCGCCATTGTCAGGCTGGCAAAGTCGTCGGCCCGGCTTTGCTGGCTGCAGGCACGGCCTCTCCTGGCTCGGCGAGGGGGGCATCTCTGGCTGTCACTGACCGGCCAACAGAGTGGGGGTGTGGTTTATGGCTGCCTGAGCCCCTGAAGTGCCAGAGGGCACCTCTTCCTCCCCTTCCGCCCCCCGAGCTGCCAACCACAGCAATTCTAAACAGAGCTCAAACGGAACGAAGATTTTCTTCCTCGAAAGAGATTAGGAATTTGTTCAAAGTGGGGAGAAACAAGGAATGGTTTATAAATGGATAGTTACTATGTTTACAAAGATATTATGAACCCTGGTTATATGAAATATGGGCGCAGTTCTTATTTCACCTAATGTTTTGACTTTCAAGGTTTTTTTGTGCATTAAGGCAGACTTTCGAAACACGAGACATACACATCAATGCTGAAATGTGAAAAGATTTCACTAAGAGAAACGGCAACCCCGGCGCCATGGGGCCGAGGTACAGGTCTGGTCAGGTCTGGTGGCACTGGCATGGACATTCGCGTGTATTCCCTTCACTGGCCTTCTCACGGATCCAGGTGAAAATCTGATTTTTTTTTTTTTTTGGCAAAACCCAGCCGCAGACAGAGCGCTCAGGCAACCGGGGCTGTGTCCTTTGGCTCACGAGCTCCGGTAACAGCCAAGGGGCCCCGGTCCAAGCAGTCAGGAAAGACAGGAGTCTGTGGGAACACGAGGGAGGACGTGACTCGGAGGCCGCATTTGTGTGGCGCTGTTTGCGTGAGCACCGCTGAACAAACTGTTTCACACGTGACTCATGGACCCACAGCCGCAGGACTGATGGGCGAGGCTGCCTCTCAAGTTGGTGGAGCCCTCGCTCCACAGGTGGGTAATGCAGAGCTCTGAGCGACACAGGGGTTATTTCACAGTTACTTTGCCTCATTAACCTTCCGTGATCTGTTTACCGCCCCCCCTGCCATAGTGGACTTGAATAAGAAAACTACCCCCCGAAAAAGTGGCATTCATGTTACTTGAAATCAGTGTAAGAACAGGGAAAGATGGCAAGGCCCCGCTATGGTTTTATTAGTGTGGACAGAGTACGCACGTCACCAGAGTGACGGTGAATTTGATCGTGCCCTGAAATGCCAATAGGACGCCGAACTCAGCCGTGGAAAACACACGGAAGTCTGAGTGGTGGAACGCTTGGGGGCTCGTCTGGGAGGGTCCCGCCCCCCGAGGGTAAGGCAGCAGGTCGCCCACCTGGTGTCTCCAGATGAAGTGAAGGGGATGGGGAACGGTCTGCCCCGGCATCTCCACAGCTGCGGAAGAAAGGCAAGAGGGCGACGGTTCCCTAGGCCCTTCCTACGTGGCATTGGAAGCTTTAGCAACTTCACACAGGCTCTCTCTGCTGGGTCACTCTCCATGTCCAATGAAGTAAACTGGTTCGGAGGGAAGGACAGAGAGACCCTCCGGGCGGTGGGTCACCCGCGCGCCTGCAGAGTGTCCGCATTCACTGCCTCCGCATTAAAGGCCAACCAGGGCAGTCTCTGGAAACACCTTGGGTGCAGTTTGGGGTTTTCTCCCCCTTTGCTCCTGGGAGATATTAAGTCGTAAGTCCTCTTTGAGTCTGAGTTAGGGACGGCACTGTATCTAAACCGCGTCTGTCCCTTGGAAACCTGACCCACTGGAATTCCCCTCCACCGTTCACTCGGTTTGCCCTTAACGCTGTGGGCTTCCCTGGTGCCACCCAGAAAAAACACACTTACAGAAACAGCGGGGCTGTCTTTGGCCTCAGGTAACTAAGATGCTGTGCTCGGAATTTCAAACGCCAGCGACGCACTGTCATTCCAGCACTTCCCTTCCTCAGGTCCCGTCGCTACCGGTCTCTCCCCGTCCCCATTTTTAACACCCGATGGGAGGCGGTGCGGGAAGAGGGGTGTTTGTTCGCTTTCACAATCCTGATCTGGGCCTCGGTTAAAAACGATCATCCTTTTATAGACGGTGGGAGTGAAAGTGTCCATGCCCATCTAGGACAGCTGTCCAGCTGTCTCCATGACACGGTCACTCCTCACCCCACGTTCAACACTTTCAGACCTGAAGTCAGCCCCTGCCTTCAGGCTCTGACTCTGGATCTGGCGCGAAGAGCAGGCAAAGGATGAGTCCTTAGTGCAGGCAGGGTGGGCTGTGACCCACAGGTATGATTTGCCAGATAACGAGGGTCCACTTAAAAGCCTTTCTCCCACGTCACTGTCTCAAGGTGACGTTTTCATACACGGGCTGAGGTTTTCTATGAGAGGGCTGTCATACCTAACATATTACTTGGAGTGGTTCTAACCCACACAGCCCCTAAACCTAGAGGTCCTTAGGTTCTAAGGGGTGGTACAGGGGATGGGTACATTTGGTGGACCCCAGGGAGCCCCTTGCTGGGAGAGAGAGGGAGAGGTCACTGAACAAAAACCCAGCCCAGGTCACAGTTGCTCACAGCAAGTCATGGAATTCCAATGACATCTTTGACCTCTAATCCATGATGGATCTGTTCTTATTTCCTGTAGCGTCTGCATGGAAGGTTACAATAGAGCCCCTTCTGATAAAGAGAGGTTCCCATTCAAGCAGAGACCTCCTCGGAGCCCCAGGGGAAAGGAGGCCTGTACCGCATCTATCACCACTGCGGCCTGGGCCCAGCAGAAAGCCGAAGCTCGCAATTAGCGGCTGGACTCTGAAATAGACCCACCTTCTCTCCTTTGCCTGTGACTTAGGGATGGTTAGATTCTACCTTTCCTTGCAGGTAGAGATTTCAGTGATTTCTACAACATGGTGCAGGCTGCTCTCTTTAGGTTCTCCCTAATATACCGTGTTTCATCAACTCTCAGACTCACACATAATTTTTGATTCCAGAGATTTAAAAATGTGCATCTTGGGCTCAGTGAGACATGGTATTTAGGCTCCTGTACAAACAGCAGGACCAGAGTGGCAGCCCTCCCCTGCCCATGGGTGGCGTCCACCCTGGACTGAGCCGTGCTCTTTCTGTGCTCGTGGCCCACCTGTGAAGGGGGGAGTGCTGACCACCGCTCTTCTCTGGGGACCAGGCGAGGACGGCTGGGGAAAGAGGCCGTGGGCCATGGGAAACCCTGGAAGCTAAGGCTGCACTCAAAGCAAGACTCGGCACCAACATCTGTATTTTTTAAATGGTAGCTAAAAACGTGTTTACCACAGAGCACTGCATACATTTCTCCCAAGAGAGCATGTGTACGGATGAGACGTAACATGGACACTCAAATAAACCCAGGACTAGTGCCAAAATGATTTCAGTATGATTCTAGAAGAAAAAAAGCTCGGGGTAGACAATCATTTTAAGGGAAGAAAAACGAGCCCCTGCATTTCTAACCCTCATTCTTCAGGCCGCTAATGCTGATGTCCATCAGCCGCTTCCTCGTGGTGACCCGAGAAGAGCTGAAGGAAGAAAGCCGAGGGGAAGGCCAGGTTTTGCAGGCTGGGTGGTTGTTTTTGGACCTATTTGCTAGATCAAGATAATGGGGTACAATGCAAACCTGAGGGACTTACTCTTCCTGTCTTCAAAAAGACTGACAGCAGTCTTGAATCTTGTTCAGAAAAGGGCTCAACTAATGGAAGACAGGACTATAGAAGGACTGGGCACCACGTGACTCAGTTTCCTTCCTTCTTTCCTTCCAACCTTCCTTCCTCCTGGTAGAACTTACATAATTTGTCATTTTAATCATTTCAAATGTATAATTCAGCGGCTGTAGGTACATTCACACAGCTGTGCAGCTTTCACACTGTCACTGCGAGAACTGTCCCATCAGCCCAAACCAGCGCTGTGCCCATGAAGTGACCTTCCTTCCTTAGTTCTTTTCTTTCTTTCTTTTGCTAGGATCATCTGAACTGCCATCACGGGTACTGACGCAGGGAAAAATCCTGACCAAGAAGTGAGAGACGAGTTTTAGAAGCTGGGATGAGAACTTTTATAAACAGGCCTTTATAGCCCAGGGTCTAAAACTTACTGTGAAAATAAAATATGATTTTGCAAAATGACTAAAGGGGAAACACTGGTGGTAGGGCAGCTGCGCGCCTTTTACGCTCCTTACCTGCGTCCCTCTTTGAGGCTGAGGTCAGAATGATAAGTTTGCATAGCTGCTCAAGTCCAATGGACCTTAACTCTTCTAATACTAGCCCTGTTCCCCTTGGCTGTTTGCTGGTTGGTCCGTCTCTCCTTCCTTTCATGCGCCCCCCTTAATGAGCAAGTGTTACGTTTGTGCCTGGTGCATGCTGGCCACTGTGGCCACGGTGATAGGCAGTGGCGGCTGGCCCACAGGTAACTCCCACCTGAGGAGGGAGACAGCTTCTGTAACAGCAAAACGTAGACGAGGGGAGGATTAAGTCTGTCCTGGATGGAGTGGGCAAGGGGTGGGAGGTAACGACAGCGTCTTCACCCACGGCAGATGTCACAGTGCCTGCCGTGCGATAACACATTCATATGCTGTAATGCTAACAAGTCGTGAATGTAAAAGTATAGACCATGGATGATACGAAATATAATGTTAGTTGAGAAGCAGAGTATTAAATGTCAAACACCCTATGACTGCAACTGTGTGAAACTTAAGTGTATGATGTAAAAAAAATAGAAACACGTAAGCAAAGTTGTTTTAGGTCGGTGAATTATGGGTGATTTTTAAATTTAGAAATGTAAACATGCTCTTATAGTTGCTCAAAATATTCCTCTTCTTGACTCTAAATTTATCCACTCTAGAAAACTTGGGCCACACAGAAACACAGAAAACAATAAAGCAAAACCACCGGTAATCATGGCTACAAAATCGTGATCATTTGGTAAAATCCTTTCCAAAGTATTCAGTCAAATGAAACAAGGATCATATTGTTACATTGCATTGATGTGTTTTCATTTATTTGATTAACTGCCTGTTGTTGGACATCTAAATCTTTTTCAGTTTTTCACCATTTCAATTCATGCTAAATGAGTACTCCAGCCCTGGCTAGTGTGACTCGGTGGATTGAGTGCCAGCGTGTGAACTGAAAGGTCTCTGGTTCAATTCTCAGTCAGGGCACATGCCTGGGTTGCAGGTCAGGTCCCCAGTGGGGGCCACGTGAGAGGCAACCACACATTGATGTTTCTCTTTCTCTCTTCCTTCCCCTCTCCCTAAAAATAAATAAAATCTTTAAAAAAATAAAAAAAATGAGTGCCGCAGTACGTAGACCTTTGTGTGCGCCTCTGATTATTTCCTCAGGACAACTTCCTGCTAGTAGTTCCGTGCCAAAGAGCACGGATATTTTTAAGGCTCCTGTTTTGGAACATATTCCCAGATTGCCCTCTGGAAAGATTTAACCTATTTACACTCCCATCAGGAATACGCAATGGTCCTGGTATTACACGTCTGATCCGATTTCTAAAATGACCAATTGCCCTGTGCAATTATGGTTCTGCGTGCTTCCTTCCCAAGGAATTCAACGGAAGATGCTGCACTAAGATTAATTAACTTACACAGTCGTGCAAGCTTTTTCCTCCGTTTCTTGTCCTCTACCCGAAGCCCAGTGAGCAGCCACGGTCAGCCGCTGTTTTTTGGAAGCACCACGCTGACAACAGATGTCTCCTGTCCTACCTCTCAGGGCGGGGAATGTCTGAGTGCCACAGACACTGTTCCCAAGGGCTGTCACCTGAGATTCTTCAGCTGTCTCCTTAGAGGCAAGGCTCCGTGCACCCCAGCGAAAAGACGTGTTCTTATTCCTGTAGTTGGCCTGGCCAGCTGGCCAGCACCGACTCTTAGGAATGACAGCTGGTTTGCCGTTCCATGTTGCAGCAGCCGTAAGCCAGGATAACACCTGTAGGCTCTGGGAATGGAAGGCGCCTGGAATAACACTGGGGAAAACCTGCTTTTGTTATCCGGCTTGGACCTCACTGGACTGCAGCATCTTGGATCAAAGATAACCATGGCGGCAACGAGGGCAACCAATTAAGTCAGACTCTGCCGCTCCGTTACAACTGCAAATGATCGGATTCAGGGTTCCCAATGACTTTTTGGGTCCCCATGTATGTGGTTTAGTACAATAGCAAAAAAGAAAGCGAGCTTTGCTTGTCTGTGTTAGATGAACCCGATGCACGTGACAAAGGGACACTGAGTAGCCCTATTGTCGAAACTCCTGGGGCTGGGAATGGCTACAAAATTCCCGGTTGTCTGAACTTTACACAGTGCATCAGTCTATGGCAATAGCGAAGATAGGAAAAAACCCACCCGAATGCTAATTCTGTCATTTCTCATTCAACTCTGATGGACACTGTGGGGTCCGTCCGAAGCTGGAGAACAGTGTTTGCAAGTTTGAAATTACATTTCCAGCTCTGCAGAGCTTATGTTAGAACACCCTCACGGGCCCGAGGAGAAGAGAGGTAGGCGTGAGAATGGGAAACGGGAAGTTAACTCACAAGTTGTTTGTTCATCTCTGTGAGTCATTAGGATAGCTGCACTTAGCGGAAGGCGAAAGCAACTTGCGCAGCCGACGGAAGCATGGAGGTGTCTGTGGAAGAACGCTGCTCTGAGCCTACTAACCCCAACTTATTAGCCGTTTAGTATGTTCGCAAAGCAACACCCCTCCTCTGAAAACGGGCTGGTTTTGAAAAATGAGATGTGCCTTGAGAAACGGTTAGTCATTTTTTTTTTTAAAGATTTTATTTATTTTATCTTTAGAGGGGTAGGGAAGGAGAGAGGGAGAGAAATACCAATGTGTGGTTGCCTCTCATGCATCCCCTGCTGGGAACTGGGCTGCAACCCAGGCACGTGCCCTGACTGGGAATCGAACTTCGAGCCTTTGGTTTGCAGGCCTGCACTCAATCCACTGAGCTACACCAGCCAGGGCAAGGTTAGTTGATTTTAAAGTCCACTGTGGTGGTGAATGAAATGGACCTCCAATTTTTAATAACTAATTTTTATTCAATTCATTTAAACTAAACAAATAGTTCACCAATTTCTCCCATCTCCCATCCCTGCCTCTTGAAACCACCGACCTGCTCTCTCTGTCTATGAGCTCGTGTTTTTCCTTAGACTCTGCTTATAATGGAGATCATGTGATATTTGTCTGTCTGTCTTGCTTCACTAAGCTTAATGTCCTAGAGGTCCCATGTTGTCATAAATACCGAGATTTCATTCCTTTTATGGCTGAATTATATTCCATTTCATATGTGATATATAATATTATACGTATTCTATACATTTGTTTATCCATTCGTACATTGATGGACACTTAGGTTGTTTATCTATGTTGATTATTGTAAATAATGCTGCAATGAACATGGAATCGAATGTATCTTTTTGAATTAGTGTTTGTTTTCTTTAGATAAATACCCAGAAGTGGAATTGCTGGATCGTGTGGTAGTTCTATTTTCACTTTTTTGGGGGAATGTCCATACTATTTTCCATTTTCCATTCCCCCACCAACAGTATACATGGGTTCCCTGTCTTTATATTCTCATTAATCCTTATTATTTCCTATCTTTTTTTATAATACCCACCCTAGGAGGTGTGGTATCTCACTGTGGTTGTGATTTGCATTTCCCTGATGATTGATGATGTTGCGCATCTTTTCATGAACCTGTTAGTTTTCTGCATGCCTTCTTTGGAGAAATGTCTGTTTGTATCTTCTGCCTGTTTTTAAAATATCTATTCAGAACTTCTGCCTTTTTTTTTTGCTATTGAGTTGTATGAATTCTTTGTACATTTTGGATATTAGCCCCTATCAGATCATGATTTTCAATTACTGCCTCCCATTCAGTAGGTTGCCTTTTCATTTTGTTGATGGTTTCCTCTGCTGTGCAGAAGCTTTTCGGTTTGGTGAAGTCCCGCTTACTTTTGCTTTTGTTGCTTTTGCTTTTGGTGTCAGATTAAAAAAACCATCCGTCAGACTCATGTCAAGGAGCTTACTGCCTATGTTTTCTTTTAGGAGTTTTATGGTTTCAGGTCTTACATTCAAGCCTTTAATCCATTTGGAGTTAATTTTTGTGTATGGTGAAAGTTAGTGGTCAGCTTCATTCTTCCGTGTGAGGCTGTGGAATTTTCCCAACACCATATATTAAAGAGACTGTACTTTCCCATTATATATTCTTGGCTCCTTTGTCATGACATAATTGACCATATATATGTGGGTTTACTTCTGGGCTCTCTGATCTGTTCCACTGATCCGTGTGTCCGTTTTCATGCCAGTACCAGACTGTTTTTAATTACCATGGCATCAGGGAGTGTGCTGCCTCCCAGATCTCTAATTTTGAAAAGACTTTTATTACACCTCTCAAGACATACAGACCCAAGCCAGCAGGAGTGGCCTATGTAACAGAAGCATCACCAGAACTATACTTGGGAGTCAAGTGCTCAGAACCTAAAACCTTGAATGAACGCTGATACACCTGCTAACTTTGTCCTCAGAGGGAAGCAGCCTTGGAAAAGTCGGTAATAAAATATTTCTGGAAAGGACTTGGCTGTGTCTTAGCGCTTAGGCTGTGCTAAGCCGGTTCAGGTTCCTGCCAGCCTGAACAGCTCTCTGCTCAAAGCACATGTCTCCCTCCCCTCCCCCACCTGCAACTTTTTACTCCAGACTAGGTCAATGTCGGACAGCTGGGTGCTGCGGAACAGTTGTTACTATGAATATCAGCACACAATATTCTTGAGAACCAAACTAAGAATAATTCCCCAAGGAAACATCCAGGTTTGCAAAGCCAAAATTCCCTGCCTTTCTCCCTAGGGTTCTCCGCCCCGCCCCCCCACAGGCTCTCTAGCTTTGCAGGACCGGACAGGAATGCATCTGAATGACTGAGTCTCATGCCAGTACAGCGCCCAGCGACAGCAGCTTGGAAGCAATTCTCACAGCAAACAGACACAGTGGGACAGGAGTGAAATCAGCCACCCTGTGTCACCCTTACCCTGGCCTCCCGCTTGCGGCTCTGACAATGGTGCAGCCACCTTTCCAGAGGTCATCTGAGACTCTTCCTCTCTCTGCTCACTCTTTCGGTCTAATCCAGTGGAGAATCTGGGAGCTGTCACCGCCTTCCTAGCACCCCACCTGGTGTTTCATTGGCCCAGACCATCCACATTTGCCTTGCGTGGCTCTCCTCACCCGTGTCCCATTGCTCTCTCTCGGTGCCCTCCCACACCCCCCCCAGCCACCCAGCCATGGGATGGATGATGTGCCAACGCTTCACTGCCCCTCAACTACAAGCAGGGTGAATGTCCCAGTCCCTGGCAGGGCAGACTTCATGACCGACCTCTCTGGTCCTGTCTGGGGACGGCCCTCACGCTGGCCCCAGGCTCACTCTGGCTCTACCTAATGATTTTTATTCGGCTGGATGTGTCTTGCTCTCTCCCATTTCCTTGGCCTCCAGCCCTCCCCGCTCCTTTGTTCCTCACCTGGCTAACTCCTTCCACTCACCCTGTAACACTGAGCCCTAACGTCGCACCTGGGGGTGCTCCTTGTTGTCTGCTCTGCTGCTCGCCTCCTCTCCGGGCATCTGAGGCACCCTCTGCTTTCTCTCCACTGGCCCCCTGACTGCCCGTGTTACAGCCGCGGGCTGGCCAGTCCACCCCCCCGGCAGGGCTGCGAGTCTCCTGACAGCTTTCGTGTTGGTGCTCAGGTGCCTCTTGCAGTGCCTGTCACACAGAAGGGACTCAGTAAATGAGTGAGTGACTGAGTGACAGAAAATGGGTGTGTGACTGGTGGCTTCATATAACCTTCCTAAACTCCCACCTGACCCCTCCACCACTCAACTTTGGTTTTTAGGGGAGAGCCATCTGTTTTCCTTGAGACTCTTACCTAAGTGACAGTTCCCAGCAGCCACGGAAGAGCAGGCAAGAGAAGGCCGCTTTCCTTCTTGGCAGGTGTAGCCTATGTACGCATTGCCATAGAGAAGAACTGAGGAGTCAATGTAGAATCTTTAAATTTTTCTGGATAATATTTTAAGATGCGGCTACTACAGCTGATGCCCATGTGTTTCCCGAGGTGGACACAAAGCCCGATGGATGCCCAGCTGTTCACTTGACACCAGGCACAAAATCTGATCTGTGCCTGAAATCTCTCCCTACTGGTGGTAGGAATGACCCGCTGCTGCCTTTTGGGATAGAGTTTTTGACACAGTGGTTACTGCAGTTTTCCTTTGTCCTTCCCGGCCACGTTCCACTGTAGGAGTCTGTTCTGCACGTTAGCAAACACTTCTTCTGTCCCGCTCTTGATTCCCTCTTTTATTTTCCATCAACTTCCCCAGAATAGGCTCTTCCACACTCTTACCTGTGCCACCTGCTGACTTGGCTTGTCTCTTCCCCAAATTCCTCTACACGACTCATTCCTTCCTCATTTCCCTGGACCATACTGAAGCTCCATGAAGAATGCCAGTCACTGACAAATCCTGCAAGTGATATCCCTATTTCTAAAATATCAATCATACATTCAAAGAATCACCGAGCCGGAAGGGACCTCTGGGCGGCACTGTACCTGAACTTCTTGATGAGAATTTACAAGACATTTTCTTAGATGTTTGTCCATCCATCCAGCTGTGAAGAATCTCAGTGATTGATTGAGAGGTTGCTTCTAAAACGAACACAATGTAACTGGAGACAGATGTCTAACACATCACAGTCACCCAGAGGGAATCTCTTCCTGCCCATTTGATTTGTCTTCTAATCCCTGATGTTCAAACTGACATTTGAGGGGAAGAGAGAAATGTGTCCAGATAAAACTCTCAAGCTGGAGAGTCTGGGGCACAACAGTTATGACAGAAAGAGAAAAATCACAGTCATTCCTCAGGGGAAACAGCGCCGAGAGGGTTGGGGAACTGCTACGTGCCTCCTTGAGTAGCGACACACTGAGGAACTAAACAACGGACCTGGCTGTCCCGGGGGCTCACAGGCGGGGAGACCCTGCCTCCCTCCCCTCCACAGTCCCTCCCACCCTTGCCCAGGGGCTCAGCCTTCCTTCTCTCCTGAACTAGTTATTCCTCGCACTGATTTTGTAGCTGATACTAGGCGGTAGCTTTTGCTCTAGGTGTGAGAGCCCAACCCTAGGTCTCAGTCATAAATGACTTTAGCACCTAGGCAAACTGCCTTCTATTAATAGATTAGAAAAAGAACTAGCAGATGTCAGAGGCCATCTTCAGGGTTACTGGACAGAGTTGTTTTGTATTTTTTCCACCTATATTTGCACTTCCCATATTTCCATAGGAAGAATGCATTATTTTCGTGTTTGGGGAAAAGGAAACTGTTTTAAGATACAGAACTGTTTACGCCCGTGGCTGTGGAAATACTGTTGACGTTGAGGATGAAGGACCGAATGAGGGAATAAGCGAAGACCAGAATAAGCAACGAAGCCCGGCCACTAGCTCACTTTCTCACGGGCGCAGAGGTGAACACAACATTGCTTCCTGGCCAAGTTTCAGGACAAAAGATTAAACACGGAATTTATGAAAACGTGTAACAGACAGACCACCTTTCACACGATTCCTGAGTGTCGTTCATCTGCTGGAGGGGGAGTGCTACGCGGATGACAGGTTTCTAACCAACGTGGCATTTCCCACGCTCTCTCCTGAGGACTTTGGGCAAAGCGGAAAAAGGTGCAGGGAATCCGCAGGCAAGTCGCTGGGTAAGAAGCCGAGGGATGTCTGGGCCCTAACGATGCCCAGAGGTGTCGGCCAGGGCAGGACTCTCGGTCGGGGAGCTCTAAGACGCTTTTGCTGGGGAAGGCAGCGCATGTGACGACATGAGCCCGAAAAGATGAGCTAAACACTGTGCTGTGGAGTTTCTCTGATGCTGGAAGTTTGCATAGGAACTTACCCCAAACTTCAGAAACATGCCTAGAGTTTCGGTGAAAAAAATCAGCCCCACGAGCTCAGGATGGGACGTAGGGCAGTGGGTTAAACAGAACGTGGGCTTTGGAGTCAGGCAGTCTGCTGGGTTCAAATGTCCGCATTTTGGGCAAATTACCCAACCTCACTGGGCCTGAGTGCAGATGCGCATATTCAGCGAGGCACTGAGTAACCGAGTAGGGCAGTGCCTGCTCACGGCCGGAGTGAGTGCTCCGTAACCAGCGCCTGCCGTTACTGGAACTGGTAACCGCATCAGACGAGAGTTCGTCGGACGCAGAACGCCGAGGCGTCTCACAGCCCACAAGAGCAGTGAGAACCGCTGTAGCGATGAAGCTGTGCAACAAGTGAAATCAAATTTAAGCTGTAGGCTCGGGCCACAGATGGTACCATTATAGCCCACGCTGATCGGAAGTTGTCTGGAACACGGTCCAGCTCAGGGCGCCGTGGTGTAGAAGGGACATCTAGAGGCTGGAGGGTGTCCAGCTGAGTGACACGGTAGTGAGAAAGGGCTGAAGGAGCTGGAGTGATTTGGTAAGGAAACACGAATCTCGGCCGGTACGAGAACAGGGAGTCAGATTACTCTGCTGTTCTCCAGGGCAGATCTCTCACCGCCTCCAGCAGAGTTGGCTTCACAAAAGGGAGGACTTTCCGCGGATGTGACAGAGGAACAGATTGCCTGATGAAGCAGCAAGTTCTCGGTCACTGCAGCTGTTCAGAGGCTGGGGAGCGGCCCCCCTCCCCCCCTCCCCTACTCCGCAGTCACAGCCTCTACTGCTCCATGCACCAGGCTCCCTGCTCCCGTTCATTACTACTGGGTCAAACGGAGGGCCTTCGGATTCCTCACCTTTTCCACTAGGGCAGAGAAGGCACATTCTTCTCACACCCAGGCGCACATTCACCGACAAGCCTTCACTGGCAGCACCTGCAGGTTGGCATCTGTGCCACTCGCTACTTGACAAGGCAACCAAGACAGGCTCAGGGGGAGCCCAGCAGCACCCAGGCTGGTGAGAGAACAGACCCCCAGACAGATCCCTGTGCAAGTGCAGTGATGGAGATCGGCAAAGAGGGAAGTTCACCTCACCCAGCCTGACTGGGGAGAGGAGGGCCTTGGAGAGTATTCCGGGATAGTAGACTCTGGAAGCTGCAAGGTGCTTGGTTCAGATAAGCATTAGAGGCCCAGGGACAACCTGAGCAGAGGAATGGGGTTAAGAAGCAGCCCTGGGGACATCTCAGGTGCTGCTGGGCTGCAAAGGGTGGAGCACAGGACAGGAGGAACCGGGGCTGCCGAGACTGGAAGGGGCGAGCATCCAGAGGGCCCCACGTGAGTTTCTAAGGGTTTGCACGCCACGTGCACACACTTGCGCTCGGACTCTTGCTCCAGCTGCAGAGTCACACCTGCTCCCTGCACTCTAGGAATTACTTCTGAAACTGTTTTCTTCACCACGGCATGTCTGCCCTGCTCCACGAGGGCAGAAACCTCATCTACATCGTTCATTGCTACATCCCCGTGGCCTAGCCTGGTGCCTAGAATGTAGTAGGTGCCCAGTAAATGCTGTGTGCCTCCATGGAAAGAAAGATTGTGAACAGAAAGCGTGCGACCTCATAGGGCTATCGTGGGGTTTCTCTGAAGTGCTATACATCTTGCTCAGAGCACACCCGGCCCTAGTAAGCACTAACAAGGGGCAGCTATTGCTACTGTCATTCATTTGCATTTCTTGTTCTCCTGTCTTATAGGCTTTGTGAGCCCACTGCTTACCCCTTTGCTTTCAGTGGCTGCTCCTGCTAAATAAACTTTGATGAGTAATGGAGTTTGCTAAGCAATAACAGCCCCCCGAAGAAGTCCTCAAGGTACAGAGCATTACAGAAATATTCAGTATCGAAACCACAAAATGACCCACGAAGGAGAGAGTGGAGAGATAGGGGGACCTTCTGGGAGCCCTTGGGCCCAACTTCACAGTTCGAGGGCCTCCTGGAAAGAGTGCACCCCGTCAGGTGAGGCTCCATTGCTAGACTGGTGGCTGAACTTGAGCCCCCAAAGTGAACCCCGGAGAAGAAGCAAGTGGGAGAAAACTGGAGGGAATAAAGTGCGGATCTCACTCACCCTAACAAGCTGCTGAGGGAAGTTTATTCTGGTGGGGTGAGGCCAGGTCCAATTCCATAGCCTCCCTAAGGAGGGCAGGAGTGGGGGTGCATATTTGGTGGTCCCAGGGCAAAGCCAGGCTTCCGAATCACGTGGGTTTCTCGGACTCCTCTCTGAGTGGCGGTGTCCTCCCACCTTTGCAGGGCCTGGCACTGGCTGATCTCGGTTCTAGGGAAACTGACCAGTGGCACCAGGTGCTGAAGATTTAGGGGGAACAGAAGGTTCTCCGAGAATCCAAGGACTTATCCAGGAACAACAATTCACCTTTTTAGAGCCCGGGAAAAAGGTCAAGGCATTCCTGGTGGACAAGAATTTAGCTCCAGAGAGGAGATTTCTCCCACCACACAGGCCTGCTCGCAGCCCTGAGAAGAACCCAACATTCTTTTCCTTTGTCAAGTTCCAAAAGGACACATTCCTTAGAGAAACTCCTGGCTTCTCTCTCCTCCCCGCAAATGCCTGAGGCCCCAGGCAAGGCTGAGGAAGAGTGTGGATTCTGAGAAAATGAGACAGGATCTGGCCTGAGTCGGCTGCTGTGAGGCCAAGTGTTTAATTGAGCTTAGAAGCACGGGGCTGAGAGGTGCACGGGATTAAAACATACCTGGTACAGGTGTCTGTACCTGGGCTTCTAGTCAGACCTTGAACGGGAAGAGAAAATGATGCTTAGCAGTAAAAAGCGCAGGGGCAGGTGAAATGAGCTCATTTGCCAAAATAAATAATATTGCCTAATTAACCTGAGAAAACTCGCTCAGCATTGGATTTAACAAACCCTCTCGTTGCCACCCCTGCCTGTGCGGCGGAGGGCTGGGCTGAGAAGGTATGTTCAGCGTCGGAATGCTCGAAGGACTGCGTCCCTCGGCTCCGCTGGACATTTCTGGAGTCACAGCTAAAGATATCTCTGCAGGTTCGGAAATTCACGAGCATCTGTAAAGGCGAAGCCGTGGTGGCCAGAGGCTGAAACAGGCTGCCTTTCAGAGGAGAGAGGCTGCTGAATGAACCACTTGCCTGTATCAAGTTCATGGCAGGCGGAGTGCACCTGACATGCTAAAAATAGCCCAGGTGGAAGCATTGCTGTTGCTAAAATAACACTGAATTGATAGACTCCTTTTCTAAACCTACAAAGAGATGGGGTAGGAGGGAGAGATTCCCAAATCTCATTGGAAGCCATGCCAAAGGGAGGGAAGTAATTTCCTGCCTTTGCCACTTTTCAAAAACAAATAGCTTCCCTATGCTGAGTCCACTGAAGTAGCAGTAATCGATACATTATTTTTTTAATAACATGAGACAGAAACGGCAGCACAAGGAGACGGTGCATACCTGAGTCTGTGGTCCTGCTGACCAGCCGTCCTGCTGACAAGCGAACGTTTTCATCTTGGTCAGGAACTGTCTATTTTTAAACATCATTTTGCTAGTCTCCCTTATCTGCCACCTCACGCCCGGCTCACTAACGCCCAGTGGGTAGGGTCCTTACTTCCTCTGGCCCTGCACCTGGCACAGCTGCTTGCCTGAGTATGGACAAGGGCAGGTATGTGCCATGGCCTGTCGCTGGACAGAGGGGCCACTGTCCTTTCTAGAATGGCCAGTGGGTCCAAGCACAATGTCCCCTGCATTCTGTGACCTAGGACACTGCCTCAGCTTTCCAAGTCTGTTTCCCTTTCGCGTCATGGGAGGCTGACGAGATGTCCTCGCTGGGCTCCTCAGGGTGCAGTGGAGAGAGGGGGCACTGATAACACACACAGAAGCAGTTCGTGAGCCTGACGCAGCCCTTGCAGTTGTTAGTGGGCGCCGCGCGGGAGAGGTTGGGAAGGAGAGCCACCTCGCCTTGCAGTGAGAAGGTGCTGGGCACCTAGCCCACCAGGCAGGGTTCTCTTGGGGGGGAGGGTACCGTCGCAGGCAGGTAAAAGCAGTGTTCCCATCCCAGCGCGGAGCATCAGGGGCTCCAGGGCAGCAGCAGCTCGCTTGCTTGGAATACAAATGTGGGTCTTCGCCCTCGCCCCTGGCTAGCCTGCGGCTCCTCCGGGGGGTGGCTCACCAAGTGGGGCTGGGCCTGGCGTCATTGGGGAGCAGGGACACAGGCAGTGTGGGCCCAGCCTGGATGGGAATGGCTGCGGGGCCACCACCAGGGCCTGCTGGGGCCTGGTGCCCCGGGCTGGGAGGGCGAGAGATGCCCACCTTCGAGCAGGCAGTGCCACTGGCCGCCACTGATTGGCTGTCATTTAACTGAGGTGATTATTGTTTGTTTTCTGTGATTTTTCTCTTCTCCCTCTCGTCTGCCTTACATATTACATCTAGGTCTGATGAAAAATTCTCTGCTCACCACAGTGGTAGCTGTGATGAACGTAGTAAAAATATGCAAAGATATTGTCAAAATCTAGAAGGGAATATTAAAAAATGAAATTACTAGTTTTGTAAGGATAGTGGGACTATGAATGCTTCCCTCACCTCTTCCACACGGTCTATAATGTTGCTAAATAATCTTTAGAATAAAAAAAAGGAAAGAACCGTAATAGGAATTTTAACATTTTGTAAAATGGCATCCAGTCACCCTGATTTTGGCTTTACTGGGCTTGAAAGTGCAAAGTTAAAGAAATGCCACAAAGGCTTAAAGTATTTCAATGTAATAATTATAGTTGCAGCCTCTACAACATTTTAAAGGTGGCCCACTCCATGTCAAAGTGGCTTTTGGAGTATAAGGCAGGTGGCAGAGGGAGTGAGATGTTCAGAAATTGGAAATCATATCATGGCTTTTAATTTGGAGAACCCGTAGTCAGAAGTCTATAATCTTTTTCAATCAACAAAGAATTAAATTTTATTGAATGCTTATTATGTGCTGAACACTGGGCGAGGTGTGGTGTGTCTCCCCCTAGTTCCTCATTTCTCCTGTTCTCCCATAAAGTGGTTTTCACTGGTTGTTTTGTCAGGCACATAGCAGTCAACTTGCTTCACGCATATTTTTTTTTTTTTTTAAGCAGGAGGTGCCAAGATAGCGGCAGTGAGGAGAACTTCTAGTGACTTGTGGTTCCCCAAATAAACAGCCATAGACCATCACAAAAGAAGGTTTGGCACCTAGGGCAGCCGGCCCCACCCAGCTGTTTTTTCTGGGCATGAAAACAGAGTGGGTAACTGCTCGGATGCTGTCATTCTTTTTTCCCCAAACAGCGCCACGCTCACCCTTTCCTTTAGCTTGATTTAAAAAATCTTTCACTCTGTTCGACAATGAGGTAGATGGAAACGAAGCGAGGCGAAGGTTCCGGCGTCAGGGCACAGGCAGATGAGGATCGGAACCGAGGGAAGGCCGGGCTGGGGCCTTACTCTCCATCCCTCGGTACGTACACACGGAAAGTTGGAGGTGACCCCACCTCACTCACAAAAGGCCTGTGCACACATACCAAGCGTACCTATCACCATTACTGCCCATGGCATTATCACACCAGTTTGGTTACTTCCATAAATCAGTTTATATTCCTTTGCCTCCCAAAGAAACATCGGTACCACAACAACTTTCCAGCTGCTGTAAGTGGTCAATTCTAACCTCAAAAAAACTCCACGCTGGGCCAGACCTGCCACCCATCCCTTCAGATCAGCACCAGATCACTTTGGGGGCACCAAGGGACATGCAGAGAGACACGTTAGGTAAGATGGCTGTCTGTGCTGGTGTCAACCGCAAAGGTTAGGCCACACACCAAATCACTGAGTTTTCTCTAACATCGCTCATCACAGCCCAATCCTCCATGAAATCCGTTTAAGCCATTTTAAACGCTATTTATAATTCTAGTCTCACTGCATCTTAAGTTAATGAAATTCCATAAGCTTCTGAAACTGGCCATGTAAATCAGAGGTACTGTTTTTTTCTTCTTGAATTCTCCTCTTTCAAACGTCAGGAGGGTCCTCCTGACTCGGTCTCACATCCATGTTTGCACTGGTCACACACTTGGTGATTTTTACAAATTTAATCACACACGACTTCCTTCCGTCTTTATTAGGAAGAATCCAAACACTTTTTTTCCCAACCCTTACCAGAGGACATTTCTTCATTGCTTTTTTAGAGAGAGGGGGAGGGAGAGACAGAAACATCGATGTGAAGGAGAAGCATCCCCTGGTTGCCTCCTGTACACGTCTGGACTAGGGATGGCTCGTGCTCTGACCGGGGATCGAACTCGCGACCCTTCGGCTGTGGGATGACGCTGTGGCCAACTGAGCCACATCAGCCAGGGTGAGAATCCAAACTTTTACATTTATTCTCATGAGTACTTTTTTGTGAAAGGAGGCTCTTAACTTTGGCCTGAGTCCCCCAGGTCAGCCATGGATGGGTAGCAAACGGCATGCATCCCTCTGGGGTACAGGGTGAGACAATGTCTCTGAAGACTCTATGACTCTAAAAGGTATGAGCCCCTATCTTTGATCACTTGGCTCCTTCTGGAAGCTTCTTTAGTTCTGGTTAGTTGTTTCTTAAGATACAGTGGCCAGAACGGCATATAATCTTCTAGACGAGGATATGTCAAAATTCTGAACAAGATTATATTGTTATATTAGTAACCCTTTACCCGATCATGTCTGCCGTTTTGGTGGGTTTTGGCTGCATCCCTGTGCTCAGAGATGGTATCCAATGACTCCCACATCTGTTTTCTGGGTGGAACCTGATACCTTGGAATATTGTCGTACTGTGAATACAACCTAATTTGGATTATTTTCCCTGGATGCACTGCTTCACATTTCTCTACACAAAGTTTCATTTGCTAGTTGTCAACTTCTCAGCTCTACCGTCACACCTCCTAAAATTTATATCATGTGGATTTGACTTTTCATTGTGATAGTGCTCTTTCCAAACATGCATATTCTCCTGCGTATAACAATTTAGTAAAAAGTAACCAAGTCCACATGACAGAACTGCTCCCTTTCCGTAGCAGCCGGGCAGGACTGCCTGGCAGTGACCAGAGACAGGGCAAAACACCTAGTTTCTGCAGGGATGCAAGCAGAAGGGAAAGGTGTCCCTTTGGCCAGAGCTGGCAAAGAAGGGGTGCTTCTCCACTGTCTCCCTCCCCCCGCTTGCTAACACAATACAGAGGACCCTGGGGACTTGCAGTGGCAGAGGCCAAGAGGGAGCAAGCCTGGGTTCCTGTGCCACCATGTGAGGAAAAGCTACCTGACGACCAGGAACACCCATATCTGACTGCCAGGTGAGTGAGAGCTGAGCACCTGTCACTCCAGGGAAAGGGGGGGGAGGTTTATTTATGACATGAGAGCAGACAGCACTCACGGAGACCACCACTTGGGTCCTTTCGATCCACAGAAAGTTATATTTCTCTCTACCCTGTACCCGAATGTGTTCATGCCATTTCTCCGTCCCATCTTTGTGTCTAACGTATTTTAACAGGTATTATAAATGGCCTTGTTAAAGATACTTCTGACGGTCTAATGCTGCAAGTGTCAGTTAGGTGCCTAACCAGGTTCTAGTAAAAGATTACCTATCTGAAAAGTACTTTTGATTCTTAGAAAACCAGTTGCTTTCCAGTTCCCACAAGTTAGTATCGAATATTGCTCAGGTTAACCTGGCCTTAACAGTAACACAGGAAGGGCCCTGCCAGTCAGGTGTCAGGACTTACTCTGGCAGATGCGCATCAGCATCTCCTTATGAATCGACGGCATTGTAGATAAGCAACACCAGGTCTCCACGCTGCTCTGCCAGTGTTCACGAATAAATGACATCGTTGTCAGTTCCTGTGCTGCTCTTAGCGCCACAGCAATGGAGAGAAGGTGGCCTTGGTGGGCCCAGGCGGAACGGTCCTGCTGCAGTACACGCGGTCCTGGCAGGTGTGGTGTTTGGGGACACAGAGGTCAAGGCCTGGCAGCTATCACGGTTCTCTAGTACCAGCAGCTGGACATTCACGTGTCCACAATCTGCTTCCTCTTCCGTCCCAGCCGGTAACATAGGACAAGACTATTGAAGCTCACCTGGCTTCAGTCAGCGCTGACACCAAGCGTACACGCCTCTACAGGGATGGAGGGTTCGGGGCAGCCCCGGGGTGTGCCTGAGCCCCGGTGGGTTGTGGCTGCTTTGCGATGTGCATAGTATCCAGAAAGAACAGTTCAACCCTCTTCATGAGGCTCACGTCTTGCTGCATTCACGAAAGGAGTTCCAAGCCCCAGCAGAGGTGGAGGCCCCACCATTAGCAAAGGCTTGGAGAGACGCCAGGTTGGTGAAGAGCCCTGGGATTTCAAGGACTCCGCCAGGAGCAGGGAACAGGTGGGCGAGGCCGCAGAGCTGCGAGGCGTCCACCGTGCTCCCCCACCAGGGTGGACGGGAGGTCCCCAGGTCCTGGTGCAGCCCTGGTGAGGGATGAGTCAAAATACACGTGCCCGAGGACACGCGTCAGGGACACAGAACACAAAATACTTTAGTGACGAGAGCTCTCTCTCGTCTGTTCTGAGCTATAACCCAAGGGGGAAGGCCACCTGCAGGACAGCGCCACTCCTGGTTGACCATCACGAGCCTTTTCTAGGAAAACCATTTTGAATGGTGCATCTACATACACACAGGATGCTTATCAACCAGCAATGGAATAAAGCGACTGAGGACCTTCCTTGACAGGCTCCTTCTCCCAGGGAGGACGATTCAGAGACATTCTGAGAACTAGTTTCACTACCTCAGAACAGGAACTCAGTGAATAATGGTATCGAAGCACAATCTTCGGACCCTCCTGGCTTACATGGGGTTAGGGCGGAAGCTTCTCAGATGGAGTCCAAGAGGTATTCCCACGGATGGGGAAGAGAAGTCTCCATGTTAGTACTGAGGTTACGCTTTCTCTTTGGAAAGCACTGTTCTGTGTGTGTCCCCGTTAGGAGTGCCTCCAGGGGCCCTAAGGGAGCTGGAATCAGGGCGAAGGACCAGGCTCGGTGGTGGCGGGGTTGAAGCAAAACGGAAGAGGATGCTGATGTCAGAGGTCCCGCAGGCACTCGGTTGAAAAGTTGCTCTTTGCTCCTGTAAATAAAATGTCTGAGCCTCCTTTGTTGGATTCTTCCCTAGAATGAAACCAGCCAGCCGACTGCTGGCCTCTCTTTAGGACTCGCTCCACGACCCTCGGCCGGAAGGCTCTCCTGCCCCGATGAAATGCCACACGATAAAGCAGATGACCTAAGAGAAAGTTTCTCTTGAGCAGATATGGCTGCAGCGTCCATTTGTAAAGCAGATTCTGCGAGTGGACAGGGCGAGGGAGAGAAAAGCCGGTTGGAAAGCCGCCCAGAGGTGGGAAGGGACTCTCGAGTGCACATGTCAGTCTGTTTCAGAAGGTTCTTCAGGGGGTGGGGGGGATCGGTGGCAAGGACGCCTTGAGCTAAGACCCCCACAGAGGGCCTACACCACAGCTGCCTTCTGGAGAATTCTATGAATCTCTCCCAACTTTTGTCTGTTCATGAAGTCTTCTCCCAAAGTTACAGCTTCGGTTTATGACATGACAGTGGTGATCAGGCTGCACCAGGAACGAACAGAGGGGCCGCGGCTCCTCTTCTCCAGAGAGGCTCCATTGGGGGGTAGGTTTCAGGCAGACGTTGTATAGACCTACTGTGTGCTGTGATGGCTCCAAGAACCAAAGCCATTTCTCAGACCTCTTCTCAGTTGACCTCATGCTACGGGCTGATGGTTCTGTACAGAAAGAGCTTTCACAACACGAAGGGACCCTTTTTACAGAGTCCTTCCTACCGAACCCACAGTGCAGCCACCGCAAGACTGAACGTGAACATAAGGTGTCAGGTAGCGGAGGCCTTTTCGCTCCCGGGAGAGGGACGCGATGGTGTGGGCATTAGCACCAACGTCCCAGTGCATGTTGCCCATCAGCAACGCTGGGAAGAAGATTCACGAAAACCCGAACCGTGATTTCCTATGTAAGTAGTTGGGACTACAGATGTAAAATAACAGGCAAATTCCTCATTAATCTACATACAATGCCTCCAGAGATTAGCTGTTAGAAATAATTTTCTGGTTGAGAAAACAGAAGATGTAAAAGATGTCTCAGGGAACCCTTTGTTTATCAGATGGCAAACCTCCAAGCCTGGGCCAGAGTTTCTTCACCAGGTGGTCCACAGGGACCACTTGTACCAGATCAGCTGTAGGCACTCTAGAGATGCAGATTCCTGGGGCCCATCTTGGATCTGGGGAAGTGGGGCCTGAGCACCTTCATTTTGGACAAGCTCACCAGGTGATTCTTTTTTTTTTTTTTTTTTACTTTTTTATTGTATTTATTGGGGTGACATTGGTTAACAAAAATATATGTGTTTCAGGAGTACAATCCTATAATGTATCACTTGGATATTACATTGTATGTTCAACATCCAAGTCAAGTCTCCTTCTTAGTGATTCTTTTACACATTAAAGTTTAAGAATCATGGAAATGTCTTTAACCTCCTTCTACTCTTTAAAGGGGAAAAAAAGTAGAAGGAGAATGATAATATTGCAGTTCTTGCTCACCTAGTTCATAGGCAATTTGAAGAAGCTATCCTAACATTATCCCTTGGCCCTCCATGAACTTCCACATGTATTGTAGCAAGGCCTAAAAGGATGGGCTGTCCAAAAATGGAATAGGGTAGTGAACTGGCCATTCCCAGACATGCCGAGAAGTTGGACAACCCCTCACCAAGGGCACTGCGAAATGTATCTCATGTCCTCCAGCTCTAGGATCCTATGATGATGTTATAACAAAATCAGCTTTAATACATCAAGTACAACATTTAACAAATCTAAAATGGTAGTCTTATTGGTAGTTTGCAACAGCAGCAAGAAAACCAGCCCATGCAACTGAAGTTCAGAAGCTCAGGACAGAGCCATCAACGTACTTGGGGATTCTTAGCTTTAATTCCAGCTCTGAAACTAACTGGCTAATAGTGTCCTCATAATGGCAAACATATAAAAGGCAAAAGAGTCCGTCATCTTCACAATGGGCTCTGCGTCCCAAGCACTATGCCATCTGTTGGCACTGAAATGACCGCTGAGCCTTTTCGCCCATCAGCTCTGTGTTTATCAGACCACAGGACTGACCGACTAGAATGACTGCCCATCATCCACACTGCAGTTCATGTCATGTGGATTGTACACAAGCCCTGGACAGCTCTGGACCTCAGCCTTGAAACAGGCACTTTGAGAAGATGACCGCACAGAGAGATGGTCCATTTGGTGAAAAATTACAAACATCAGGACCATGGTGCAGTCACAATTATGGGTTGTTTCTTATGGTTCCCTTTACTTCTGAACAGTCTTCAAGTTTGGGAATCTGAAACAAGTGGCTGGGCCCGGAAGTAAGCCATACCTGGCCATCCTAGCACAGCGGCTGGTGCACAGTTGGAGTGGGGAGGGATGTTTGTCCTGACATCTATAGCTGCCAGAGGGTGAAGGGCGGAGTGAATGAATGAGGAGATGACAAGAGGCACCGCGTGTAACCGGGGCTGAGCCCTGTAGCCTGCTTCTAAGGGTCACAGCGTTTTAGGGGACCTGGCCTTTCTGAAATAATTTTGTGAGAGATGAAAAAAAATTCTGTGCTCCATTAATAATCAAGACGGGAAGACACCTAAGAAAGGCAAAAAAAAAAAAAAAAAAAAAAAAAAAAAAAAAAAAAAAAAAAAAAAAAAAAAAAAAAAAAAAAAAAAAAAAAAAAAAAAAAAAAAAAAAAAAAAAAAAAAAAAAAAAAAAAAAAAGGTGGAGGGGAGAACAGCAAGAGGAATTCATGTTTCAGAACTAATTGAAGATTTATAGGAGTAACTTTTTAAATCTTAGACATAAATGATCTAAACCATGATAACTGAGTTCAGTGCAAATGAGGGTTATAGGATGACCCGAATTATTATGGTATTTTACTGAAACTTCACACTGCAACACTGGTGGAAACTAAGCTGTTTGTAATGTACTTTGGAGGAAAGAGAAATAAATGGGCAGGTAAACATTAATCAGGCCGATGAGCCGTCTTTGGGTGCAGTTGGATAGCTCCCCCTGGGACGCGAACCAAACTCTCTTTGGGAGAGGACACCAAGTTTTAGTATATCCGCAATCCCCAAGCCCGTGATGGTGAATTACACGGGTCTGAGCGGAAGAGGAAAAGTCGCCATGACTAGAATAAAAGGATAAGACAGGGGCACTTGGGCTTCTCAGGACTGCACGGTCTGTGATTCTCTGGGTTTTATACCACTGCTTCCTCAGCCCTCAGAACTCTTAATCCTATTTTCAGTGCCATGGGTAAACCGGGAAATATTTTCTCCTCCTAGACTGCAGTTACTCACACAATAAACAGGTCATAAACATTTTACTGCCCTGAGCAACCTCCTGCTAGGCAGGCCATCAGAGGAGCAAAGACTGTGCATAGAGTAACCTCCTGCAGGAGTAACCCTTTAAGAGCGTGCCCTCTCTGGGCCCCCAGCCGGTGCTGGGCACATCCGCCCCAGCTGCGTGGTCTAAACTCCTTTCTGCTTCAGGCTAGTAGGGAAGACTTCATTTCACCAAAATGTCGTTTAGTTGCCATTTCAAAGGTCCATCTAGCTAAACTAAAGATGAGGAAAGAAACTGGAGTTTACGGTCTCCCAGGTTAAACCCTGGGCTGGGAGCCTGGAAAGCAAAGGAAGGGACAAGTTGCCGCAGACCGAAGCGGTTCTGGGGACAGAATCATTCAGTTTGGCTTCTGTTTGATTCCAGGTTTGCCTTTGATTTTCCAACACATCCTGGCTTCACTGTTGCTGTTTATATATACCCGCCTATCAAATCAGTTGTTCTCATCTGTTGCCTACGTGAGAGCCACGGTGGACATCCTCTGACATCCTATTTTTTCCCCTGTACTCAGGGTTCCCTCAAAAGCCTGTTACCTTCAGCTTAGTTCAAAGCTTTTTATGGTTCCAATTGCTTAGGAAATATCTCAGTTTTCTTTCACGCTGAAGGTACTTCCCGCGGCTCTGAGAAGATTCTGCATCTTCCCTCACTCTGGGAAAGAAGGGAGGAGCCAAACATAATATGATAAGCTCTGCTCTACCTCTGACATTTAACTTATTTATGGGAAATAAAAACTGCACATAAATATTTTCCGCCCAATAGCATGCCAAATCTGAATGTATTAACCCAAGGCAAATGATAACTGCGTAAACAATTTTCCAATTCATGTAGGTTGAAAAAAATGATTATTTTGTAAATCAATAGTTCTTTGGTGTCAGTTGCAGTTAATTTATGGTATTTTGCTCTAATTTTATTTTGGAATATTAATTTTTGTTGTATTTTGTTGCAGAAGCACTGCAGTTGTGTAGCCAGAGCTATAACACGCTGATGTGTGCAAAGAGATACACTGGAGACCTGATACGGGGCTCTAGGAAACCCACACGCCCCCTTCCTGGACGTTTCTCTTTTGAACCTTTTTTGGGGGGGCGTTAAGGAAGTGACTGGGCAGATCAGATGGTAACTGATTAGAAAGTGCTTTGAATATACGTGCGCTGATGGGCAGGTGAAAAATGACTTCTGCTGCAGGCAGAAGTGCGGGGCAGCGGTGCGGCCATGCTGACAGGTCTTGCCCTGAACCGTCTTTGGACAACCCCCACGAAAACAGGGCAGAAATGTGCCCAGAGCCGACACTGGCGAAGAGGAGTGCTTAAGCCTCCGAACACGAGGCCCGCACAGCGGACGGCAAGGTCTGGGCTCAGATGGAAGCCGAGGGGCAGCGGTCACAGGCACACGGAGGACCAGCCAGTCAGGCATTCATGCGAAACGGGACTGTCCTGGGGTGGCTAAAAGGTGCCACACGAAGGGCAGGAAGGAACCCTTCTGTTTCGCTGGTGTTAGACTGTTAGCAGACGTCCGCATCCTACCGTGGTTCTAGCATTTACAAGATGATCTGTAGCAAACTGGTGAGGACCCAGAAGCCAGAGACTGCCTTGATGAAAGGGATAGAAAAAACGTCCTCTGAAGTGAGATCAGAGGGACTGGGTTGCTCATCCTGGAAGGAGAGCAGGTTAAGGGGAGGCAGGGACTGTATTCGAACATGGGAAGGGTGTTGGAGGGGCACTGATCCTCTCGTCTCCACATGCACGGGAGACTGACCGGAAGTGCAGGCTTCAGTAACAAGCTGGAGAATACTCAGTTGACAAGAAGGAAGAACGTAGGGAAAGGCAGGATAATCCAAACCGGAGGCAGGCTCATGTGGCTGTGGATGTCCCATGTCCGGGAGGGAACTTCTGGTTCTTTTTCCCCCACTCTGACACTACCGACGTCTTCCCTACTTCAGTCAACAATGCCAGCATCTACCCTGTCGGCCCAGTAAAAAGTCCTAGCAATCACTCACACTTCCTTCCTTTCCCTACCCACCCCGAATCATACCCTTCAGCAGATCTTGTCAGCTCCACCTCCAGATGAAAGCCCGAATTTGGTCACTTTTCAATTTCCACTCCCACCTTCCCAGCCCAAGCCTCCATCACCACTTGCTTGGACCAGAGCCAGGAGGATCCCTGTATTCTCCTTCCACCCATTCTCCGTGGCACGACTGCCTTTTAGAGCATAGATCAGACCGCATACTGCCCTGGTCAACACCATCCGAACACCTCCCATCATGTTGGGGAACAAGACTCATATTTGTTATAAGCTCCCTCAAGGCCCTGCATCATCCGGCTCCTGTCCACAGCTGAGTCCCCATCTCATCCATCCCCCTCTCTCTGCTGCTCACTTTAGCCACATGGACTTTCTTCACTGTCCCTGAACAAGCCAGCTTTGTGCTTTGTGCCAGCTCTGTATCAGCTGCTCCTTCAGCCTGGAACCCTCTTGCCCTAGCTCTTCGTTTGGCTGGCTCCTTTTTTGTCATTCTGGTCTCAGCTCAAGTGTCACCTCCCCAGGCCTTCTCCAGCCACTAGAAATGTATACTCTGCGAGTGGGAACTTTGTCTATCTTGTTCCTGATGGGTCCCCAAGCCCTGACCGGGCCCCTGACACCCTGGGGTAAGACAATAAATATTAGTTGCATAAAGAACAGGATGACTATGAAAGCAGGTTGTCCCTGCTTTCCCAAGAGAGCTGGAGATGAGAAAATGAAACCGTTGTGAATGGACCAGATGACCTTTTGGTCAGAGATAGGCAGCTGTGTGTACCTTTGTAGAGGGGGGCCTTACCTATTACACTGAGGTTCCCGGGAAGAGTCTAAGCAGGTGGGGCATCATCTTTACAAGAGCCGGGGAATTGTAGGGGAGTTTCTCCTAGCAAGAGAAAAGGCAGAGAGGGCTGACCTTGGGCCTCGGAGCGCAGTCACAGTGGAAGAAGAAAGGATGGGAATGTAAGACTTGCCACCCCACTCAAAACCATTGAGTTGGATCAACCGTTGGGGTGAATTGAGGTTTCCATTTTGTTTCTTCTTCAGAAAGAGGCGTGAGAGGCAGAGCTGCTCCCCAGCCCTTCCTGAAAGCGAATCGCTAGCTCTACCTCCAGAACATTTATGAGGCCCTTGTTTTAAGTTCCCACAGGAAATGCTGTGAGTCACCTGAATCTACCTTCGGGTGGCCTCCTTTGATTCAGAACTGGACTAAGGAAGGACGGGAAGGACCCCTGGAGGACATGATCAAAACATTTCTGTAGGCTTTGCATGCAATGGCTAACCATCACACCAGCCAGTGAGGCTAGGCCTTAAGACCAAGGTCAATGGCTTTTATTTTATTTTTGCCCTTAATTGCCTCAAATCGCTGAGGGCAACCTTTGACTGGGCTTCCATAAATGTCCACAATGGCCTGACTCGCAGACTTCGCTCCAGCCTGTTTCAGTAGGCTTTGTCATCCTTTATTCCAAAATCCCAAGCCATTATCATCAGGTGGTCAATAGAAATTAAAAATAATGGAAATAAACTTAGAAACTTAGCTTTAAAAATAACTATGACTTCCACCACCCAAAAAACCGTCCAAGTGGTCACAATTTTAGCTGTGTTCTTTAAGGCTTATAGCCTTGATTTTTTACATTTAACATTGTTTCTAAAACATTTGAGAAAAGGCCAGTCATATCTCCTAAAATTTAGAAATACAAATGAATACTCGCTGTCCATTTCAAGAAGTTGTTTTGGACTGTATCTGCATCCTGGGACTTGCCAGCAACACACTCGACCATAGGAGATGATGACAGACGGGAACATGGAGTGGATTCTTTATAAATCAATAATTGGAGGAGGGGTGAGGGACTGCCCGCTTTGGTGATTTCATTTTCAGCCACAGCTGGCCAGATTGCTTATTGGGAAATAAAAGTCATGGCAAATTGAGCTTGACAGTAACCAGGCCTGACTCCATAGGTCCCTTCTCTACTCTCTGCAATTAGAATGAGTGGGGGAGGGGAGGCCAACAGGGAAGGACTTTTTCCCTCTGTCACAGATCAGTCTTAGTTTATTTTGCAGGGCACTGGCCATATGTCACATGTGTTCAGAGCTGCTCTCTGTCAACTCGTGGACTCTGCTGTTCTTGTGTCTATGGGCCAACCGAGGCACTGCTGTTTCTCACTCCCAGGCTCCTTAGAAGTCTGTGGACATCAAGAGGCAGGCTGCTCAGTGCAGCACCACCGTGTAAATGTAAATTAAAATAAAAAATTCAGTTCTGCAGGTGCACTAACCACTGATGAGGTGCACAGAGCCACACGTGGCTCGTGGCTACTATATTGGACCATAGACATAGAATGTGTCTCACATTCCAGAAAGTCCTATCAGATAGCTCTGATCCAGAAAACTCATTTGGTGCCAAGAGGCCCTCGCTTCACAGGTTCTGAGATGACAGCTACCGTTGTGTAGAAGAGATCAGGAACAACTAGAACTGGGGGATTCTCTGGGAGCCGTGCGTCCATCTGGAAAGCAGGTGTCATAAACCCGTGACTCAGGACATAGCTCCAGGAACCTTAAACCAAGGACAGACTCTGAACTAACCTCCTTTTTCAACAGGGGCATAAACCGTGCATGTGTTAATTGTATCAACCTGCAGAAGCCACGTGGAAAGGTTCACCCTGTTTCTGCCTTCTTCGTTGTTACTGACGAGTGGGTGACCCTCGACAAAACTGCTTTTCATCTCCTGTGTGGCTATGCATGCGTCTCCCTTCTCTGATGACAAAGGGTGCAAAGGCTCCGGTCATCCCCTTTCCTCCTAGGACACTCACTGAACTCGTAACTTTGATGCTGGACACCTGCTCGCTGCCCCACGTCCGGTCACTATACCTGGTTCCACTAGCTTCTTACCCCGAATGCATCAGTCTCTGCGCAGTGCTTGCGTTACATGTCGTAAACCCTCAAGTTCCTAATTTATTTTTCTACCGGCAAAAACATGTGCATTATCTTCCAAAAGAAAATTGCAGACGAAAACCCAGAAATACTCTAGAACATGGAGCAACGTAACCCCCACTTTCCGATGTGGATCGGAAGGAATGCGGTACAACTCTGTTGCTGAACATGTGGGATGTGAACAATGAAAGAGAAATGGAAATTTACCTGGAAATGGATATAAAATTGGGGAGTTCTATATCTGAAAGGTTGAAGTGTTTACATTTGGAAAACTTTATGGTATTATCAGAGTTTGTTAACCCCCAAATCCTGATTCTGCTGCTAGATTAGACTTAGTAATAAGAGCTTTGATCTTCAAGCCTATCCATAGGTATGATCTGCCCTGTGTGCCCAGATGGGTATTTTTCTGCAGTAGCCTCATGCAGTCAGGCAGGATTAGCCATTATTATTCTAATTTCATAGGTGGGCACGCGGAAGCAGAAAGGGGTGAAAGACACCTGCTTCCCCCAGGGCAGAGAAGTGTGGCCTTAATTGCGGTCACTGTGCACAAGCCGAGTTTATTTCGTGGCTGGAACACACAGGCTCTGGTTTAGATGCCAGCAACTTGGTTCACGGTGATGTTGCCTCTTCTCAAAAACTTGAGAAAATATCTGGCACCCTAAGGTCAAGGCAACTGAACAAAATGAATAGCCTAGAAGGTTAAGGATGGCGAAATCCATTCACAACATTCTCCCCACGTGCAAGCACCCTATTTATGTCATTTGAGTCGATTACCCGCGTGGCTCACCAGAAGCTGCGTCTGCCCGGAGGGAGGGGGATGAGGGGGCCGGTGAGAGCTGCAGCACAGACCACCGGCACTGAGGCAAGTTGGTGGGGAGTGGAAGGGAGAAGAAAAATGATAAGACTTGAGAATTAAGGCTGGATCTATATGCTGAACCCGTAAACCATGATCGGTCAAATCAGTTTTAAAATATCAGCCTAAACTTTTTTTTTGAACAATTTAGCTGGCTTTTTGGCCATCTTGGGATAGTGAAACTTACAGGTCACATGAGCGCAGAGACTAAAGTGTTCAGTCACATACCCATATAGAAAGGACGTCCTTGGGTGGCTGTCCCCAGGGCCACAGGGCTCCCAGGAAGTGCAGTATACGCACCAGGGATGCCTGGTGCCTCTCTTGGTCGGCCTGCCATGATTAATTGGCGCGGCTTTGGCCAGGAGCTCTGGGAGGCTGAGCTCTTTACTGCAGAGTTGGTGGCCGGGGCCCAGTGGTGCGTGTGCCTGGAACGTGCATCTGTGGGTGAGGCTTCGCTTTACACAGCGGGGGCCTCTGCTGTCAACCCTGCAGCTCTGGACTGCTGAAACATATTTGGGCTCAATTTAGGAGTCCTCACTCAGAAGCATTTTCCCCTCCGCCTTTCAGATGGGGATTTGCCACATCCAAAGTAGGGCCTTTACACTTTTATTTGCTGCACTTCCCTCTGCTCCAAATTTGGCTTTAGGCTGCCTATTTTCAGTGTCTGGGAACCTTAAGAAGGGAGTAATGCGTAAAACCTCCAGCTAATTCGAATCCTTCCCCAGGGCTTGGCATTTAGCTGCAGCTCCATCAGGCATTTCGGATGGAAAAAAAAAAAAGAAAAGAAAAGACACATACAGCTGCTCTAAGTAGAGGGGCCTTAAAGAAAACGTGGCCCTTCTACGCTGGTTCTGTGCTCTGTCTAGCTGGAACATGGGACAATGAAAATGGATACATGTGCCTGTCATTCCTATGCAAATGTCACCTGGAGGATACAGCCCTCACCAGGCAGATGGCTAATTTTTCTGCTCTAACCTCATTTCTCCAGGGTTCCTGTGCTCGTGTGATGTCCTGCCCTTGGGGTCAGGTCCTAATTGCTGTCAAATGTTCGGAGATAAAAGTGGCGTCTACACATCACTCATGCGAAGGCTGTTCCTGGCTGTGAACTGCGGTCGTGGCGGCGAGAGCTGTGGCTGCGACAAAAACTGCGTGGGGGACTTTACCTGCCAGTGCCCAGCAGCTCTGACCAGGCTTTTCTGCATCCGGGTGTCAAGCGGAACACTTCTCTTTGTTACTGCCCGCAGCCCCCGGACTCCCGCATGCTGGAGCCGGCTGCCCTTCTGCCGGGCTGAACAGCCACTTCCTCAAGTGCGCCTCTCTGAGGTCAGGCTGTCCCTTACCATCAGTCTGATGGGCAAATGTGGGCAGGGTTGAGAGAGGGCCTGTTTGTCCCATCACAGATTTGGGGGTGGGGGCGGTTCTCCTGTGGCCCCTCAGGAGTCCCGCTGCCACCAAGCAGACAGGTAACCCCAACAGCCAGGATCCCACCAGTCAGCGACCGGCCGTCGGATTGGATGCACATTCATCTTCAAATTATGTTGTGTGACAGCAGGGTTGCTGAACACCATTTTAACATGCAGATCGACTCCTCGGAGGCTCTTCATTATGCGTTTAGCAGCCTGTTTTCAGACTAAGTAGCATGTCAGGGAGGCCCCTCTCCTTCTCCCACCTGGGCGGAGGGAACAGCTCACTGACTGTGGGGGAGCCGCAGATACCCAATGTGTGTGTTTACTTTCCTGAGCATCCGCACACAGCAGCTTTCTCTGACGCAAGAGAAGAAGAAAAGACCCTTAGTTCTGAGACTCGGGGAAAAGGGCTAGCAAAATAAGGGAGGCTTTGTCGGAGAGGGGAGTCCTCCAGGCCAGCCTGATGCCCGCCCAGCTGCCCGGAGCCCGCTGGGGTGCGCCCACACAAGCGCGGCTCTTATCGGCACATAGACTGTCTCTTTCTCTCTTGCACACAGCCTGAAGTATTTTAAGCAGAACTCTTCCAATTTCCTGTTTCTAAAACTGTCTCACATCCCCAACGACATTCCAGGCGATCCTGGCGAGGGACAGGACAGGCCAACTCAGTGAGTGGCGCACGGTCTGGTGAGGTGGCTCTGGGGTCACCCAGGGGGTTCTGGGCCCCTTTGTCCCTGCTTCCCACTTCTCTTCCCAGTGCGACCGACTTCCACTTGCTGGGGACGTGTCTCTCTATGGCCTCGGGCCGCTGTGGCAGGGACACGGATGTTCTCCTGCGTGAGTGTGAGCGTCTGCATGTGCACATGCACGCATGTGCGCATCTTCTCTCTCAAGGGTCTCTTCCCCTTCCTTAAAAGGAACCACATTTGCATTGCTTTTTAGAATGCCCACCTCTTCCCAGTTTGTCCCCAGATGTGGTATTTTCTCTATTCTTCGGAAAGACCAACAAACAAGGGTGCCCAGTTCCTGGACCTTCCTCGAGCTATGACTCAGCTAAGGCAGCGGCGTCTTCTTTTGCCTCTGGTCAGTGGGGCATCTTACTCTGGGAACCGCAGGGAGGGCTCTCCGGCTTCATTTCCTGGCTGCCACCAGAGAAAGACCCTGGGCAGGATTGTAAGGCTAGCGTGCACGCAGAAGCTGACAAGGCCCGGGCTGACACCTGGATTTCTAACTGGCAGCCGCCCCGCTGCCTGCCTCCTGGGTGCCCCCGTCTGCGCGGCAGCCTGGCCCTCCACTGCGGGGTCCTCCCAGGCACCGCTGGACCCTGCTGTCAGGACTGTGCACGGAATTTTGCTGTTTACATGTTGAAAACACTAAACGGCAGAGTTCATTGTAGCAGGGCCCTGGGCAGAAAATAAAGCCGACAGCAGAGCCGTGCTCCGAATTCCCCTGTGAAGGCCGTGGGGAGGGATAAAATGGTGAGCGATGCTCGCCCGGGGATCAGAGTGTTCCTGCGAGTGACTTGGGCAGCGAATGCAGCGTTTCGTTTGTGTGTGGAATGTGGTGATCCCCACCGACAAGGACCGGTTGCGTGTGGCTGCTGGGCTGTGGCTCTGCTGGTGTCGCGCTGTGGAGCGTTGTTTAGAAAGATCTCACCCAGCAAGAACAATATGGCTGCCTAGTGCCCGAGGCCACGCATGGGGAGAGCTGTCCCCTCCTTCACGTAGCTCCTGCCTTTTTTTTTCTGTGATAAAATAAATGGATTTCCTGAATTTAAAATGTTACTAAGGGTTTTTGGTCCTAGAACTATTCTGCGTTTTAAGTAAGGCCCTTGACTGACAGATGAGCAGGGGGCAACCTGTGTTTTGCAAGGTTCTCATAGGTAAGAAAAATGGGATGATTCCAGGGACCCCGTCGTTCCCCACGGGGACCAGGGAACGTCAGCCACTCTGGAGTTTTAAGTTCATGGTGGTAGCATGGGCCGCACTGTGTCCCTCACCAATTCATTTGCTAAAGTCCTAACCCCCAGTGCCCCAGGGTCTTTCAGAGGTAATTAAGGTTGAATGAGCTCATGAGGGGCGGGCCCTAACCCAGTCTGACTGGTTTCTTTATAATAAGAGCTCAGGACACAGGTGCACAGAGTGGGAAGATTGTGCCGGCAAAGACATTGGAAGAAGCTTTGCAAGCCAAGCAGAGAGGCTTCAGAAGAAACTAACCCTGCCAACCCCTTGATCTTGGACTTCCAGCCTCCAGAACCCTGAGGGGATGAATCCCTGTCCATTAAGCCCCTCAGTCTTCCGCACGTTGTAATGGCAGCCCCGGCAAAGGAATGCAGGGCACGAGTCCTAATGTGCTTTAAGGATATGAGAAAGAATGGAGGGGTGGGGGAGGGAAGCTTCACAGTTTTGGGGGGATTTCAGGCATCATTTTAGCTGCTGTGGCTTTAGAAGGGTGGATTCAGCAAATCTCAGCCCGGATACTAGACTAGGTGGAAATTGGGTTGCTATCCCTCGGCAAAATAGCTGCAAAAGTGCAGTTGTTCTTAGCTTCCTGTTCTTCAGGCAGAGCTGACATCTTGAACTGAGAAAATGCTGTGAAGGACCTATCTGGCCCTTCAAATAAATCTAGATTTCTGCTTGAGCCAATCAATCGGTTCTCCGAGGTGTCAGCTCGTAACAGACGTATCTGTCGATACAACAGCACTGCCGTCACGGGGCAGGTTGTGTTCACAGCAGGAAGCACAGCTCAGCAGTTACTTATATTTGGAAAATGGATAACCTGGGATGATGGGTTTCAGGAGGCGAGGTTAAAGCGGGGTCAAGGGCCAGGTTAATGCGGCGCCATGGCCGCTGGAGAAAGAGAGCATGCTCTATTGATTTCAGGGAAATAGTACGCCTTTCTACCCTTGCTTCCCACCCTGCTTCTCATCTGTCCAGAGTCCCAACACCCTCTGCCTTCCGGGGGCACCCCTGCCAACTGCTGCTCTTGGACCTGCTGAGTCATGGGAGCGCAACTGCAGGAAAAAGAAACATTTTGTGCCTAGCAGAAACACAGACGACTCGATTGGGTTTGGTTTCTGAGACTTTTCTTTCAGTTTTCTCTTGCCAGCTGCAAGGGCTCAGCTGAGTGAGTCCTCCCCAGTTGGGACCCCCACTTGGTCTGGGATCCCACAGGGAATCTCCTTACACTTCCTCATTCTCAGCTGAACAGACATAAATGTTAATCAATTGCTGCGTCCCTTAATGTAATACAAGTCCCCTCTTGGAACAGGGAAATCTACAACTTGCAGGAACACCGGTTAGAGATCATCTTATACAGCTGGCCCTCCAAATCCACAGGTTCCATATCCGCAGGTCCCACATCCACAGTTCAACCAACTGCACAGCAAAAACATTCAGAAAGAAAGTTACATTGCTACTGACATGTCCCCCGTGGTTAGGCCTACCAAGGTTGTCCTTGTAGTAAACACAATAGGCATTTTTCCTGTCATTATCACCTAAACAATGGAGTAGAATAGCTATTCACATGGCATTTGCATTGTATCAGGTACTGTCTACAATCTCGTGATGATTTAAAGTATACAGAAGGATATGGGTAGGATGTATGCATACACTGTGCCATATTCTGTAAGGGGCCTGGGCAGTCATGAACTCTGGCAGGGGAGCTCCTAGAATCAGCGTCCCACCGAGACTGAGGGACAGCTGTATCTTTATGCGATCTATTTTTTTTTTTTTTTGGTTGAAGTCACCGAGTGTTGCCTTTTCATATCATGGGACCCTGGGACTGAGGAGGAAGTACCCCTTCTTAAATTGTTATTCTTGCACTATTACACCTCTTCTCTCTCTTAAAATGCCATTATCCAAGTCGGTGAGCTTATATAAATCCCAAGTCACACTACTTTCCTAACTATTTTCAAGTCCCTTTTCTGGGATTTAATCTCTCCTATGACAACCAAAACTGGACACAGAATAGCACTAATGTTTTATATGTTATCTTAAATTTTCTATATTATTTTTCTTTTAACCACCCCAAGCATCCTATTGGCTTTTTAAATTGCTGCTGCCTACCAGACAGATATTTTTCCCAAGCTATCAGCCATGACTCTTAAATTATTTTACTCTGAGTTCAGAGCCTATCAGAGATTATGAGAAGTTTAGATTATTTTTCCCAAAGTGCATTATTTTACACTTAACCAAATTAAATTTCATCGGCGTTCACACTACCCAGTCCCCTGGTTTGCTTAGCTTTGCCTGAAGTGTCTCACAGCAATCCTTAATTTTTTATTAACCGTGCCAATTCAGAGCTTCCTACTTAACTCCCTGCTTTTAGAGTGTTTGCCCTCTACTCTCTTCATGCTCTTGGAAATCAGCGGGTTTCAGAAGGCATGGAACAAAGCACCAGTCACACTATTCGGTGGGATGCTTTGCCAAGTGATACATAAGAGATTCCAAGGCGTCAGTGACAGCACCTTGAAGGTGAGGCACCAGGGTCAGATTCAGCTTCGAGAATCACCTCCATTCCTGAGCTGAGAACAAATGATCCTAAAATGTTTCCCACTCCATTTGGGTATCACATTAGAAACTCAGATAGGAAGCCTAGCAGATTGCTCATTTCCTGCGGAGCCACCCTCTCCCGGGCTTCCTGTGTAGCCTGTGGTGACAGCAGGTGGCCTGCCCAGCCCCTGCGCTTGCTCCCTCCCACTCTCCCTCCCTCTTCTTCAGGGTGGGTTTTCTTTCAAATAGAAACTAGATCGGTGAGTTCACTGGAGGCTTTTCCTGGTTTCTTTTCTCAGATTCTAAGAGAAAGATAAGTATGTTGCCTCTTGTGCTGAGTTCCCTGCTGATGGCCATCTCCAATCCTGTCCCCTACGTGTCCAGAGAAGGATATTGGGTCTGACAGAATAAACTCAATTTTAAAAGTACCGTTAAAACGTGGCTGACACAGCTAGCTGCCCACAGAGTATTATTTTCCCCCATTTTTAACTGGGCCTGGTTACAAATTGCCATCCAGTTCAAAGTCTGTAATCCCCAACTTCTTCTACAGACAGGGTGGCCAAGAAAATTTTGCACTGTGAGATACAAATGAAAGTTTGGCTAAGTCTTCTTGGAAATTTCCTTCAAAGAAGACATGCCTTCTTCTTGTGTTCTTGTGGAAAAGGCCTTCGGCCTGGAACACCTATGTGATGGCTGTTCTGGATAGAAGCCATCAGACACCATGAGGGTTGCAGCCGCGAGTGGCAGAGTGGAAAGGCGGGAGAAGCCTGAGGTCCTGAAGACTCTGGAGCTGCCCCTAGTCCCGAGTCTCCTACTCCTGTACCTCGTTTACGAGGAAAATAAGCAGTGCTGTTTAAGCCACTATCGTGGGGGAGGGGAGGAGTGGCTGAGGGTGGGGTAGGGCTGGAACCTCTGTCTTTGCAACTCTATCTAATTTTAAAGGATACAGAGAAACTTGGCTTAGGTTTATTTCACAGAGTCAAGACCTTCTCATGGTAGAGGGTGGCCAAAGTCAGGGCACCAAAAATACTCCTTTCTTGGGGTGTGGTGAGAATTATAAAAAGCTTAGTAGGAGACCTACAGAAAGTACTCAAGGAGCACAAGTCAAGCGAACTAGTAACAATAAAGAAACCCCAACATTGTATTATCCTCCAGCCCCATTTTAAAATTGCCTAAGTAATCTTTTTCTTCTTGATGTGTAGAACAAACTACTTTTTTAAATCGTGGAAAATAGACATAACAAAGTCGATCATTTTAACCATTTTTAAGTGCCCAATTAGGTGGCATTAGTACATTCCCAACGTTGTGCCACCATCACCCCTGCCCACTTCTGGAATCCTGTCACCACCCCAAACAAACTCTGTGCCCACTGGGCCATAACTTCCCCTAGGCCAGGGGTCCAACCTTTGGCGTCTCTGGGCCACGCTGGAAGGAGAAGAGTTGTCTTGGCTGCACATTAAATACATTGTGACACATAATCACGAAAGAGTCTCATAACATTTTAAGTAAGTTTACGATAAGTGTTGGGCTGCATTCACGGCCATCCTGAGCTGCATACGGCCTGCGGGCTGCAGGTTGGACTCCCCTGTTAGACAGACCCTGGTACCCACTCCTCTACTTTCGGTTTCATGAATTGGCCCAGTCGAGGCACCACTTATAAATGGAACTGTGCAACATTTGTTCTTTTGTGTCTGGCATATGTCATGTAGCACAACGTTTTCATGGTTCACTGTATTGTAGCATGTATAAGAACTTCATTCTTTTTAAAGGCTGAAAGAATACTGTTCCATTGTATGAATACTCCGCATTTTGATATGGGCAATTGGGCTGTTAGCATCTTTTGGCCATTGTGGATAATACTGTATCTGAATAACCCTACAGGTGTAACCTCCTTACCCAGCAACACTGAAGAACTTGAAGCTTTTTATAAAGTGTCCCTTCTTTTTTGTTCTGAGTTTTGCAAAGAAGTTCTTTCATCAAAAAGACTTTTAAATGAAAATTAAACAGAATTTTAAAATAGAAAACTAAGCAGATACCATGACATTCAATCAAGCTTACAGAAAATTTAGATAGAAATTTTGTTTCAGTAGTTTTTGAACTTGTAATCGGTACTGAATTTCAAAAGTGTTATGATAATAGAACCTTATCTTTATATAAATCTTTAAAGTCTATAAAGTATATTTTCACCCATTGCCCTTGAAGAAAACAAGGTACCCTTTATCCAAACAGACTATCATTGACATAAAGCTATAAATAAATTTCTTCTGAAATACAATTTTAAACTTTCATAATATATGTAAGTATTCCCTCCAGTGCATTTATTCATCTTTTAACATTCCTAATTTCAAGATGAGAGTGAAGGCAGATTTATTCATAATACAGGGAAATGCCCCTCCTAAAAGTTAACCGTTGAGTTGTTTGGCCACAAGGTACATTATTCCAAAACCAATATTATTCCAGAACCCCAAGCCTGTCTTACAGCATTCCCTGTCCATTGTGTTCCAGCCACATGCTGTGTATCGCTTCCTCCCCGACATGAGCGATTGTTAACAGCCAGCTCCAGGCATTGTTATAGGAGAAGGCGTCCCTTCCCAGAGCGGCGCTGCAGGCGCATGGACGCATCAGTAACGGAGGCTCTGTCTGCCAGGGAGTACGGACAAGCTGGAATCTCTGGCCTTAGAGCTTTTCTGTATTTGGCCCAATGCATGTTGCAGACTAGAGAAACATAAATGCAGACAGTGCTGCCCATGTTTTAGCTACTCTGGACATGTCAACTCGACTCAGGCTTTTATTGAGCACTTGCTAAGTCCCAGGTACAGTGTCAGGGGCCCAGCATGCAATTCTGCTCACGGCGATATAAAGAGAATGAGGACGCCACCACTGTCACAAACAATGGAAGGAGGCTCAGGTTCGTGGTCTATTAAATCTGAGACCTCAGAGGTCAGCAACTCTAGTTCCTCCCATAACAATGAGCAAACAATACTCTGTACAAAGAGCAAATTTAAAACAGGGTAGATGATTTTGGAATTGAGAATTAAGCTGATGTCTTAACAACAATTCAGGTTGAAAACACTTAAGAAAGAAATCTTGTTTGACATTGATTTACTTACGTTTCTCATAAATTAGTGGGCTCTGAATTACAAGCATTCTACAATAATACTAACTCATAAGTACACAGAGGTGAAGGGATGGAACCAAGATTACACAGTTACTCTGTTCTGGTCTGTACTTTGAGTTGCACAGCATTAAAAAGCCCACATACTTTTCACAGGCCACCCAGATGGCCATAAGACGAAGGCAATGTACTCAGTGCCCGACTACATTGAAAGTCCTTCTTTTTCTGTTGGTTAGTTTTTAGAAGCTATTAACAGTACTAATGTTATACTGAGTGGTAGAACTGCAGCTCTGGTAAAACTGAATTTCTGTAAGAAAACTAATAAAGATGGGTGGGCATTGCCTCGGTGGGAGAATCCATTCCTACTTATCTAAGGAAAGGATGTGTATTTACTCATCTAAGGACTATCCATTATGCTGCATGCTCTTGAACCACGCCTCCTCCAGCCTACCTGGCCTGAACTTGAGAGTTACGGATTCACGGGAAAGGCACCCACCCAGAGTGTTTGCAGTGGGGACACGAACATGAAGACGCAGAGTGGCTGTGGCAGCCCCCTGGGGAGAATGTTTTTTTGTTAGTTGGCCCATCCTCCCTTCTGGTGCCAGCTCCCCAGTGTCCTTATGAGGAGCCACCTCCACTGACTCTGTGGAACTGACAGGCAGGGAGCCCAGTGCTCTCCCAACACAGGTGTGCTCCCGTGAGCACTGGCCAAGGGGACATGGTGTCCCGGTCTCTGAGTCTCAGGGAGACGGATGCAAGGATGGAAAACACTGGAGTTGCTTCATTCTGGTGGTGGTGGCATCCTAGAAGCCTTAACACCACTTCCTGCTAAAAAAAAGCCCCAGAAATGCCCTTATCATCATGTGTTCTGGCATCTGTGGGCTATTTTCCAATAATAATAATAATAATAATTATTATTTTTTTGCTTAGGTTTACCTGAGTTGATTTATACCTCTTTCTACCAAAGAACCCACACCGAATCCAGAAATGCAGATCTTCAGTCCCAAAGGGTATTATACACATTCTTCTATCAGTTGTCCCCACGTTGTTAGCAAGCATTCTACAGGGGGGTGTTTGGCTGCCCCCTCTCAGGTGCCTACTGGTGGGGCACAGTTCCAGAAGACTATCACTACAGCTGTGCACTAAGAACACACCTCCTTCCTAACTGGAGGGGAAAAGGTAAAACAAGGAGCATGCACATGGAGGCCCCTCACATGTTAACGTTAGCTAGAACTCCTGGTCATGAGGCACTTGCGTGCCTAGGGACAGTCGTACATGGTAACTGGTGTTCGTGCCTATGACCCCCTGGCCCTGCTACGACCCCATTATCAGAGAAACATTACATTGTGCTTACTTCGCTTTAATGTAATGTATTTTTTGGGGAAAACTTATAACATTCGTGTTCAGTATTCTATTTACACTGGCAAGATCAAGTAGGATACCTGACTTCCGTAGAATGCCAGATCGCAGGCAACGCCATCACGCAGCCTTGGCCAAAGAACGATGCTCCAGCTGGGCTCTCCTCCTCTCCGACCAGGAGTGCAGTAGCAGGTGGGACATATGTGGAAGGGTGAGGAGGCTGCCAGTCACCACATCGGCAGGTTAAATCAGCAAAATCAACCCAGGCCACCCACGGAGTGGCCAGCACCCTCACACACAAGCTGACTGTCCCTGAACGCCTGGGCACCTGACTCGCCTCACCCTGTTCCTGGCCCTGCCTGTATGTCTACGCATGAGTCACATTTCCCAGTAAGGATGGCAACTAAGTTGGAGTTCGGTGGACTGGGTCATGCTTACGTCTAACCACCTCCTCCTCCATGCGAGCAGTCACCAGGCTCCACAATGGGAGTCCCCATGACTTACTGAGATGGCCCCCAAATCTGGGCTTCCACTTGGCCTAAAATACTGTTTCCAGCTTTCAAACTGACTTCCCATCGGACAAATGCTAGCCTGTCTGCTCTGTGGCTAAAATGTAGCTTGAAGGGGCACTTCTCATGCTGGAGGAGCGAGTGCGTGTGTACTCGACTCTCGAGACTGGCATGGCCGACAGTCTGCTCCGCCGCGGAGCTGGCCAAGGTTATTCCTGTCTTCATGCTGCTTAATAGACTGGGGTCAGGTGCCAAGAGGTTGCCTGCCCTGGAGGCTTCTTTTCTGAAAGAAGTTAAGAGTTGGTGGCAATGACACCTAGAAACTCCCAAATAGCTGAAGGCGTCAAGGAAAAACATCATCCTGCCTTACCAGTATAGTGATTTATCTTAGAAAGTGACTGAGACTAGCATTAGATTGCTCCTTCCCCAGGGCTCAGAGGGGCAGGCGCACGGAGGCAGGTGAGAAGGCAGTGCTGAAGCGACGCGAGATTTGCATCGTACCTGTCAGGCATGTCAATAATACATCCTGAGATTCAGGGGAGCCAGGAAAACTGTCTAACTTGAAATTTCAGTAATGGTAGTAATAGAAAAAGACGAACCCAACAACTACCCTAACGTAATGCTGAGTTTCATTGACATTCTATTATAGAGAAAAACAAACAAGTAAATTCAGAAGCCCCTCCAAATATCGACTTTTGGCTACTTCGTTTTTAAACAAATGTGTAAGGATGTCAACAAAATTAGAATTCAGTTGAATGGATCATGCTTTACGTGTCATGCACATTATACATGAAATGTTTTTGAATGCATTTTAGTGAGTGTTGAGGGTGAAATTAGAATGGTCTAAAAATGGGAGACAATTTCCTGTTAATTTGCCAAAGCTTTTCTGTCATGGGAGCTTCTGGAGAGATGTTTAAGACACCACAGTTCTTGCGTGCTCTTTTACAAGAAACCAGGAAAGTGGAAGCAATATTCAGAGTCACATTTTCCAGAGAGGCACGGACTCCCTTCTTTTCTCCGTAACACGGACACACGTTGAGGGCATCAGGTTGACAGAACCTACCTGCCACGGGAATGTCGTGTCTGGAGAGCTGAAGCCATAAACGAGCTTCTGGGTTTTTATTTATTTTATTTTATTTTTTTAAGCGACCCTCTTGAATGGGGTTTCAAGCTGACCCCACTTACAACACTCCATAGTGTTGCTGCAGGGACATCAAACCCTTCTGGTGGATCCTAATTTCCTCTAGGAGAAGACGGTCACGCGTGTAGAGCAGAATAGAATAGAAAGGCCCCCACAAATACAATCCTTCCTTCTGTCTCTCGGAGGTGGACACACTCTTCCCGCACCCGGCCCCCACCCGTGTGGTCAGGATGGCGTTTCTTTTCAGCACAGTGACATGGCAACGCTGGCACTTGGGTAGGGTAACTTTTAGCAGCACGTGGAAACCTCGTGTCTGAGGTTAGAAAATTCATTTCTCTTCGGCAGGCAATTTGAGGTGAGAGATCATCAGACATGGAAATGTGGGGGCTTTCACTTTTATTCGAGAATGCTTTTTTTTTTTGTCACTTTTTATAAACAAAGGAGAAGCTCCGTCTCTGCCATTGAGCCAGATCTGTTACGCGTTATAATCCTTGGCTTACGGACGTGATGGACGATTATGAGGCTTTAGGAGCTGCTGATAGCTGCTAGGGCTTTAAAGAGAGAGAAAACTTTGAAATAAGAAGATATTTTACGCTTCACGTGCCTGACAAGGGTGTGTGGGGCCAATTTACAGCAGGGGCTTAATATATTTTTGATGAAAATTGCTGCAATGTGGCACACAGATTAAAGAGAAAACAGCTATTTTGTAATGACAGCAGTGGATTCTGAAATGAAGCCCAGCTGGTACGAAGATCTTACATGGATTTTCAGAGACACGACCCTCTTCCCAGGCTTCTCACCTCCAGTTCAAGCCCCTCAGGCTGAGCACCAGTCAGAGTTTCCTGTGGATGTGAACTCCATGGCTCAACTGCTAAAGGAATTGGCCCATTAAATGGCAAATTTAATTCTATGAATGTGTTAAACAATAAACCAACCAGGCTGTGGTTTACCTCATCCATCCAGAAATGATAGGAAATACCTAATAATAGATCCTGAGCCGTAAGGCAGAAGCTACTGCTATCCTTATCACTAGCAATTATAAAAAGGTTACAACAACATATGTTTTAAAGTGATCATAAATCAAAAGAGAAAGGAAATTCACCAACACCAAGCACTATGCCTGGGACATAGCAAGAATGAATGAATGAATGAATGAATGGTGATTAGCACAAAGACTCAGGAGTTCGGCTTTCCAGACCTTACACCTGAGCACTGGACTTGGACCTAGAGGGCCTTAGGAAGATCATTTGATTTCCCTTAAACTCAGTCTCCTCATCTGTAAAATGGGGCTGACGGCTCACAGGATGGTTGTGATGCCTAGAAGTGACGGTGTCCAGGTGCCTGGCCCAGGGCAGCTGCCCCCTACGAGGCTGCGTAGTGAAACCGGAGCTTTCAATTTGTCCTTATCATTGAAGGAAGTAGTATCTACATGATGTGAAAAGTCAGAGTTTTATAGTATACTTCAAGTAAAGTTAACAGCATTTTAAAGTAATAAAAAACATGGTGGGATCTACACAGAACACATGCTGATTCTTAACTAATTGGAGTCCAGTCAAGGGTGGCCCGGCCACCCGAGTGATGGGCCTGTCAGCACGTTTGTGCTGTGGGACATGGGGAAGCACCCGGCTCGGGGTCAGCAGAGCAGGAGAGAGGCCGTGGTTCGGACCACTTATAACATAACAAGATCATCTGGCGCTGAAAAGATACATGTGACCCTGGATAAATGTCGAGAATGTGACCCTGGACAACTGACCCAGTTTCTTCTACAAATCCGAGGTGTGTGGTGAAAAGGCGGTGAAGGGACGGACGTGCCGCTGCAGATTCAAAGAGACTGCACTGAAGCACTGCGTCCTGCGGGGGGCACTCTGCCATTCGCGGCAGCGAGGGCGTCAGGGGCTGGCTGGTGGCCACAGAGGCCAGGGCTCAAATTCAGGGGTAGCTGGAATTTGCTTTAAAAATACTTCAGCCAAAGGAAAACTAAATAAATGAAATTAATGAGCTCACCACTCTTACAGAAAAGAGACTTGAAGACGTAGCACCTGATGCACCAGGTGGGCTTTATTTGGATGGTGACCAACCCCAAAACCAACAATAAAAGAAGTTTTTGAGACTGTTTAATATAGGCCAAGCAATTGCTAAGAATTTTAAGTGATAATGACATTGTGGCTCCATATTAAAAAGTCCATAGTTTAGAATTGAATACAATGTAAGGGTAAGTGACGTGAAGTCTAGAAACTTGCTTTAAAATATTTCAGCCAAAAAAAGAAAAAGAAAAAAAATGCAAGGAGGGATTGAGACGAAAGTGTGGCAATATCTTGATAATTGGGTTCGGGTAGCATGTAAATGGGAATTCACTGTAGCAGTCTTTCAACACTTTTTCTGTTTAATTTTTTTCGTAATAAAATAAGAAAAAAAATCATTTACTCTTTCTGGGACTTGGTGCCAAATGTTTAAAATGAGTGGTATACACTAGGTTGAGCCACATGAAATTACCATTTTTGTAGCTCAAAAACAGCCGAATGTCAACAGCTCTATTTGGTTCAACCCAACCCTCAAAGGGTCTGTCATCTCTGACATTCTGTCCACTGTCCTGGACGGAGCTGAACACTGGGCACAGCTCCACAGCCACAGTCACTGGACAGCACTGTAAAGCGACGGGCACGCAGGGAGAGAGCGAGCTGGCCAGCCACCTGTGGGAGCTGCTCCTCCTACACCTGCCCTGCAGCTGTTAGAACTGAAAGGCGATGGGCCCAGCTGGACCTGGGACAAAGCTTCAGGAAGGTGCTCAGGTCTGCCACGTGGAAGGCACTTCCTCATCTCCAAGGCCTCTGCACCTATCTTTCCAATGGGGGTAACAGTGCTACTTTTCTCACCCATTAGTTCAAGCCCTAATGAATTTTTATAAGGGGTTGGTTCTAAAATTTTCTTTGGAACCTCTCTGACATGCAGGGTGTGAAACATCTGGGAAAACCCCAAAACGTCCTTGCCTCGTGTGCCTGTATCTCACTGATTGCACAGTGCCACGGAAAGGTGAAGGCGACAGGAAGGCCGTAGCTGTCGCCTGCTTTGGCTTTTTACGGCCAAGCCCACCAATCTCTGGTGATGGAGCGCTTTCCCCGACACCATTTACCCCAGAATCTTCTTAATACAGGCATCACATGGCGCAGAGTCCACGAGGTAGGACAGACCGGGCCCACCCCACGAAAACACTGCCTCCCCCCAGTGCAGACACCACAGGCCCCCAGAGACCCCCGTTCTGCCGGTTTCTAAATTTAGTCTGGACCTCGCTGCCAAGACTACAGAAAATAATAAAAATAACTTTGGATATTGTATCTTAAAATGGGGAAAGCTATCCAATTTAATAAGGATGTATACCCATTTCCTTCTAAACCCCAACCCTTTGCCGGACCCAAATGCGACCTTCACCCTTTTGATTTTGTAATTTTAAATATCTAATAAGTTTATCTCTTCATCTGCATTGGGCAGATTAAAAGCAGCTGAATCTCTTGGTCTATAAGTAATTAGTTTAGGCAGTTAAAGTGGCCTAAACTTACAGGCAAAGTTTTGGGTTTTTAACTCGAACTTTCTTTTCTGGTCCTCGGTTAATACGAGCCTCCCAACCCCAGCCAGCCTTGCTCCTCTGTACCCCTTGCTCCCCTAGGTTCGAAGAATGGTCGAGAACATTCGAAAGCATGCACTTCATGCAGGCGAGTAGGGCCGCTTCTGTGCGAGAGCTAGGAGGGCACATCAGTAAGTGACCAACTTCCCCCGAAGCAAATCGTGGCCGTGAGTTATAACCACGACAGTTGGTTTGGGATCAAGAGTCCTTCACGTGGGTCTGGCAAGGCAAAACTTCCCAACACTACACATCAACCTGACCCTGCCAACGATCTGATAACAAAGGTGGCCATTCTGCTGAAGCAACCGAACTCGGAAAATAACAAGACAAGTGTTCATAGATAAACGATGTGTGTGTTTGTGTTAGGGAAAAACAAATGGTTAATTTAAGCCCTGGGCCATGGGAAGGGATCTCAAAAATCCAGGGAGGTGTTTAACTAAACTCTTCTCATCAGACAGTGTATCATCAGGTTCATGTGAGGAAACCGGACCCAGAATGTAAACTGGAAGCAGCGTGAGACAGGAGTAGGGGCAGGGGAGGAGCCTGGGTCTCACGTTTTCCTCCGGGTTATAGTGATCGTGTCTTTTGTTCCGTGGAAACCACAGACTGGACCTCTGAGTCAAGCGGTTCCGGCTACATCATGTGAAGACAAAGCACAAAACTAGAGATAATTTCAACTGTGGGACATCAGGGTCCTTTCCCAGAGGCTGGCGCCTTTCACAGGGCTCCTGCTAAGCCCTGTGGCTCATACTTAAACAGAAGCAAACGCACTTTAATATTTACCCTCTCAGGTTTCAGGGGAAGTAAGGGAAATAGGAGAAAAAATGGAATATGAGATCTAATATTTATAGTATCATGAATGTAATATAAATCTTTGTATAAAACGACTGCACTGGAAAAGGCTGTATTTATTTTTCAATCATGCTAAAGAATCGATAGTTTATTATTATAATATTAAATCTATGACAAACACTATTTTCATTGAGAAAAGAGTAACCAAGCTCTTTTCCCCCCAGACCTTCACAGCTCTCACTTCTTAAAAAGAATGTTACATGTACCACCCACAGTAAATATCTCCAAAGGTTTCCCGGTGCAGGTTGATGAGTGCAACGCCTTAGAAGTAGTCAGAACTGGAAGGGGGCCATTTCTACGTCTAGATCCACTTAATGATTACCTGCCCCGTCTTCCCTGAGAAGGCAGAGAGAGCTGCCGGTGCAGAAGCCTGCATGCGTGTGTATGTGTGTGTGTGTGTGTGTGGTCTCGGCCGAGGCACAATGACGAAGAGGCTGCCTTCCCAGGATGCGTGAACTCTGTCTACGGGGCTGTCACGAAGAGCTGTGTACTCAGTGTTCGAGTTGATGATGAGAATGAGTACAGAGGAAAAGGAGAACGAAATACCGTCATCAGAGTTTCAGGGATCAGAGCGAAATTTTAGAAAGGGAGGAAATGAATGAGCCCACCTGTCTTCAGCCGCCAGTTGGATGTTAGCGAGGGAGGAAAGGCTCCTTCCCTGGCAGACCCCACGCACGAGGCAGAACAGGGAGAATCTGAAAGCCCTCTGATTTGTTTCCATTTGAAAACTCGAGAGTCAGCTTTAATTTGTGGAAGGAATGGAAGACAGGACTCAAAACATGACAGACCAGTTTTACAGCCATTTGCCCAAAATGAATAATAATTTTGGACAATGAGTTGTAAACGACATTGATTTCATTTATTTTGCAACCAGTAACCCTGTTGAGGAGAGACAGTGCTGGCAAACTGTTTGAGTTGTCTGCAATGTTTTTGGCCCTTATTTGGAAAATTGGAGGAAATCCTGGCAGAGAGAAACATAAAATGACATTTTGATGCTTGTAAAGCGCTGCACCCACGTAAAGAGGTTTTTCAGGGATCTGGTCTGGTGCTCACTGGGCTTCACAGGGGCCTGGGCTTGACTGACAGATCAAGCTGGAATCTGCTTAGTTCTCAGAAATACCCAGGCTTCCAAAGGAGCCGGCTATGGGATGTTTCAATGCCAATGCCCACCTTAGTGCTAGGCTACGATAAAAGTTTTTGTTGTTTCTCTGAAATTCAAATTTCATGAGGTTCCCTGTTTTTGTTTGCTTGGGTTCTAAGTCTGACGCCCCTGCCCCCAAGATAAAGTAGCTAGCCAGGGGCAGGCTCCCCTGCCCTGCTGCTGCGAGCGAGGAAGCGAGGAAGGTGGGAGGTGGGCAGGAGTGGGGTAGGGAGCCTGCCCCTTGGGCTGAGCAATGGGCCTGTCTCCACGCCATGCAAGCCCATAACAGATATGTGCTAGGGAAGATGGCAGAGCTGGGGCCGGGTTTTCGACCACATCGAAGGGAGCAGGAAGAGGGGCGTCTACCCATCACGTGGGCACGCAGGCCTACTGTGTCTCTCTGCAAAGCCCAGGCAGCGACGGTGCTTAGTGTCAGGACCAGAGTGAAGAACTAGAGTGGGAGAGTTGTTCAATGCGAAGGAAAGATTGAAACAGGAGTACAGTCTTGCAAGGAGTGAATTCCCAAGTACCAGGTGGGCCGCCCCAGGTCTAGGCCCCCCAGATGCATGGGCGACCTGGGTGGAAAGGGACAGATGGACAGATAGACGGTTTCCATCCAGATGAAGCTCTGTGTGTGGTGCTGGGCTTTGTGTCCTGATCATTTCTAAACACCAGGTTCTCATTTGCCAGAGAGTTTCAATCCTAAGGGCTCAGATGAGCATCAGACTACTTCCGAATTCTAGTTCCTGGTGAGGGGTGAACCCTACCTCTCTAGCCCTCCGGGATCCGCTGGTCCCGGATGGGGTAGGTGGAGCCCAGGACAGGCAGCCTGAAGATGTCCTATAACTGGGGACACTTGGACTGAACTGGTTGTTCCTCAGCTGACGAAAACCTCCTACCGAAAGATACTATGTATCTGCTCACGTGCCTCTGCCCAGAACGCCTAGCTGCAGCTGGGTACCTGCTCTCCCTGAGTTCCTCTCTCTGTTCTTGGTTCCCTATCTCTCCCACTGAGACGTTGCTGCTGAGCTTGTTCCCCGTTTTCCCAGCAACCACTCACTTCTTTTGCCATCTGTTAGGCCTGTCTTGCCTCTCATTGCTTTAGCTTTGGCTGTTTTTCCTTTTGTTCATTCATTCTCTGAATATTTCTCCATGTTTCCCGTTACTCAATATACTGGAAAACACTGCAAAAGAAAAGAACGAATGTATTCTTTTAGAAAATTCACCTGAGTACCATTGTTTGTTACACAGGACGGAGTCTGGGCCCTGAGTGGTTGCAGGAAGTGTGGGGAGAGGGTCAAGTTCTGGCTGCACTGATGGGCGGATGCGGGCCTCCGCCAGCCAATCCCTTTCCTTCATTTAAAAAACAAGCACATTCATTCCTTCTTAACAGGACTGTTGAGAGAGTCAAATAAAATTTGTATTTGCAACGAAATATAATATTGTAAAAGTGCTTTGGGAAGTGAAGAGCAGTTTTCAAACATGAAGCATTATTACCTAAATGACGAAAATGTGTTCTGCCTTACTGGTATTCTATAGAAAATACTGTTAAACACATACGGCAGTGCTTTGGAAACTATACGACTACTCTTTGTAAACACAGCCCTCTCGAGCACGCTGATTTGTGGTTCTTTCAAGAAGCTTAATAATTTCCCAATCTAAAATGCTGTGCTGCCAGATAAAGGTTTTTAAAAGCTTTTTCAAAACTATAATTTACCACAATCCTTCAAATGTTACAGCTTAACCATTTGGGGGGTGGGGTGGGGAGGATAAAGATCTTATAAAGCAAAACAAAACAAAAACAGAACCCCTGTTACGAAGTTCTAAGAGTTACGTGTTTTTCCCCAGGCATGTCTTCTTAAACAGAAGTTGCGTCTGCAGTTGTTCGGGAGACACGTAAGTTCATGACCATGTTTGCTGCCAAAGCAGCGGAGCGTGCTAGTGAGCACCAGGGGGCCGGCTCCAGTGGAGGCGGAGAGGTTTGGTGTGTGCAAGGTGGTGGCGGAGAGCTACCGACGCCACCACATTCGGTCACTGTGCCCCCTCACCCCACTCCCCCACAGCCGGGATGACGACACTAACACCCTCTAGCACCTCACAGTTTATCAAGTACCTCTAAACCGGTCCCTCCTGATCTGTGGTCCAGCTTTCCACGGTTCCAGTTACTTGTGGTCAACCGCAGTCCAAAAATATTAAATGAAAAATTTCAGAAAGAAACAACACATAAGTTTTAAATTGAGCTCCATTCTGAGCAGCAGGATGAAATCTTGGGCGGTCCCGCTCTGCCCCGCCTGGGGCGTGAGTCATCCCTTTGTTTCGCGCATCCAGGCTGGTACACTCCTGGCCTTAGTCCTTTGGTGCCCTCCTGGGTACCAGATGGACTGTCAGGGTACTGCAGTGCTTGTGTTTAAATAACCCTTATTTTACTTAGTAATGGCCCCAAAATGCAAGAGTAGTGATGCTGACAGTTTTGATCTGCCAAAGAGAAGCTATAAAGTGCTTCCTTTAAGTGAAAAGATGAACGTTCTCAACTTAGTAAGGAAAGAGAAAAAAATCATATGCTGAGATTGTTAAGATCTTTGGTAAGAACAAATCTTCTATCCATGAAATTGCCTAATTTATCAATCAAACTTTATCATAGATATGTATGCACAGAAAAAGCAGTACATATAGGGTATGATACTGTCACAGTCTTGGAATGTGCCCCCCAGCAGGTGAGGGGGGACTAATATATGTATGCACACACTATCATTATCTTCTTTAAAACTCTGTGAGATGGGTCTCATGCCTGCAACTCAGTTTCACTGAAGAGGAAACTCTTCAGTGCAGATTTGAATTTCACTGCAGAGTTGAATACCTTGCCCTGGGTCACGTGACTAGTGAATCTAAAGCCAAAGCTCAATTTGGGACCTTGGCTGCAAATCCCACCCAGTCCACATGATGCAGGCACAGTGGGCATGCAGGGAACTACCAGACTCCTCACAGGTCGTGTGCAGAAAGGAGCTGCAGAAAAAGCTGGGGCCTCTGGAGACCAAACTTCCTGCCTCGGCCCCGCCCCAGAGGAGCTGAGTACCCAGCATGTGTCTCCTTAACAGCTCGGGCCATTATTTTCTCATCTGATTAATGACAGGCTTAGTGTAGTCCAGTCATTCCCAACCGTTTTCAGGGGCTCAGACAGTCGGCAAGCACGTGAAGTTCAGCTACAGACTCAGAAAAACGCCCATGTGAAGATACATACTCGCAAACCATCTCCCTACGAATCTCAGGGCATGCACAGGTCCGAGGAAGACCAGACAGCTTTGGCCGGTTGATTTTTGTTCTCAAATTAGGTAATGCATTTTTTTTGCCTATAAACATATTCATGTATATATGCATATAGTCCTATCTGCATCGGTGAATTTAAACCACATGAATGTTGACTTGTATACTGGAAATAGGAAAGTTTTTGGAAATCAAAAGAAAAGTTTTGCAGAGGCAAAGCTTGAGCCGTGACTTCGGAGAAGCAGGGAGCACCGTGATGAGGAAAGGAGGGACTAGCACATCGAGAGCATTGCCATGCGGCGACGGCAAAGAGCCCTGTGTTTACACAGTGAATGGGTTGTCCATTTCTTTCTCGCTAACCCAGTGACGGAGAGTGGTACGTTACCAGGGATAGCGGCGATGGTAGCAGAAGAAGGGCCATTGGACACTTCTTGTTGTGGAAATAATACCTTAAAATGGGTTAATTTAATCCAATTAGTGTTCAGTTGGAAATTAATTACTAATGACTTCGAGCCTGTCAGGTTCTGTTGGGGTTTCTCATAGTCTAACCCCAATTTAGCTAATCAGGACCCTCCTTTAAAGAATGCCACTTTGTAATCTTTCAGAAACAGAAATAATTACGCACTTGAATTATCGAGGACGAACCTTCATAAGAAATGAATAGGAACTCTGTGAAGACAATTAGAGAATTATAAAAGAAGACTTGGATGAATGGAGACAAATTTCATATTCCTGCATGGAAAGGCTGTATATTTATAAAGAAGTCAATTCTTCCCAAATTATTCTATAGATTTAATGTAATTCAAATGAACATTCCAGAGGATTATTTATGGATTGAGTGAAATGTTTTTATAGTTATTCTGGAAAAATAAACTGGGAAGAGCTAAAGCGCTAAAGATGAGCAATGTGAGACATTAAAACCTATGATAAAGCCAGAATGACTGGAAATTGTGCCATTGGTGTAACAGTTAATGGGTTGATGAAAGAGGAATGATGGTTCAAAGCAGATCCTGAGAATCTGCGCTACGTTAGAAACAGGTGGAAGGAGGGATTATTAAACAGACAGGAACTGGGAGAAAAATTTGAAGGTCGATCTGTACCTCACAACTATACCAAAATACATTTTCTGAGAAGCAAATAATTAAGTATAAAAAACGAACGCCCCAAAAAATGTTGAAAAAGTCAATATTTAATGATTTTGGCATAAAGTTTTTCTAAGTATAAAAGACCTAGAAGTTACAGAAGAAGAGGCTAATAGTTTTCATTAAATAAAAATTTAAAAACTGCACATAAAAAAACCTTCAAAATTAAGAGGCAGATTAAAATATGAGATAAAATATTTGCAAAGAATGTGATATGTGAGTTTTTAAAATGAAGAAATACCCCATGCTAAAAATGAGCAACAGGAATGAATAGAAGACAGTTTATGAATGAAAAATACAGGTTAGCCAATAATTCTTAACAAAGATGTTCAATCTCACCAATGGTCATATGAATGCAAATTAAAATATCAAGATATGTTATTACTATTATTATGTTGCAAAAAATAGTAAGTTCATGATTCTTAATGCTGGAAAAGCTGTGGACAGAGATTCTTCAGGTGGCTGGTGTGAACTGACAAACTCTTTCTGAAAACCAGTCACACAGCACGTGGCCAAGTCCTAGAAAGTTGTTGATATTAGGTGACTGCCAGCCCGTCAATCCCTCTTGCAGGAATCTATGCTATAAAAACAATCAGAAATTCCACTGAAGGGTTGTTTACTGGGACGTTTGTAAACAAAAAGGTAAATAACTAAAATGTTCCGTAATTGGGGACAGATTAAATTTTAAATAATTTATGGGACAGTCAGAGCAGGGGAAATTATGCAGGCACTAAAAAATCAAGTTTTATAAACAATGTTTAATGACAAAGAAAAAATGCTCAGTGAAGGAGTAAGTGAATAAAAGTAAGATACAAAACCAACTATGGCCTGTTTTTTTTCTAAATATATTTTCTTGATTATGCTATTACAGATGTCTCATTTCTCCCCCTTCATTCTCCTCCACCCTGCACACCCCTCCCACCCACATTCCCCCTTTAGTTCATGTCCATGTGTCATAAGTTCTTTAGCTTCTACTTTTCCCACACTATTCTTGCCCTCCTCCTGTCTATTTTCTACCTACCATCTATGCTATTTATTATCTGTACCTTTCCCCCCTCTTCTCCCATGCCCCTGTTACTAACCCTCCATGTGATCTCCTGTTTTAATGCTGTGTATACCAAAGCCTTGTATATATCGGTTCTAATGTGCATGGAAATGACTAGAATAAATCACTTTAAATGATATTGGAAAGATCATTTTCAATGGTACAATTATTCATGATTTGAAAAAAATGTATATTTTGAAACTTTTCTGAAATAAACATTTTTAGCATTAAGATATACAATGTACAAAGTAATTCATTAAAATTTGCCACACTAATTTAGAAAGACAATATATGCTCAATGGCGAACAAGACTAGATGTCTCATTACCTGGCTTTCCTACCTGTTTTTGCTACTTATTTGCTCTATAATCCTACATGGGTATCTCTCTGAGCTTGGGTGTCTTCAGCCTAAAAATAGCAACAGACAAGACCTGCCATATGGAGAGCTGCTTTGCAAACTGCAAACTCTCATACAAACTCAGGGTATTATTATTAGATTTATGTGTGTGTATTTGTGTGTGAGACTAAATTTAGAACTCCAACCTAAACCAACCTTGATGATTAAAGCAAAAATTTACTAACCTATATCTGAGTCTTTGATCCTGAAAATCTTAAAACACATCTGCACTTGCTGCATCATCATTGGGAGCCATCTTTGGTCACATGTACAAACCCATGCTGATACGTAACAACTGGCCTTGATAGACAAGGAACGATGAATGACTTACAGGGTTAGAGGCGGAGTGGGTAAGAGAGAGACCCAGCACAGGGTGGGCTGAGCTCGACTCCACAGGATACCCCAAATGAGTCCATGTACCCTAAGGTACCCCACTGGGCAGAAGTGACTTGGGTGGAACACACCTAGTCTATGCCTGGGGCACACCAAATGGAACACAGCTCTTTGCCAATGCTTTACTCTCCTTTTAACATTAGACGGTTGATGTCAAATAAATTGGGAAGTCGATAAAAATGGTTGCTTTTATTATTAGCTTGGCAAAGGTGGCATGGGCTCTGGGCATATGGGTATATAGCACATAAATGGATGCGTTCTAAGTTTGATATTGTTCTCTCATCAAACAAAACAAATGACCATGAATTTGAGCTTAGCAGGTTCCATGTTCATGGTGAGGGGGATGGATGGCTCTGATTCACACTCATTGACACTCAGGACTGAAGGGCGGAATGGGGACATGTGTGCTTCTCCACTCACGCCTAGTTCTTCCTGACCCTTGCTGCCTCTTCTCTGTCATCGGGCACAACGCTGAGGGTGGCTGTAACCGACAGTGTGTGCACAGGGATGGGGCAGTCATCTGTCACAGGACTGCTGCAATTTTCCTGGCTTTGCGAGCTGTGTTCACAACACAGGACTGAACTCTACTCATCCATCATTCATTCATCCATCCATCCATTCACGTATTCATTCATCCATCCATTCATTCGTCAAACAGCTGTGTGTGCCTGGAAGAGCCCCCCCACCATCTCTGGTGGCCTCAATACTTTCAATGAACATACATCAGGGTCCAAGTGAAGGGTGTACATCACCGGCCTGTGGCCAACCGCTGCAGGCACCATACCACTTCTCAGCCCTGTTATTTGATTATCACCATCTTTATTGGCCACAGAGGGGAAGGGATATTATAGCTTTGTGGCTTTTGAGAGTTCGGTCCTTAGTGAACTGCCAAGCCTCAGCAGCAGCTCCCAGATCACAGCGTGGGGGATTTTTATGACCACATCTCAGTTCTCCCCAGAAAAGGCAAAACGGAGGAAGCAGGTGACACTGCATAGAAGACGCAGCCAAGGCTAAGCCTAACAAAGCCAAGTCACAACCATCCCCCCTTACCTTTGTGCTCTCTCCCTCCCACTTTCCCTGTCAACCCGCCCCACGTCCCCTCCCAAACTGTACTCCAGAAGAATTTAAATTGGCTCAAGCTCAAAGAGAAAGAAACATGAAACTGACTGTTCATTGGATTCCGTGCCATGCTCTTTTTGCATCTAACGTGGCTGGCTGAGCCCACCCTGGGTGCGAGCGACTCCTGGGAAGAGGGGGTGTGCACGTGGGCGCCTGTGCACGTGTGGGGGACGAACCAGAGGCAGCGGCACAGTGTGTGTGAGAGCGTGTGTGTGCGTGTGAGAGCGAGGGAGGGAGAATGCGGCGTGCGATTCCCCTACCTCCCCGCCTCCTGCTAACGGCGAGCCGGAGAGGCTCTCCTCTCTCAGAGCAATTACTACAAATGATTTATGTGGCCAGTCAAGAGGGCCTGCCAGGGTTCTTATTTCATCTCCAGAAAAAGGAGCTCCGCTGGAATGTTATCAGGGAGCTTGGGATTAAACTGACAGCTGCCTTTTGTTTTCCCCGTGAAAGAGCTTCTCCTTTGGATGGTGGCATCTGGGCTCTACACAGCCAGCCAGGACTCAGTGTGGGGAGAGACCAGCTAGGAAAGGGCCGCAGGAGGGAGAGCATTGTTAAATGCAAGAGGTTTCTTTCTTTGCTTCTGTGTTTATCTCGAGAGGATGTGTTTGGAGCTGCCGGTTTTAGGAGGCAGCCTGGCTCACTCGGGACTGGAATAGTGTCTCTTTTTTTTCCCACTGTACGGAAACACAGCACTAAACCTCTCCCCTCTGCCACCCACGCTCATTTACTTGAAGAGGGGAAACAAAGGTCCCTTTCAATTTAGGCTGTTAAATGCGACCCTGGTCCCTGTCCTCTGCTGGATCGCATGCACTGGCCCATGTCAGGTCCCAGGGTCTGGGGTGTGAGACAAGGCAAGACGCAAAGCACTCCATCGTCTGCACGGGCAGGAAAATGCTACGGACACGCACGCAGAAACCATGTGTGTTCTTACCCTCTGACACCCAGACTCTAACGGACCATTGCAGTTTTCATAAATCCTCAGTTGTGGCCGGGCTGGCCACAGCCCGCTCCTCAGGCTAGCTTCCCTGCCTCCTGGACCCAACCTGGTTTACCAGGTCTTCACACAGCAAAGGGAGCCGAGGGGCCGTCAGTGCCTGGGGCTGATTACAGAAACACGCACATGCTGTGTTGGTCCAACGTCTGTATAACCAAGCTTTGTAGATAAACAACAGTAAATACAAATAAAGGAAGCTCTCAGGAGATCAAGGGAAGAATGTGCTAAAAATAAGTTGATGGGTGAGTCATAAAGGGAAGGGATATAAAGGAAGATTAAGGATTACGATAAATGACAAGGACTGTAAAGTCATCTTTATAGCCTTATATCTCTGTATCTTATGGTCAAATATTCTATACTAAAAATACATTTTTTGACTTGTGATTCCAAAATCTCATTTGTACTAACACACATCTGAATAGGTCTTCCCAACATATGCTGACAGTGCAGTGTTTTCAGAAACCAGACCAATATTAGGGGTTGCAGAGAAGGAAATTAACATTTAAGGAGCACATGTTATGTGTCTGATATGGTGCTCTGTGTCTTATAAACATTTTCCACTTTATTTCTCATTGCAGCTCTGTGAGGTAGGTAGTTTTATTCTCACTTTCCCAAGAAAGATATAAATGCCAAGTGAGATTAGATAACTCAAATGTACATCTAGTATGGCATCCTTTTCCTTTCTTCATTAGAATTCTGACTGTATCTGAGTCAGGATTTTCCAGCTTCTCTTGCAGCTAGGTATGGTCATGTGACTGAATTCTGACCAATGAGATACATGTAAAGTATATTGGAAATTATTGATTGGCTCCTGCCCCTTCTCCTTATCCCTTTTCATCTTTTTCCTTGGGCTTGTCATGCCCAGTGCAGATGTCATGCTGGCGGTGGAGATGATATCTTGTGACCCCAAGATAACAAACATGAATATAAAGTCCACAGACTTGGGTACAAAGAAAGAAGAATGGAAGGAAGGAAGGAAGGAGGAGAGAAGGAAGGATCCATGTTCCTGATATCATTTCCTCTGATCTGTCTATGGCTTCTTATTACAGGAGGAAAATGAACATCATTTTTTTAATCTGTACTTTTTGCACACAGACAAATGTGATCCAAACTGACACCCTACTGAGGAGCAGAGCTGTAACTACAACCTAAATTGAATCTACTAAGCACCTTGGTTGTAATGTGATACAATGAAATGCTATCACACTATAACAGACTGTAGACTGCCAACACTCCAGAAAAGCCTTGGAGAAGGGGATGACTATGGTGTGACTTTTTTCAGCTCATACTGTGGCTCATAGCTCAGGTAGTTCTACTTCCTTAGGCTGTTCTGGAGTTTGGGTCTGGATTTCAGTCCAGAATCCAGAGAATTGGCTGGCTCAGATCTGTGGATCAACACTACTTATTGGTGAGCCAGAGAAATCTGATGTATATTACCTGGGATAGCTCTAGATTGCTTTGCATTTCTTAAAGAGTATTCAGATGCAGACCCATATCATTATAGCATCCCCAGGTGGAAATATTCCAGGCTGAAGGACTTGACAAGTAATTCAGACAGTCTTATTTTGATGCATATAGGAACAGTGTATCCCGTCGGAACAAAGGGTCAGCTCATAAATTGCAGTTAAGCATGGCAGATTGTATACATGTTTATCTCAATACCTTTTCTACCTCAGCTCCTTACCCTCCACAAAAAGGACACAAAAGATTTTTTTAAAAAGCCAAACTCTACATAGAGAGGATAGGAAAGGAGCCAAAAGGCAGACATGAGATGACAACAAAATTTTGGAAACTGGAAAGCAGATGAATGAGTGGTAACTAATTTAGCAGAGCAGAAAAAGCTGAAATCTTTCAAACTTTCAAAGGGGAAAAGCCAAGGAGAAGGAAGCCAATGCATGTTAAGACCCTGAAACCGCTCGGGAATTGCAGGCACTGGGCACCTCTGGTGATGCGGAGCAGACGGGCTAAATCACAGGAGCGCTGGCTGAGAGGCTATATGAGAAGCATTCGACTCCAGACCCTTCGGCTCATGGCTATGCACCTATTCATCTCTCTCTCCGAAAGGGTCTGTGGTGTCCTCTGTGGAGAAGTGGACACAGAGGTGACTGGAACAGGGATACAAAGCCCAGCTAAAGGCCGAGCCCTGCACTGAAAACAGGGCTCTCAGTGGAAATCTACAAGTCAGTGAGGAGACAGCCTCACGCCACCCCAAACCCTCCCTCCGCTTGACTTCGAGAACTCTGGCAGCCCCTCCTACCTCTCTAGACAGCAGAGCAGTGGACTCCTCCCTAGGGAAAGTAACTGGCCTGCGAGAAGTGACCACAGATCCCGGATTCCCCACAGCTGGGTTCTAGGCCAGTCACCTCCAATTGAAAGTCCTTGTGTAGAAACACAGGGATCCCAGTTAGCTTACACCCTCCTCTTACCAGTAGATGCATAGGCCAGACTCCCTACACATCTCAGGATGGTCTCTGACTCGAAACGCAGAGTTCGAATAAATGAATGGAAAAGAACACCAGAGAAGATAAAGGCAACAGGAGAACACCGAAAAAAAAAAAAAAATCATTCATGTCTTCTCAGAGAACATTTGTTAAAATTTGAATTAAAAAATGATGGTAGAAACATTTAGAAAATTAAAACAAACTTTTATCAATTAAAAATATGGTAGCAGAAATAATATCAAAGTAAAGGGTGGGACAGTAAGGCTAAGAAATCTTTTGAAAAGTCCAAGAAGTCAAAGAGATGGGTAGTAGAGGAGAAAAAGATAAGAAAATAGGGGATCAGCCTAGAAGGTACAAGGTATAAATAACAGGAGCTCCAGGAAGAGGACGACAGGGCAGAATGGAGGAAATTACGAATGGATCATACAAGAACTCTTCCCAGAACTGAAGTACATGAACTTCTGTACAGAAAGAGCCCACAAAATTCCATAAACAATGAATACAAAAAGGGCTGCACTAGGGTATATCCCTGTAAAATTTCAGAAAACCAAGAGGTAAAAAAAAATCCAAAAAGTTTCCAAAGGGTGGAAATTAGAATGGCAATGGATGTTTTGTTGGCGACTCTGAAGCCAGCAAGAAATGCACTAAGTGCTTCAAAATTCCTTCTGAGAGTTATTTATAGCCTAGAAGCCTATATCCAGTCAGATATCAGAGAAGAATAAAGCTATTTTCATACATGCAAGGCCTCAAAAACTGACCTTTCATGAAAATTCATGAGTCTGCAGGCAGTTATGAGAGGACACATTCCACATTTACAATGTAGCCCAACCTCAGCTGGAGGGACCTGCGGTCTGTGAAGAAGGGACCCAACGAAGGAGCAGTGTGACATGAAGGCTGCGGAGGTTGGCTCTGCAGCGGAGAACACCAGGCCGGGCGCGGGCAGCAGGAGGCAGAGCTCCAGGAGGAATAACCGCCGCGTGCAGATGCAGGGAGAGGAGACTCACAGGGCTGCCGAGGAGTCTGTGAGTGACGTCAGGACAGGAACATAAAAGCTAAGCAATTGAGCAAAGCATCAGAGCCAGTAACTGCAGGAAATGCAAAAGGTGTATGAGATCGTAACATAATCAAAGTCCCCCACTTGGCTCCAGCTGTGAACACTTATCTAGCCATGACACACACACACACACTCACACACACACCCCTGATTTCACCCAAAGGTTGTGACATAACAATAATTGAGAAATTGGAGGAAGAGGAGCACGTTTAAGAGGTAGAAGGAGTCCATGAGCTGAATCCCTGTTTTCCAGGGCAAGGAGTCAATAGGTGATACCTAAAACATGCTAGCCAAGAGAGAACTGTCCAAACACGCTATTTAAAAACGAGGAGGTTCGTGCCAGAAGAAAGGGCTAGAAGGTTTGAAAGTTTGGGGAACAGAAACCAGAAAGGGAAGAGGACGGGGGCAAGCCTGGTGCTTTTCATCATCTAAGCTTCATGGAACCTCACGGCCTCGCCTGGAGCCGCACTGCTGGGACAGACACCGACGGGAAAACAGGGCAGCTGACTGGAAAACAGGGCAGCTGACTGGACTGGCTATTGCTCAGCGCCTAGCACAGAGAGGGGGTGAGAGGGCAATCCAGTTGCCCCAGGCCGTGGAAGCCATCCTGAGGGTGGTTCCCGTCACAGGGGACGTCGTATCAGCCTGGGCCTCACCTGCTTGGAGTCCTGATTTGTGGCTGTCCTGCAGATGTGACCAAATTCCAATAAACTGTGATTCTGATCATTTGTGGCGTAACTCTGGTGGCTGAGAGGTGGGTGGAGCAACCCCCCACCCTTAGGTCTGACAGGCTGTAGGGATAATGTAGTTTCTGGGGGCTCACAGAGTTGTTGGGAGTTTTCCAAGGACCTTCTGGATCCCGCCTGCACTGGAGTTCATGACCCTCTATGGGACTGTTGCCAGTAGAGGCCAGCAGCTGCCCCTCACCCAGGAAAGGGGTGGGGCTGGAGGTGAGGGCGGGACCCAGGTGCTGGGAGACAAAGGGAAAACTTCTACAGAGAGTTTTGTAGGCGATTTCCGTGGCTGAATTATAGATGAAAAGAGTATCAGTAGGGTTTAGAGTCTGAAGAGGCCGCATCAGATAAGCCAAGGAAATGTCACTGTACGTAAAATATAATTACTTGGGGAAGAAGAAGTAAGTGTACTGGATTTAGACCATGTGAGAACCAAAACCTAGTTCTGATGAAATAAGACTAACATTCTGGCTATGAGACAGGCAGACCGGAAAGTAGAAAGCTCTACTTTGGAACAGAAGACAAAGGGTTGTGTTCTGTAACTGAGGATCCAGTTAAGTGTCCATAAAATAGAGCGCTTATAAATTCAGAAATAAGGGAAGGTAAAATCTGAAGGTGTGTTGTGCTTGTTAAAAGAAACCTCTTTTGAGGATTGAATAATTTCTCTCATAACAGCTACATATGGCTTGTTGAATAATAACAGCCAATGATTATTGAGAAGTTTTTATGTGCTACACACTGTTTTTGAGCACTTTATAAGTATTAGCTTATTTAATCCTCAAAGCAATTCTGGGAGATATGTCCCATGAGGTATGTATGGGAGATAAATGTCTCCATTTTACGGAAGGAAAAATTAGGACATGAAGAAATTAAGTAGTTTGTCCAAAGGGACAGGTGGCAGAGTCTGATTCAAATCCAGGCTCCCAAATCCCAGGCCCTTAGTTGGTATCCATGCCTGTAAATTATAAAGTTAAAATAATTATCAGCATGCAAAGGCCTAGGTAGGAAAAGATATTCTGCATCAATGGCACATCTGTTACAGGTAATAGTCTTTCCAGGTAACATCATGTTTGGTCTGTGCTTTACATGGCTCCTAGCCCAGGCTTCCAGACGCAAGGGGGAAAACGTGAGAAGTTTAGAGCAACACTGAAGGTGCCTCTGAAGGTGAGTTTCGGAACTTAGATCAGGGCCCCATCCCTTGCCTATCATTCATCTCAGCCCTCAGGCGACCAACAGCAGCTGGAGCAGTAACACGGCAACTCGAAGGATGACGATGAGCCTCATAAATAACACGGTGTCTGAACCCGGGTGCCACGAGGAACAAGGCACTCGTATCAAGTGGGAGAGATAGCGCATCTGTGCACGCACCCACCTCAGCCCCAGTCCATTTCTCTGAAGGCTTGCCAAGCTCCGACACTTAGAAATGGTGAGTCAGTCTGGAGGGAGGAGAGGGTGGGAGGAGCAAAGATAAAAATAACACAATTTAAAACAAAAAATGGAGATGTGGATTGCATTGTCACTAATCCAGTTGAGCTCAAACAGCCCCAGCCTAGCGAGCCAACTGCAGTGACAAGAAGACACAAGAAAGAGGCAGGATGCTCTGCGGGGCGGAGCAGAGGGCAGGCAGATGGCCACAGCAGCAACTTCACGCAGACAGACAGACAGACAATGAGACCGACAGCACTGAGGCTGTGGTGTGAGTTCAGAAATAAACACGTGGAAAGCGCTGTGGGATAAAATGGGCTCAAGTCAATGAGCAGGAGTGCTGCGGACCTTCTGGCAAAAAAGCTGCCTTTTCTAGGAAGCCCTGACTGTGGGGGATGGGACCTGCAGGCCCTGAGCCTTCGAGGCCAACTTACACTGTTCAAACAGAGTATTGTGTCTCTGGGGTATAGGGCTTACTGCCATTCCAGACAGGTCGCCATGGCAGCGGTGGGGGAGGGAGGAACAGATGGGGGTCACCAAGGTCCTAATTCTCATGCGAGGGCTCCCCTGTCCCCTCTAGGAGCCCAGGGTTGAGCTCTCACCACTCCACCGACATCAGTCCAATTCAATTTAATAGACCTTTCCGAGTGCCTACTATGCGTAGGTCTTTCACTTCTAACATTAGCTTCCATTAAAATATCCTACCTCTGCTTGGTTATTGAACATTGAAAGGAAAAAGACCTAGTTTCCACATTCTCCAAGCTAATCTTTTCCTATTCTCAAACCTATAATGGAGAGATAGGTTGAAGATATATAGCCCCGTGTATGAAATACAATGAATGAACACATACGAATTTGTCACCCCTGATGGTAACCTCACATTACACTTAGACAGGATGGATGAGGCAGTCCTTGAGCATCCTTACAGTTCCAGTCATGGTCTTCCTCCCTCTAGTTGCTTGCCTGCATATAACACTGGCAGGACAACCTTCCCAAACACACCTCTGCCGTGACGTTACCCTGCCTGCCTTCCATGGTGATCCAAGGTGATCAGTTTGGAATTCAAGATCTGCCATGGCCGGTCCTCACCCCACCTGCTGATCTTCCTCTCCCCTCCGTCAAATGTTTCCGTGTTCTTGGCAGGGCACAAAAGGTCAAGTGAATGGACTGAATATGTAAGTGAGTAACAAAACAGGCAGGCAAACATTAAGAAACTCATTTCCCTCTCCATCCTTCGGCTCCCCCTCAAGAATGACTTTTTTGCTGGCTTCCATCCACCCAGTTTCTACCCGGTCTGGTTCACAGCTCACAGGCCCCTCAAACACAACCTGATCCAAATGCACGGCGAGGCCTCCACCCTCTTCATCTCAGTGACTGTAGCCCCCGCCACCAGTCTGGTTTCACAGGCCAGGAACCCGGGCGCCTTCCCGACGCATCGCTGTCCCTCGGTCCCCATTTCGAAATATTGCCAAAGCCCTTTCCCCATCACCTCCTCAATATGGCTCCACTGCATCCCGTTGCCTCGATACCCTATCACTCCATTCTGTTGGCTTTCAGATTAGAGGCCTGAGGTCTACGACTCCCTCTGCTGGTTCTCCATGCTGTGGTCACAGGGATGTTTTCACAATGTGATCACATCACACACCTGCTTCAACCCCTTAAGTGGCTTTCCAGTGGGCAGAATTATCGTAAATCTCCTCTTACATATCTATCTATCAATGCCAGTGATATCTGGAGGAAATTTGTGAGGACCAGAGAGCTGTTTATAAAGGGGACAGCACTTGTTGTGAGGACCTCCTCCGTGTGACTGAATTAAGCAGATACCAGCGTACAGTACAAGCATCGGCAATCAGTGCCTACCAGGGCCTCCTCCAAGGCGAGGGGGGAGAGAGAGAGAGAGAGAGAGAGAGAGAGAAGCCCAGAGGAGAAAGTGGCCCTTTGGTCTCCTCCAAGTCTGGGTTTCTTACCTGTAAAATGGGGATGATAATACTTTAACCTTGTGAGGTTGTTGGGATAATCAAATAGCACAGTTTACGGAAAGAACTTAGTGTAGTTCTTAGAATGTAGCAAACGCTCAGAAATGTCAGCTATTATCACGGGTTGGTGTCACAGCAGCCTTCACAGTCTGGGGCTTTGAGGACCAGTCCAATTTCAAATGTTCTGTCCCAAGGTCCCATTTCTGGACATTTCTGCACGTGTGTGTATGGTTGCAGATATGGTCTGGATCAACCATCTTAATATTCCTATACTTTCTGATTGACCCAATTCAGCAAACATGTAATAAGCGACTGCTGCGTGAGGACCTTTGGACTGGATCAGAGGCCTCTACAGAGGGAGGACACTCTGATGGGGGAGGGAAACATAAAACCAGCTAAAATGTAAGGCAAAATGAAATAAGCATTAAGTGAAGGCACCTGTAAAAACCCGCAGGTATGAAAAGGAAGGTGGTGTCTGATTGGACCTGGAAAGTAGAGCGTGATCTTGATGAGCCAAGAAGCAGAGCATCTCAGCAGAAAGAATGTCGGGGGCGGCGGCGCCCACTCCCTGAAGTGCCTGGCTCCCTTGGGGGGAAGGAGGAAAGAACAGAGTGCCTGCTGAGATGAGAGGTTTCCTGAGAGGGACAGGCAGCTGGAAAGGTATTTGGGGTCCCATTATATGTAATCTTGAAGGTAATGTTAAGAAGCTAGTATTTTGTTCTACAGGGAGCATGGATCCAGCTTTATCCTCCATATGAAGCTGTTCGATGTCTCATCTCTTCTCAGATTTAGCTTTGGAAAGACAGCTATGAGATCTACAATCATTTAATTGGCTAGATTCGCAGGGTTAGCCCTCCATTTGCTTTTTACTGCTTTGGGGGGAATTTTCTTCCAATTGGGCTACATTGCCATCAGGTAAGTGGTCGCAGGTCATTGTGACTTTATTTTCTAAACAGTCAAATGTTCTCAGACATATGATTAATTATGAAAGCAAGATTAGCATGAATATCTAGATATAACTAGGTAGCTTTCTCTCAAATTCCTGGTTCAGATTTCTCTCTAATTTAATCCTACCGAGATCCGAAGATTTTCTTCAACGGAGTCTAAGTTTTCTACTTCGTGTCAAAAGTTCTTAGGGGACATGCACGGGCCTCATCTGCTTTCCCACGGGTGGAACCACCTGCTCATTTTCTTCTGCTCCAACGCCTCTGGTAAGATAGTATTTTGATGACTTCGGCTTTCTCACTGAATTGGTGATACCGCGCTCAGCACTCGAACACCTAACGTTCCCCCTCTCTCTCGCTCCTGGTCTGGGGAGAAATTGTCCTCTTGATCTGCATGGCTGCCACAAGGCAGTTCGGAGGATGTGACTGCACGTCAGCAGTGCAAGTCTCCGACTTGCCATTTTCTGACAAGGAAGAAGCCTGTCCAACTTGACCAACTTGTCTGAGGATTTTGGCAATGAAGCAACTGCTATGTGAAGGGCGCAGAGACCTCAGCTTCTCTTTGAAAGAGGCTGCTGTTGAAGCAGCACGAACCTGCAAAAGTTTCAGCTTACGGCAGAATAACAGTTCAGGTTAAGTGTGCTTTAAGGAGCAGGAGAAAGTTGAAGAACCGTGAAGCCGGATGTTGAACTTGCCCTATCACTTACCCCTGGAGACTCAGGCCAGTGAGAGACAGGACCTCTTCCATCGTCACAGTTTACTCTAGGTTGTTTCTTAAAATCTTCACTCCAGATTAAATTATGGAAAAATACTTACTTTCCATTTCACTAACCCAACACTCCAATCTTGAGTTGTTTATGCTCCCACTCTTAAAGTCTTGGGATCATATGTGGTTTTATATTCCATGTTTTTTCACTTATTATAGCATGGACATTTCATCTGTTATTAAACACTCTTTGAAAATACTTTAATAGCTCTGAGATATTCTTTCCTTTGAATGTACCATAATTTAACTAATCTTATATGTCTGGTTGTATAGTTCCCCCCCCCCCCAATTTTTCACCGTCATAAATAATGCTGCAGTAGGTATCCTTACCCATTTATTTTTGATCACATCTCTGATTAGTTTCTTAGGATAAACTTCTTCAAGCAGAATCGCTGGGCCAGGGGACAGGAGTACCTCTGAGGGCTTCTCCACATACTGCCAAATTGTTCTGTGCCCATTTTCCCATGTTTGAAATGTTGGGTGATGTTGCTTGAAGGTGCCTATTGGAACACCCATGGTCAAATGGACTGGAAGCCCCAACTTCCATTATCTCGGTAAATGTCGTTATCACTGTAGGAGTGGATTCTTTGGTCTGCCTGAAGGGAGCTGACCGCTGAGCTTCAGTTTGAGTTAACGAGATGTACTACCTATCGCAAAGATTGTGAAGCACATGTGTTTACCCACAAGCAAGGCCCTGCTGCAAGGCATGCCTTTCTGCCACTCCCCCACCCCCTTAGTGTCACTCTATCCCCACCCCTGGCCCCCCAGGAGAACAGCAGAGGCTGAGAGCAGAAGAGTCAGGGAACTTGGCCTAGCCCTTAGAACATGACATCGCTGAGTTCAAAGCCTGACCCTCTCTGCCTTGGTAGCTGGACCACTGTGAGCCAGGCTTACTTTTCTCATCTATGTAAAGCGGGTGACAGTGCCTTAATTCAAAAGGTATGTGGGGATTAAATGGGATAAAATACTTGTCACAGTACCGGGCGACTTGTAAGCATCAGGAAGTACTCATTTTTGCAAACCAGTAATTCCATGCTCACAACAGTTGGGGAGTAGATGAAGCCAGAAATAAACCACTTGTTTGAGACCAGAAGTTTCTGAAGTTCATATAGTTTTCTTAGCCCTTTGTCTTGGTAAGGCAATTGAAAGTCAGGATGTAGACTTCACCCATCATCATCAGCATCATCACAGTGGCTGACAAGGAGGAGGGGACCTAGAGACCAGGGCTCCGAGACAAAAGGGCGCCGCTGGGCTGTGCCGTCTGCTGTGCTGCCCACTCTGAGCTCAGTGCTGAGTTTCTAGTGTGAGTTCTGGGCCTCAGCTCTCCTGACAGCCCCACCCGGCCTCTCTGGGCAACAGGTTTGCTGGAGGGAGACTCGGCAGAATGCCTTTGAGTCTCACGGGCCCCAGACCTGCAGGCGGGGCGTTTCCGCCAGGGAGAGTGTTCTCCACACTTGAGCACAGCATCTGCTCCCTCAGGAATCGGGGTTCCTTCAAATCCACTCCTGCCTTTTGCAGACCACAGACAGAGAACAGCTGCAGAAGGAGACATAGACGTCAGGATTCAGCAGGATGGCTGCCCACTGTGGTGATCTGCTCCACATCTCCAACCCTAGTCAGGCAGGAAGCCAGGGAGCCTCACTCCAGCCCCAGTTGGAATGGGAAAGAATAATCAGAATTCTGTCTGCGTTGCTTTTCAACCCCAAGGACACCATTGTCTTTACAGCGATGCGGGAAGTGCCACCCCAACAGTGAGGAACGGAGGAACGTTTGTCTAGCGTTTCTCCTGCATCGCTAGTGCTCCAAAACCAGGCAGGGCCGGGCGTGAGGGTGTTTGCCTTGACCCTTCCTATTTAGCTCCAGGTGCAGAGCTAAATAGGAAGGAAAATAGGGAGGAAAAAACATAGTTTTTAAATGAATGAAAAGGACCAAACGTAGGGGAAGCTTGGAAATGCTGTCATTTTGTCCTTGGGACGCCACTGGCTATTAAGGAACTCATAATGCTGGCTTGGTCTTTAGAATATCAGTACATGAGTCTTCGTCTTCCAGGTCAGCCAACTGCTACTACCTGTTCCTTGTGATTCTGGGAATACGACCACTGTCAGGAAAAGGTAAGTTTCCCGCTGTGGGTTACAGGATGACCCTGGAGAAGCAGAAAAGGAACCCGGAACTCTGGCTGGGAATCCTGACCTGACCTGGGACTGCTGAGGACAGCCCTCCATCCCAAAGGTAGGTAGCCAATCCTTCTCCCACCTTCCAAGCCTGCACTCTTTCATATTCTTTCACATACACACACTCACACGCATACACGCACTCATTCTCATATACTCACAGATACACTCACACACACTCATTCACACAGACACACACACACATTCACAGACACACACTCACAGGCACACACACTCTCACACATACTCACTACCAGTGGTCACAGAAGCCAGGGCAGGTGCAACAAAGGTAACAGACCCTGGCTGCCACCACCCACATCACACCTCTTGCGGGCTGTAGCTTTCTGTGTCTGCGTGTGAGTGTTGCTTGGCCTTCGCTGTCCCTGGAGTCTGTGTGTGGGCTCTGTGCAGGTGGGAAGCAGTCACGCTGGGGCTGGATTTAAGGTGCCAGCAGCTCATAAACCCATTGCCCGGGCAGGACCTTCCGTCTACCCTGTGTTAAACTAAACGAGAGGCCGTTAGACCAAGTGATTCTAATACCTCAGTAGCCGCATGGGCAAACCAAAACAGAAGCCTGCAAATGCAAGATTAAGAAATAAAAACCTAAGGATGACCAATCACAAACAGCTACACAGGCTTTTCCAAATAAGCAAATGAGTAAGCTACAGCCAGTCAAATAATTTTTTTGCTTTACTTCCGCCTTTTCCCTATAAAAGTCTTCCCCTTAGCTCTTGTCCGTGGAGCGCTCCTTACCACTTCCAGTTTGGTGCTTCCTGATTTGAATCAACATTTCTCAAATAAACTCTTAAAAATTTTTAACACGCCTCAGTTTGAACACTTTTTAATAACTCCTTGACCTTGCTCTACTTTTTCTTTTTTCCATGGCACTGACAACTGTCTGACACACTATACAATTGACATGTATTCCTTACGTTTAATGTCTGCTAGGACATTAGCTGCACAAGGCCAGGGATTTTTTTGTACGCGAATATCTTTTAAGCACCTAGAAGAAAGGCTGCTATACAACAGGTATTCAGTAAATATTTGTTTAATGAATGCATGTTTGTTAACCATTCCAGTTTAGCTTCTAGTTAAGCAAATGATCAGTCCACAGGCCTAGACCTGTTCATCTATTTGAAATATTTACTTCCACCCTCCACCCCTCGGGCTCAAAAGCTTCGCCTGGTGTTCACAGAGCAGTTAGCTCTGACACCACCGAACAATCACTGTCACTTGGTAAAATTGAGGAGGAAGTGAAATATTTACTGAAGCAGAAACTCTGGGGGGTAGTAGCCTGGGCTGTTTTCACTCAACTAATGATGCACACTGACATCCCACCCACATCTCGGTATTTATTTCAGAAGCAAAACAAGCCGGTGTACCATTGTGATGCGCGAATCAAGAATATTCAAGCTTTCTGACAAATCTGCAAATTGCTTATATTGCCACCAACTAAAATGAGAAAAGATCCTTCCGTCCTCAGAATGCCTCGCAGTTGTTTTCAGTAAACGTTGGAGAATGATCTTGCAAGTATGCGAGAGAATTATACCAAAGCTGGGTGTCTCCTAGCTTCTTCCAGTTGCTAAGAGGTATAATTAGGGCAAATACGTAATTTGTTGCCCGAAGCAGGACAAGTGGCATAAAATGGGACTTCTTGGGCAGATTCTACTTATGACCGTCTTTGGTATAACCAGCTCCTATCACATTAGAAGGTGGAAAAGTTGCACATTCTTTTATACCTGCACATGCAGCAAAGATTAGTTAGCGCATCTGAAACGTGGTAAACTCTGTGGTTTGCATCTTACTGGGTTTGAATTCAAGGGTCAAAGATGTTGATCAAAATATTCATATTGCCAATTTACACTAATTTCACTAGTTTGTGAGCATCAGGCAAGACTGTTCAATAAATCACCTAGCAAATTAATCTATTCCACCCCATAAGTTTCCAATTCTTTAGCATGACAACATCAGATACCCTGTTAAAGCAAAGGACAGTCAGGTTGTGTAATGACAGGCTCTGCTTCGGCCTCCGAGAGGCATCTGTCTATTTAACTGCCACCCCTGCCCCCTCCTCCCTTCCAAACCAGGCCCCCATTTTTCAGTTCTGTGGTGCAATCAGAATAAGTGTAAGAGGACCCTGGTTTTCCGGAGGGACCAGGCAGTCTGAAAAGGTACGTCTTCAACATCATTAGCAGTTCATCTTCTAAAACCTCAGGGCAGCCCCTAGGCAGGCCCTCCTGCAACACCCCCTCCTCCCCCCACCACCCTCTGTTTGGGGTGGGCTTATCAAATTAATGAAGCCTATCTAGTCAGCAGGAAGTTGGAGTAAAAGACGGCCAAGAGCAATTCAATGCAAGCCCCTCCCTCCCTTAAAAAAAAAGCAAGTAAAAAATAATGGGGAAAAAATCAGAATATTCTTCTCTTAGAATGGGAAGAGCAAAGGGAAATGGTGTTGGGGGTAGGGTAGGGGTTGCTGTGATTGTCTCCCAGTTCCCTGAAGGAGGAGACATCTATTTACTTTCTCTGCCTGAACATTTGCATGTTAAAAAGGCGCAGTTCCATTGTGGGCAGGATTTATCTGGGCCGCATTTTCTACTCGACAGAGCAGAGTGTGGGGTGAGGACTACAGGTAAAGGATAAAGCAGCTTCCCGCCACCTCCCCGCTCATCTTTTTATAAGACAGCCCCCTCTCTCTCACAGAGGATCAGCGAGGCCAGGGTGGGGTTCTGTGACTCTGTGCCAAGTGGTGGTGGCTGGCAGAGGGCAGATCCCACCCCCGGGCTGCAGGCCTTGTGGGCCGCCAGGCGGGAGCTCCTGGCGGGGCCAGGAGAGCCTCTCCATGCAGAGAGGCAATTTTCAGTGCAAGGTACGAAACACATCCGACATCTCTCATCACGTCACTGACCTAAATATAGACAGTGATTTCAAGGGGAGAAAAGTTGCACATTCTTTTATACCTGCACATGCTGCCGAGCTCTTCCAACAAGCGCTGGCAGTGAGGAACAATAGCTGAGCAGTCAGATGTGCAGGGAGACGCCAGGAGAGGGGTGTTCTAGAATGATTGCTCTGATCAGACCATCACGGTTTCTCAGCCCGGCATCATCAATCCTCATTTGTAACCTGGGTCTGGAAATTGCTTTGGGCGTAGGTTTGGGTCCCTTGCCAGGTGTTCCATGGGGTGCCCTGCTGGGGGGGAAGGTGGCGTGTGCCACAGGTCTATCTGGCTAAGCCAGGCTGCTTCTCCACTGGGCAGGGTGGGTTTCTGATTCAAAGAAAGGGGCCTCTGGATTGAGGAGCCATAGGCTTCCCATCTGAGAAGAGCCTGCTGTCTCTCTGTTGCTCTGGAGCAGGTTTCTCGAGCAGCCGCTTTTAGGCACCACCCCTCACCTCTGGCCGTCCACTTAAGCACCCTGAGTCAATGCTCTCTTCCACATCATTTTAAACTAAACCTTCCTAAAACTATGGAAAGCTGGTGTTGGCTAGCTCACTATTCACACCACGAGGGTTGTCAGGAAAAGTGACTTTCCCCTCACACTACGAACTGCAGTTGGGTAGAGCCTTTTCAACCCCACATTCACAATGTCACTGGACCGGTTCCATGCCAGGGGCTGGTCCTGCCCCAGCATGGTTGGAGACCTCCTGGTTCCTGACTCGTGCAGGAAAGATTTCAAGAACAAGTCCAGTGACAGCAAAAGCAAGTTTTATTCAGGTACAGAAAAGGAGGCAAGGATGTGTCTTTCTATCCTGTCTCAATAAGAGTGCTTACATTTTTATTAACTTGGGGATTATTCACCTGCTGGCTGAACAGAAAGGCTGTATTAGAAGCTTTTATGAACACGAAACCCATAACCGGGACCTTGGGAAAGATAGCTGAACCAAACATTAAGTATGGATAGAACGTGTCCTCAGCCATTAGGGCACAACGGTGGGCAATCAATTGCTGAGGAGAAGTCACAAGTCTCCCACATATTTCCACCGCTCCATCCTGTTCCCTCTGACAACTATCTGCATGAGAACAGCCTGCGTGGAGGCTCCCCCCCGAGTTAACAGAGTTAACATAATCGCCTGCTGTTAGGGAGCCAGCAAGTGCTTCAGGCTTAAGCTGTCCAAAACTCCAGCATTTAGGCTGAAACACAAACTCAAGCTCTCTCGTGTTGGCCAAGTGTGCGCACATGTAGCCGTCGGTTTGTTCGGAAACAGGCGGTATGCCCTTGCAGGACCACCTCACACCATCACACAAACAGCCCTGGCCCTTGGAAAAAGTAATAGAGGAAAATAATAGAAAGAACACATCCCATACAAAAGAATATAAGGAAGCTAAAGGCACCTCTGCAAATGAAGTAAAATAAGAACAACGGGAGGGCCCCAACAAGAGTTGAGAACAAAAAAGAAAGTAAGCCAGAAGCTCCAATTAAAAACAGAACAACGAAGAGAAGGTTTGGGCTAATGCAGACCTGTAGGTGCCCAAGGATGGCTCTGTCTCTGAGCAGAGCAGGCTGGGTACCCCCCCTCCCCAGGGCATCCCTGGTGCTCACAGCTCTTCTAAAAAGCAGGACTGAGTCAGAGCACACAAAGGAGGGAGCTACCTGTTCTTGGAATTAAAATAGAGGCTTCAGGTTATCACACCCAGAGCCGGAGCCCAGTCCCTCCATGATCTGTAAAAGAAGAGACCCCCAGCAATGCCCTTCCTGAACAGGCTGCTGCTGCTGGTGGCTTCTGAAGAGCGCCTGGGGGTGGGGTGCAGGTGCAGGTCCTGGGAGATCCTGACGTCATAGCAGGGAAGTCTTTCCGGAAAGTTTGCTTCTACCGGGTTTCCGCTTCCTTAGGCAGACCCTTAGAAGTACACTCTCTAGGACAGTTGCAAGCAATGAAAAATTACCCAGGACCAGAGGGGAAAAGATAGACAATAATTTGGTCAAGAATAAATACGCCCAGAGTCATTTTTTCCAATCCAATATCTTTGTTAATTAAGCATTTTCCAACCTATGCTGAGAATACGAATAGTAATCTAATACTATCCTACTCATTACTAATAAAACATATTTATGAAATGGAAATATAATGTGCCTATTTCCAAAATGTGGTTATAAATGACTTACTCGAAGCCACAATTTAAAATGGTTTGAGAAATGAGTCTTTAATAAAGAATTGATGAGGATGATGCCTGCTGATAATAATTCTATTTGGTGAGATTATGTGGTTTGCTGTGGCAAATTGAGCTGAGGTGATTGCCTCAAAAATTACTGCAAGTAACTAATATAGGGAAATTTAATTGATGATAAATACAGGGGTGGTATGTCAACTCTTGAAAAAGTGAGCATGTAATTGAAGAATCCAATGGTCTTTTCTGCTGGTTACACTTTGTCATTACAGTGCTGTCAGGTGCTGTTTGCCTGACAGACCTGCACATAGTAGGGATTTAAGAGGTGAGTGACTGAGCACCTATAATTCTTCCTCACTGTGCATTCCTACATGCAGTTATAGTTAATCATGAGCCCATTAGCATTTAGAAAAAAACAATCGCAATACGGCTCAGGATGGAGCCACCATAGCAGCTGCAACAGTCAGCTGCGGTCAGCACGGTCTGCACGGTCAGAAAGCCTGGGCGCGAGGACATGGGGATCCAGCCTGACCTTTTTAAAAGGGAGGAAAATAAGCCAAACAAACTGCTGAAACTGGCTTCTTTTTTTTTTTTTTTTTAGCAGCATCACTACACTAATAGGTCAGGATGTCTTGACTTGAGCAAAGCATTCGACAGAACCATACCCTTTCGAACGAAGAGCTTGAGGGACCTCTAGGACTATCAAATACACATTTAAACTCACTAAACATTAGGCCCTGTCCTAGATAGCAGAAAACCACAGAACAAAACAAAACCCTGACCAGCAAGGAGCTGAAAGTCTAGGGCGGCCAAAGTCATGAATCACAGTTAAATGCAACATCGGTGCTGTAAGTGGGTCAAGGTCAAAAGTGGGCCAGAGCAGGCTTTGCCGAAGAGGCAGTTCTCTTTTTCCCCTCAAAGTATATTGCTGATAAATTATGGTCTTTAGAATGTAAAAACAAAAACAAAAATAAACCTCCAAATACACGTGGAATGTTGCCTTCAAGGGTTGGTTAGGGGTGGAAACCCTGTGGTGTACCCCTCCCTCAGGATTTAACAGCTGGTTCCTTTTTGTCTCTCACTAGACATACTTTTCATTTTGTTTCTACTCTTCCTGACTCTGTCCATTTGTGCATGCATTTTCCTCTTCTTTTTTCCCCAGTCTTAAATTGAGGTATAATTGATATACAGCACTATATAAGATTAAGGTTAAAACAGAATGACTTGACGACATGTATTTCGAAATAATTACCACAATAAGTTTGATTAACATCTCTCATATATACAAAAATAAAAAAAATAAAAGTTTTGTCCCTGTGATGAGAACTCTTTGAATCTACTCTCTCACTAACTTTCGAATGTACCACACATCAGCGATAACTGTACAGTCCCCGCATTACTCATCACATCCACGGTACTCACTGATCTGACAGCTGGAAGTTTGTACCTTCGGACCCTCTTCACCCAATTCTCCCCACCCCTCGACATGCAAGTCTGATCTAAGAGGTGATTCTTGCCTTAAGCCTTAAAGGACCAGTAGAAGTTTATGAGTCAGATAAAGTGTGGCTGAAGCCTTCGAGGCAGAGGCATAGCCTGGGAAGACAGGAAGTGCATGTTGCTTGAAGAAGTGCTGTGGCGGGTCCCGGAGGATGCTTGAGGGAGGAAAAGGAGAGGGAGCTGTGAAGGTTGACGAGGGGCAGATGATCTGGGTCCTACTCTGTAGTGAGGGACCACCCCCGAAGGACTCCTGTACTCTGTTTGTATCAGTGATTTGTACACTGGTGTAACAGGCAGGAAGAACGACAATTATGAGGGAAAATAAATTATACCAGGCCAGGAAAGATAGGAATTAATACTCAAATACACAGATTCACAATTACTAACTGCTCTTGTACTGCACTAGGAAAACCTTGTCTATGTGTGGTTTATATGAAAAGATTTGAGGTTCTTAATTGATGTAAGAACGTTTAGGCTGCAGGCAAGGTGTGGCAATTTTTATTGACCTCTGCACTGGTCAAATGACACCTGGGATTTTATATCTAGATCTGAGAATCTCATTTTTAAAAACATGTGAGAAAGATGACAACCTTTCTGACAAAGGGCCAGATAATCATGCTAATATAAGGAATGGTGGAAGGAAGCGGGAGTGTCCACATTGGGAAAGAGAGGAAGAGAAGTAGGGAAGTTTTCTTGGTTCTCAAAAGGCTGCATATGTACAAAGGGGTAGATTTACCCTATGTCACAAACAAGGGACAAGGTGGAGGTTACATGGAGATCGATTTCAGCTGTGTGTGAGGAAGGATTTTCAAATCATTCTGTATCCAAACAAGTGAAAATGAATGACAAGCAATGACTTGACAGGCATTCTGACAAAGAGTTTTGGAGGAGATGCCGGCTTTTGGCAAGAGGTTGTCCTTGACGCTCTTTTCTACTCACCGATTGTTTATATGTCCCTCTGTCCTGGCTACATGGGGTATTGTAATTTCAAAGTAACCACTGGTCCCATATAGTTTACATCTGTGGAAGTGTAGTTTATCTTGACATAATCACCAACTACTTCTGCACATTGTGCCAGTTCTTGAGGAGGATAAAACAAAACACAACAAAAACGAGATGTGATCCTGTCATCTCTCCCTCCCTGGAGGAGGCAGACAACATGACCCCATTGGCAGTCAGTGACTTCTCAGGAAATTGGGGGTGGGCCCTAATTTGGCATTCATTAGAAAGCTAAAATCACTCAGGAATAGTTACATTAAAAATGGAACTTGTAATGTATGCCGAGGATACAAAAGATTACTTTGGGCTATGAAACCAAACAGTAAAAGCAATACTGATAGACAGCTTCGTGCACGTCAGCTACCCCACATCTTGGCTTTTGGGCTATGAGGGGATTAGCAAAAAATTGAGTTTTCTTTCCCAATTTTTTCCCCATGACACAATCTTGATCACCAAAACCCCTCAGAGAATGGGGAAGTTTCAACTTTCATAAGCAAGGCAGGAGGTGTCCAATTACTTGTTACCAGCACAGTTAGGAGTATCAGTCTCATGCACCAGAGATCTATCTCCATCTATTGTTTATTATAAAATCCTCAGGGTAAAAATTAACTTTAGACTACTGTTCTAATGATTTTCAAAAGCTCAAATGATGGTCTTGGGTTCTGTTCTAGGAAAAATACTTAACAGTCAAAATCTTAAAATGAAAAACCTGAATTAGCCCAATATTTTTTATTGAATTTATTGGGGTGACATTGGTTAATAACGTTATATAGTTTCAGGTGAGCAATTCTACAATCCATTACCTGTACATTATATTACACCTCGAGTCAAGTCTCCTCCCATCACCATCTCCCCCCCCATATCCTCTTTTACCGCCCCCAAATCCTCTTCCCTTTGAATTAACCCGATATTTTAAGATTCACTGCCACCAAGTCCCAAACTCGAACCCTGGTGACAACCTTCAGAATGCAACGCTCCTGCCTACTAGCATCAGTCTTCCCACATGATAAACACACTGCTTACTGATAAAGGCACCTTACATAGCAACATCTTCCATCACTGACAGGAGGATGGGGCCCTGCTGAGTCCAGTGACCACGTAAGAACCAGGAGAATGCTTCTCACTTGACAGAGGTACCAAAAATGTGGACACACAGCACGTAACCTTAGACCTGCATGTGGGATCGCCTTCTCTTGTGTGGGGCCCAAGCTGAGTCTGAGCAGGTGGCCAGGGAAAAAAAATCAATCAAACCGAACACGAGATCCTGAGGAACAAAGGCCAGCACCATCCCGGGGATTGAGCCCCACGTACGTTAACAGGGTTGGTTTCCTCCAAATGTGAGAGAGGAGCTGGATGTCGTTGGTGTCTTACTCCCTGGTGAGCGAGGAAACAGTAAATACAAAAGAAATTTTGCCTGTTGTCTTCCTAAACCTTCAGCTCCAAAAGTAAGGGTGTACAAAAGTTATCACTTAAAAAAAATTTTTTTTTAAGGGAAGACCTGCCTAGGAAAGCGAAACTCATGGAAAAGCAGAGGTCCACGTGACTGCGTAATCTGTGCAAACAGATGATGTTCGAGGTTGACTGGCAGTAAGTTTAAGTATCTGATATTTGCGAGCACCATCCTTCCGTGACCACATGGGCTCTTCCTCTTCAATTTTAAATAATAACCTTGGAAAAGAAGGATGCATCTCCTTTATTTCCAGCTAAGAAAAATAACAACAGGCCATAACAGTAATTTATGATTTTGCTGGTGTATTATCATCCAGTAATAAGTGCAACTTGAAACTGCCAATTATCTCATAAGAGGGGTATCACCTTTTCTGTTGTGAGTGACTGCATCAGCAAGTGCAGGTTCGCCTCACCCACCCTTCGTCAAGTCAGCAGCAGCTTTGCAGCAGCAGAGATGAGCCGGGGTGGCACAGAGGGGAGAACAAAAGCCATCAGGACACAAACACTCAAGTTGCCTGGCCTCTGGCTTGGGAATCCAGAGAAGGGCCAGAGGAAGATGGAGAAAGAAAGGGGGCTGGGGAGAGCAGCGTGGAATCGCCTGGAGCAGTCAGCAGGTCACACACACACAGGGCTCGGCAGCAAACTCAGTTTACAAAGAGACATCTGTTCCATTACTCCGATGCATTGTGGCTAATTACATCCTGGCCCGTCTGTGAAATGACAGCCACTTATTCTCCAGTGAACCGTAAAATCTGTACATGTTCGATTTGGGGAGTGGGCGAGCTGGGAGTGGAGGGGGGTGGGAGGAAAGGGGAGCAGCCAAGGGGAAAGAGAAAAGACAGGCGAAAACTGAAGGAATAAGGCTTTTGGGCAAGACCTTGCAGTCCTAGTGGAAGGAACATGATGAGAAACTGTGTTCCGACTCCGAGCTCAGAGGCCCCCAAGTTGAACACGAAAGTACTGGTTCCCACAGCTGTTGCTTTCCCTGCCTATTCAAAGACTGCAGTGCCCAGGCTTGGCTGCTTCGAGTTCTCCACCATCATTACCCCGGGGGGCTGTGGCTCGGGAAAAACTGACCTGCCCATTTGCTGCAGTCTCCAGGGGCTTGTAAGAAGAGGCAGCTGGTCGGACCAGGGTGAGGCTACGATGGGGTGGGGTTAGGGGCTCTCACTGGCTCTTCAGGGAAGTAAATAGCTGTATCCATGCTCACACAGGGACACTGCATTACCGCGAAGTGTGTTTGATAGACGGCGGGGAGGGGGGCAGGGTGGGGGCAGGGGGGACCTTCCAGTAGAGTGGGAAGGAATCTCCACCAAGGATTTATTAGAGGAAAAATCAGTGAAAGAAGCTAGAGGTGGGGGTGGGGGTGGGGAAGATGCTCTCTCTGCTTTCAGTTGACATTAAAACTTATCCTAACAGAAATCCCAAGTCACTTATGTAACTTGGTGACAGGTACAAGGAAAATAGAAATGGAAAATACAGCACACGCCATTTCGCAGTGAGGCTCTCTTCCACTGTGGGCTTCAATAGGAAACTTACCTTTATTCCTGCACAAAAGCTTTCTGGAGGAAGATTTACACTTCTATTGGAATCTGTATTAAACAACTGATGATGTTATAGGTTTTGAGTGTGGGTGAACATCGATCTTTCTTCCCCTTGGAACAATCCTATCTTCTGTGGATCGCAACCTCCAGCTTGAGAGACCTGGCAGCTCCCTGGAAGGGTGGGTCACCACTGCAGCTTCCGCTAGCTGCCACCACCGGACACAGCCTGTTCTTGCCCTTGGACACCCAAGCTGCCACCCTCCATGAGGCCTGGGGGTCCCTGCGACCAGCCAGTGCCATCTGTGAAACAGCGCTTTTTGGGCTCCAAGCTGGGTAACACGCACAGGGGCCTGCGTTACATGCAGACTCTGGTTGGTGGGTCCTGGGTGAGCCTAAGCTTCTACTTTTCTAGCATGTTCTGAAGGGAAGCTGATGCTGCTGGCTCCCTGGGTAGCAGCAAAGCTCTGAATATTCTGCCCAGCATTTGCTGGGTCAGTGTGGGGGACGGCGCAATAAAGCAGAGCCTGTTGAGCGTGAAGCACTGCATATAATTGCTCTGGGGCTTTTACCACTTGGGGGTCAAAATAATTTTCAACACCTCTACTGGCCGCAGGGATCATCTGAAGGAGATGGGAGCGACATTCTCTATGGCTAGAGAGCGCAAAACACGAAAGGGGGCCCTGATTTCATGTCTACTCCAAGAAGTTAATGTTGTTGGGTTCACAGGGGCAGAGAAAACTTCAAGGAGGCCTGGCTTTCCGGTTGGCTGAAGTTCCACCTCCAGGGACATGGGGATAAGACCACGGGGTCTCCCCTCTTCTGATGTGTGTTCTTACAGAGCAATTTGGAATTAACTGAAGTTGAACTACACTGAAAGTTTTCGCTCCAAGCAGAGGCTAAGGGAGAGAGGGGATCCCTTTGTCTCCGCTCAGAGATGGCCCCGGCTGTGAGCAGCGTGTACATGCACCCTGGGTGGCCTGCACTGGATATTTCTGTCCTGTGTCGGGAGTGAGTGAGTGTCAGTTCTTGCTTCAGGGTACCTGATGATATGTCGCAGGTCCTAAGTGGTCAATGAACGCTGCTGACCGGCCAAACATGTGGGAGTTCAGCTTTTATTTGTGATTCGCGGTGCCCTAGGACTGATTTTATTTTGGTCCTTGCTGCATTCCTTCCAGACTCTGAATCGATGGGTTTCTAAAGAAAACCATGACTAGCCTGGGACTGGGTTTGCAAGTCCTCCCAGCAGTGGGGAGTAATATACCGACACCCAGGGTAACAGTCTACATTCATAGGCTGGGGAAATGGTTTTAGGCGGACAGGAGCCTAGAAATCATCTAATTTGATTTCCTACTTTAACAGTGGGGGCTGTCCCCATTTTCACTGGGTGACCTATGGTCACTGAGGCAAAATGAGTAACTGGGGAGCGTCAGCTCCTTGATTTGAACCCAATTTTCCTAACTCGCATTTGGGAGTTTTTCCCTACCACACCCTGCTCTCTCTCACCTGAAGTCTAATACTGCTTTTCCAAAGGGGCCTTTCATTTCTTTCACACAATAACAAAATATTATTTCCATGAAGAAGGAACTTATGGTGGCTCAAGAAGCAAATCTAAATGCAAAGATTGTAAGAAGAATTCCACCTATACAACGGAAAAGAGAAAGCCTTGTGATTCAGGGAGCCGATGATCAGGAACACGTTTTTGTGCTTACCCTTGACATTGTAAGGAGCCCGGGGGAACGGGGTTGGGGGCTGTGCCAGAGGGTGCTACTGGGGTTCTGCAAGACAGCAGGCCACACGGCACCTCATCAGGGAAGCCAGTGGAAGGTGTGTCACCGTGGGCCTGGGACCTGTGGCCGAAATGCCAGTAAGAAGACCTCAAGATTCCCCACTCTGCCTCCTTCTTTCCTAGCAGTTGCTAGAGACAAACCACATTAGAAAATGCACAAAAATAACAGATACAGAAAGAACAGATAAATACATATCAGAGGAAAAAAAGGTATCATAGAGACCAGACAAACGTCTACATTTCAGCCACTTAATCAATTTGTCTGCTTTACACTCCTACTGTCTGCCAACGCATCAGTAATGGGAAAAAACCCCAGAAAGGGCAGTTGGGGGAAATGCTTCAATACAACGAAATCACAGACCTGTACAGTATAAGATTACATCAGCAGGAATTAGGTTGGTGATAAGAAATACCCTGAGAGGGTTGTTATGAGAACTATTTCCAATTCAAAACAACAGTGATGCTCAACTTTATTCAATTATCAACTTCTGCTGTCGTAATGCCATGTTCAGGGGTGGTCAGATTACCAATTAAAAGCGGAAGACCATGGTTCCAGCAAGCAAACCCCAGGAGCTTAGCAAAGTGCTGCAGCCCTCCTCTGACAGCATGACAAGGGGCCCTTCTCGGCTTCCTGGCACCTGTGCATTTCTCCAAAGGCCAAGGAACGCTCGCTGACTTTAATCTTGGTGGAATACATCATTCCTCTCACTTCCAAAACAATACCGTTTTCATTATGCTTCAACTATTTCTCCTTGGAGGTATGAGGTGCTTACAGACCTTTCATTGGCTAAAGAGCAACTAACCCCAACACCCTGCCCAAGCAATCTCCTTTCCTGTAAGAGCACAGTTCTCTCTCCCAGGCTAAGAGAAGGCTCTTTCTCCTGTATCACACTTGCAATTATTTTATCATGCTATTAATTGTAAAGAGAGTAAAAACCAGGTTGGCTGAATAAAAACCATGCTGTTTGGTCTGTGTTAGATGAAAAGGATGGAGGATAAGCTGACGGAGAGACCTGTCCGTGTTAGATTACACTCCCAGAAGGGAGCAGTCTGCATCGGCAAAGCCTGGGGTTGCCCTGGGCATGTCTTTCTAACCAGTCTTCCTTTGTTTGGTTCTATCTTCATACTGATATTAGCATGCATGTGAATCTACTATTGATTTTCAACCAGGCACTAGATTTTGAACTTTCTTTTTTGGGTTATTTCTGGACAAAACAAAACAAAACACTGCATTTCAGCATTATTTCCTAGCTGCCCTATAGATAGTCCCTTCTGTTCAGTATCATTTTGAATCTAATTCAGGGGAGAATAGTATCCATTAGATGTTGTTTACCCTGCTTTTTCTTCACCCCTGGGCACCCCTGCTTTGTCCATCAAACTACTTTGGGAAAAGCAAGACGTCTTTCTTAGGAAAAGGAATCCTAAGCTCAGAAAAAATGCATTTCTGAGAAAAGGAAATCCTTTGAGTGTAGCTGTTTAGATCCCTGAACCAAATTCTTTTACTCCTGGTCCTTCAACTCATTTGCTTTTTCCATCCATTCTCTTGTGAAATGGGTGCACTGGGTAAATTTTCTGTAGGAAAACCAGTGTTACGTTATGCTTAGGACAAGATATTGTTTTGTACATTCTCATTCCTTTCACCATAGAACAGGAAAACTGTTATTATTATTATTAACCGCTAACTGGCACTTCCAAAGCATCTCCACAGGATTAAATGTGGTCTGTGCCTGTCTTCCCTATATGAGTGGTGACGTGCCTTGTTGGGTCACTTGACAATGTCAGTGACGGGGCTCTAAACAGACTTCCGTGGTCTTCTCTTCTGACCTACTTAGTGCCCAAGTCACTTAAAAATATTCACCCTAAAAAATTCAGGTGGGCTAAGCGCCAAGCCTCAGTCACATTCTCAGTAAAACCAAGAGGTCTTTCAGGACAGCAGATCTGGAAGCCAGGTGGCTTGCACATTTGTAAGTCTGGCTTGAGGACACTGTTTGCCATCAAGAACCTGCTGGCATGGTGTCTTGTCACAGCAACCTGCCTTCCCCACACATGCCCCTCCCTACTCCTCCCAGGAACGAGGTCTGCTTGAAGAGAGTCAAACGGAGGCCTCTGGTTCTCCGCTGGCACAGAAAGTCCACCGCTGTCCACTGTTACGCCAATCAGATCCTCCACGAGTGGGGCGGTCACGGGCTACAGCACTCTGGGGACACTTTGTTACCAGAATGGGGGCTACGAATCCATTGCTTTAGGCATGTTGCCCACACTTTTTCAAGAACAAACAATCACAAACATGCTCAGCTCCAGCACGCAGCACCCTGTACTAGTCGAGTAGCTCTGTTCTTTTCTAAAATAGGGACGTTTTCGCCAGCAATCCTTGGACACCTCTTTCCAGAGCAGCCGCATGTGGGAGCAGATCTGCAGCCGTGTGTGTGTGTGTGCACCCAGCATGTGTTTTCTCGTTCCCACCCTACATTGTTTGTTGAAATAAATATGGAAATAAGGCAGAGCAAGACAGCCAAGCCAGCCAAACCGAAATAAATTCATCACTCATGGGCTCTCCAGGGAAGGAAACCGTGCATTTTTTTCTAAATGATTATTTCTGAAGCACTGAAGGAATGGCTATATCACTAATGAGGCCTGTACGCCATGACTACTGATTATAAATGACCTGCAAAGAGACAAGGAGATGGTGGCTATGAAGGGGAGACAGTGGGGAGGGGCCAAGGGGAGGAGCTGCGGGGAGGCTGCAGCTGCTGGTGGCCAGCTGTGGAGGTGAGGACCCACAATCAATGCCCCCTGCTTTTTGACCTGGCACTAACCCCCTGGAAGAGGGTGTGACTTATTCTGTGTAAATTCAGATGAATGGAAAGATGTTACAAGCCCCAAAGACAGAAACACCTTGTGTCCAAGCACTGAGGTCACCAGACCGCCTCTCTGCCCCTACGCCGGGAGCTCTTGGCAGCATCCCGGGCCTTGGGACAGACCTGGTTGGAGACAGCACCGGCAGGAAGTGGCACTGAGCCTCTGACTGGTGCCAAGCCTCCTGGACCCGCAATACGGCCTCGATGGCTGGGTGCGGATGGACACACAGGAAACCACAGATCGTGGTGGGATCTCTCTCCAGAGCAACTGGTCAATTCCAGGTCAGGCTGCCCCAACCACGGACTTGCAAACTGAGTATCATAAGGCTTGGATGGGACAGGCCTTGTGAGATCCTGATGAAACTTCTCAGAGCTTTGTGATTTAGGGGCACCACTACATCACATGATGTGCTTTAGGCATGACCTATTAAGATTCACTCAGACAGAAGAAGAACCTGCTGTACCTCGTCAGTGGCAGCAGCTAGACGAAAGGACCTGACAAAAGACATTCTTGACAAGTGAAGTGATCCAGTCTCCACGGGCAAGAACAGGAAGATACGGTAGCTGCTTTTCAAAATGGGTGTATTATTTAACCCAAGGGAGTGCACAAATCGTCCTCCCATCCTCCTGGAAAGGTAGAGGTGCCTCTGCAGCCTGTCAAACAGAGAGGCTGTGACAGGGACTGAGATGTGTTAGTGACATGTAGTGGGACTGGAGGTTCTCAACTTACAGAGGACGGTTGCTCTGTCCGCCCTCTGTGGCCAGCGCTCTCTCTCACCCTTCTCATGGGGCCACACGGGCAGCTGTCAAGGGCATGCTCTGTCATGTGCATTCTTCTGCGTGAGGATTCATGGGTGCAGAGGTGCAGGTGCCCAGAGTGAAGGTCTGGGCTCCAACTCTCGGTGCAACGAGCCGTCTAGCTGTTCTAGGTTGTCAGCAACTGGTCTGGTCCCAGCAATGGCAGAATAGACCCAGAGATCTGGATATCACCCTCTATTCCCTAAAAGCCTGAAGAGATAACAAACTCTAGAACCGGAAGACATGTTGCCTCAAGCATGACAAAGCAGTCTAGCCACCAAATTTGTCAAGGCCATACTCACAACATAAGGAAGAAAAAAGAGGAAACAAAGAACTAAGTGTCAAGTTCCCCTCGATTTACTTCCGCCTTTCAGCTGCTTTCGCTGCCTCAAGAAAGGCGTGTGCATTTCACTGGGCAGCACAGAGCCACATAGTAGTAGAGAAAAGCAACACACAGCGGCCCCAGCATTCCAGCATTCCTTTTCCTTCACGGGGGGGGGGGGGGGGGTGAATGCTATGCCTAGACCTTTCTCTCTCCTCTTGTCCATGTATGGTCAAAGAATAAACAGGGATTCTTGAATCATCATAACAAAGAAAAGAATTCAAAGTCACCCATTCCAAGATGCAAGCTCCTGGCCTGGCAGCTTCCAACAGGAGAGCAGAGACAATCCCACCCGAGGCTGCCTTACCATGGGCTCGGCCGCAGCTCTCTAATGAATCTGACCCCCAGCTGCCGCTCTGAAAGGGTGCAACCGCGTGTCAGTGTAAACAGCTAAACCTAGTGTCACGTCAAGTGGTAACAAGGCCACTGCTGGTTTTTTACAAGCGCTGTGCACTTCACAGATAAAAACGGGCATCCTATCGCTGGCCTCCACAAGTCACACATCAACAGGGAGGAGAAACAATGCTTTGTTTGATAGGTGTTGCTTGGCACCAGCAATAGGAAGTTAAATTTCTTACAGGCTGCCCATTAGCACAATGAAAAGGCCAGTAACAGCTGCATTAACAAAACCTTTCTGCATGTGCCTACTGGTGAGCAGGTCAGAGCTTCCTGAGGTTCCCTCCAATAAAGAGAACTAATTACCCTCCACAGGGCCACCTGGGCTTGAGACAGCCAATGTCAGGACAAGGCTTTGACAAACACATTTATTTGTCCAGGACCAAGTCCAGGGCCAGCCACCCCCATTCTTCCTGGTATCGCAGCGGAGCCAGATGTACACGAGATCAATGAAAGGTCCTGAGTTCACGGCAGGCTGGACGCAGTACCTGCAGACAGGGCGTCCCCTGGGAGGGCGCTGTGTTCACCGCCCACGCAGAGGACACCCCTGCTTGCCCATCGTGACCTGGGGCTGCAGAAAGCTGAGGACTGAAAGATGTCAAACAAGGGAGTGGAAAAGAAGGGAGGGTGGCTCTACTGATGCAAAAGTACCTGCTTTTTAATAGAAGAACAGGTAAGGCTTTGTTGACATTATTATCCCCCCTTGTACATAACAGGAGACTAACGCACAGAAGAGATAAGTGACTGCAGCACACATCTGAATGTGGACGAGAACTTGCACTGACTGAGCGCCTGCTGCGTACCAGTCATTGTCATATATGTTATCTAGTTTAGCCATGGCTACCGTCCTGGGAGGCAGGATTTCCAGTCCCACACAGAAACACACACACACAGGGACACGGACACAGACACACAGAAACACATGCAGACACAGAAACACACACACATAGACACAGATACAGACACATGGAAACATAGATAAACACAGAGAGATACATGTGCACACAGAGAAACACACAGATACACACAGGCACACACAGGCTAAGGAAAATGATGCTGAAGGAGATGAATCAACTTGCCCAAAATCACTCAGTAGGGCTGGATTCGCCCCTTGACGTGTCTGCCTTCACAGCACTTGCCTGTTCCTCCCTTGTTCCTCCCTAACCTGCTCTGTGGCACTGTGATCACTGAGGCCATACACGGTGCCGGGGGTCTGGTGACTGCGGGGACCACTGCAGTACTTTTTGCAGCTGCGGGGGCCTTTAGGAAGCGTTCAGGCCATCTGAGGTCCTGTTCCACAGTGAAGCTTTCACGAAGCAGACGAGTGAGCCTCCTTGTGTTAGCTGAGGATGCTTTCTTCAGCTCCTTCCCCCTCCAGAGAAAAGGCAGGCCTAAAACTATAACTCAGGACACCCGTTCTTCTCCAAAGGTCTATGTGCATCCAGCAGATTCCAGGGCTCTGACAATTACCTTACTTCCCATGGCCCAAGTGCTCAGTCTACTGGAGAACTCAGCGGCTGACAGAAAGAGCAGGCCTACCGTCTGCCCAGAGGTGAGTCTGTTACCCAGACATGTCCCCTTTCTGAGTACCTGTGCTCACATTTAAAAACATACCAGGCCACAACTTGATATATAACAGTTCTGGATTTACTAGCCAGTACAGGGAAGCAGAGTGTTTCTTTCAAAAACTACAATCTAAAATGCCAACTTACTTCTGAGGTCTTAGTTACCCACGTTTACAGACATGGCAAACATAAAAACAAAGACCTGGTTAGGTAATATTCACGGTAACTTCATGCAGCTTATAGCTTCTCAGCTCAGCAACCTTTCCGTCGGAAGGAAATTTACGGACTACTTATTCATTAATACAGGTAATCATACACACTTGGGTTTTTCTAGAAAATCACTCCTAAACTAAACCTAATTTGTTTGTGTCTTCAAATGAACCAGCTAGTACCCCAAGTTTAACAGCCAAAACTCTCCTGCTCGGTCAGGTCCGGTCCTAGTCTGGGTTGGGGCGTTTCAGGGAGGGAACTTGCTGTCCTCTCCGGAGACCTCACGCGGAGACCTGATGAGGTGACTTCCTGGGGGCGGCATCACGACGTGGAGTAAAGCCTCACCCACCAAAGGAACAAGCTCGGCCCACAGAGCCCCTGGGAGGTGCCATTTCATCTTCCATTGCACCGCACTGACATTTTTAAATTATAATGACTCCGTATCCCAAATGAGTCCTAAGAACATTCTGAATCAGCTAATTAATAAATCAATTGCTCTTCAGGATGGCATTTATCAAACTCACAACTAATGTGTGAGGTGAGGGTAGAGCGGAAGTCTGCAGCTGTTACACCACTGACTCCGGGAGGATCCGCGTGTGCAGGACCCGGCTCATTCCAAGAGCTCCACCACGCTCTGGCTATAAGCTAAGCGCCTTCCAGGACCCGTGCGTACTGAGTCCACTGGGGCACAGTGTCATCGACGGAGACAACAACTCATGGACTAATGAGCAGTTGCCCGAAAGAATGAAGAAGAGGAGCATCCCTACTAATCAGGCACTCGCTGTCCCATATGGTGGTCGTAATTGAAACATCCTTCTGGTCACACTGTTGAACTAAGATTAAAATCAATTAGATGCCACTGTTTCCATGTTGGTGGCATTCTGGCATCTTTATCTTGCTCATTAGGCAGAGATATGATGTGGGGGGTGACAGTACCAAGCTGGGCAGGGTCCTTTGCAGAGCAGACCACTGGTGAACTTTTCAATCTCTCAAGACCTGATACTTTTTCTACAGGCTTCAGAAATCGGTCGTCACAATCAGGCTGTCAGAGCACTGTGAACCGCTCATCTACTTAGTGCCTTATAAAATCCGTTCCCCCCTCCTAGGCTGTACCCTCCCCATCACCGCAGCTGATTACTCTTCTCAGCGTTCGGGGAGGGGCTGCCATCGGCAGTGAGGGAGACAGAGGGACTGTGGAAAATGACCCCAGTGTGCGGGCCATGAGTAGAGCAACGACAGAAAGGTGGACTGGAAGACTGGCCAGCGGAGAGACTGCAGATGCGGTGAGCAGACAGGCAGAGAGCTCCGGATCAGAGGCCAGAGGGCTGGGCACAGCCTGTGTTTGTCCACCACTTCTGGTCCACGCCATTCACCCTCTTTTCTTTCTTTGTAACATCAACATGGATTTTGTCCTGTTTTCTGCTCCTCCTGAAGGGACTTCTCTTTTTTTAAATAAGGGATAATAGGTGTTGACTTTTCAGTCAAATAGTCACTCCAGCCCACTGGCTCCCAGAATCCAATCCTCAGGGCAGACATCCAGGAGTCAGTGTGTGTGTGGGGATCAGAAATGGCACCACGTCCGACAGAGCGGACGCACCAACGAAGTAAGATGAAGGGGAGACACGGCCAGGGTGATGGAGAGAAGGAAGGAGTTGGACATATGGCCATACCAGACAGAGCACTGGAGGGGTGCAGCAACATAGAACTGGGAGAAGATGCAGAAATGAAGAATGACAATAGAAAAGAGTGTCTTTATCCAAGGTCAGGGTGAGTGAACCGGGTCAAAGTTGCAGAGATAGCCAGGTGGGAAATGAAGTTAGAAAAACTAAGTAAGTGCAAGGAGACCATATTTTGCTGCATGCCGAGTTCATTTCTGAACAAGAGATGTCAGGAAGAGTCCGGGAATGCCCACACTCTTTTCACGGCTGCACCGAGATCCCACACAGTGAGTGATGTCAGGACCGAGATAGACTCAAGACCCAGACAAAGCAGGAAGCTCTGCTGACTACAGTGTTCCCCAACTGGATGTTTTTCAATTCAAACAGATGTTTATCTGAACGAAAGCACTTACAATGTACTTTCTTATTTTCCCGTATGATGTGATTTCTTGTTTTCTCTTTTAGGTCTCATGGCAAGTGGTATGTATATATATAATAGTCTCATTGGCACACCACCTCTTAAGCCTGATATTACAATAATTCTGAAATACAAACTGAATAGATACATAAGGTAGGTCATTTTCAAAATGAGTTTTATTTGGCCCACAGATTGGATCTGTGCAGTAGTAACAGGACAGTTGGTTAAGTAAATCTTGAGTCAGAGTGAGGCTTTCCAGGGAACTGTTAATCTTTTAACCCTTTAGTCTCGAATGTAGTTTTAGGAGCAGAAGGAAATCCCAACATCCATATAAACAGAATTCAGAGTCTGAAATGCCCCAAGCAGACTTTCTTATGGCTGTTTGTGGCAGCTTGACAGTTACAAAAAAGTTAGGAGCTAGAATGCTTTTTCCATAACTTTGCAGCTGACTTTTTATGCAATTCTCAGTAGAGCATCTTGTGCCTTAATTTCCCTGCCTGCAGATTGCTGGGAGCCCTGTTGGCCAAGCTCTGGATTACAACAGGCTAGCGTGGTGTCCTATTTTAATTTACTACCAGATACTCTCACCAAGCAAAGTGTTTTTTTCTGTAAGAGGAAGTGTTTAAGAAATAAATGGTTTATTAATAGTAGTTTAATATTATTTTATAGCATACGATGTATTTCAAAATAGCATTAGGCTTTGACTTTTGGTGGCAGGTAGAGCTTTTTCCCAACAGTTAGGGTCCTTGGACTATAGTCCCATCGAAACACCTTTGCTTCCTCGCTGTAATTAAAAATACCTATTGAGTGGCTTTATCAGGATATCCCGTGATTTGGGAAATCAAGGTGATACATTTTGATATTTTGGAGGAAAACTGTGTGGTTTTCCCTGTGAAGCTGTGACCCATGTCACAGCTCTGAGAGCAGAAAGACAGTGGGCTTGGCAGAGTGGGGAGAGGGACCCAAAACAGCAGGATGGAACTGGACCGATCTGCTTCTTCTCACATGGTTCAGTCGGATTTCCACAGCTCACACTCTGAAGCGAGGCAGGCCAGGGATGGAGTAAGGGAAGTGAGCTCTGCCCAACTAGCAAATGGGTACAAATTTCACTGCCTAACAAATCTTCCCTCTCTTTCCTTTCTCAGTCTTCTTCCCTCCTCCCTCCATTGTTCAGGTTGTGGCAAATGAGAACACTGGTCTTTCTTCTGGGTTAGCAGAGATCCCCACTAGTCCAGGCCAGTGCGGAAAGGTAGGAGCGGAGGGCAGAGCAGAAGAACAAGATCACTCATGGGGTCAGTGTGTTGAGCAAATCATAAAATGTTTTCTAAGTGCTTCCCGCAGGGGTCAGAGGGATTACGTAATGCTTGTTTTACAGTGTGTTTCCCGCACACCTGACACCGCTGTGTTCTCTGCAGAACCTCTGATAGCTGAGGTTATGTGGAAGCATCAGGTTGGCTGGAACACCTTTTCTGGGCCTCTGGACAAAGCCTTTTGAGTGAGCTTTAGAGAGTTGGGAAGGATTAAGACACAAAGCGCGTGGCTAGCACTAGGAAGTCAATTGTACTGGTGAACCGTTCAAATGAAGCTTAGAAAACAGAATCTTCGAAAACACTGTCTAACCACGCCTCCTTGCTGGTCACCAAACTCCAGGTGAGGACAGAAAATGGACTTCACCTGACTGCCGTGACCACAGAACACATGGCTGCTTCCACTGTCATGAAAGGCTTGCTTGGAGCGGGAAGTTCTTCTGGAGAAATGGACGAGTGGAGCAAAGCATGGGCCTGTGACCAGGAATCTGTCTGCGTGGGACCCCAGAAGAAATGGAATTGGAACACTTTGTTTGTTTGTTGGTTGGGTGGTATGTTTGATCCGGGCAGGAGACTATTTTAGGAATTGCCAGTCTATCTGTTTGATCCATCTTTCTCTTAAGCAGGTGTGTGTAGGAAATTATATGTTGTAAGCGACCCCGGGGTGCACTCCCTTCTCTGTTAATACACTTTTCCATTCTGACAAGGAGCTTCAGTGGCTTGGAATAATCCTCTTCAATTGACAAAAGCAGCCCCCAATTTCTAAGTTTTTAAACCATTAGTGGCTGATCAGTTGCAACAAATATGCTGCGGCCGCTGCTGCTGCACCTAATGATTGAATTTTAAATATTCATGATGGATGGATGGATGTCTGTGTGCGAGCAGACATGACAGCGGCGGCGGCTGCCTCTCACCAGGGCCCCGTTAAAGCCAAGCGGAAGCTGCACATGTCAGATATTTCCTGGTTAAATATTCCAGTCATTAAAAAAATTATTCTATCATACAGATCCAGCGGCATTAGTGTGTGAGATACATGTGTCTACAAATATACAACGTCGAAGTGGGCAGAATCCTTCTCTCGAAAATAGCCCTTTAATAACGAAAAAAATGAAAAACAAAAAACAATAACGTACCAGCAATTTTGCAAGCAGTTACTAGGGGGCATTGTGATTTTGTGATTTTAATTGTCTTGGTTCTGCTTGTCTGAATTTTCAGAAACATTTTGTACAATAAACATATATTATTTTTGTAGTAGGGCAAAAATTAACTTAAAAATCCTACATTAAGCAAAATAATATTGTAAGGAAATTATGACCAATTAAAAAAAACTCTTCGTTGAGAAATATCCGCTTATACCTTCTAAAAATAAACACAAAAGAAGAAAATAGAATAAGTTTTGTCTAAGTTTATCTATGAAATAAGACCTATTTTTCCCTTTAAGACTAGAGAAAAGGCAAGTCAATTTTTTTGGAGGAAATCCAATACAGAGGATATAGTGATCAAAAAGGGACGTGCTGAATGTGGTGAAATCCCACCAACTGTATCCACTGGCCAGGTTGTGGCTGACGTATTAAACAACCGGGAAGAACGAGCTGAACTGAAAAATGTCCCTGGTTTCAACCTGCCAGGAGGAGCTCTGTTTCTTTCTTGTTTTCCCTGCTTCCTTCCTGCTCAGTACTATTAATATTCCCCCTTCACTGTTCTTTTCTGGAAATGTTCTTCCTGGCACACATATTTAAGCCCTATTCAATCTCACTGTTTCTTGCATTGCACATGCGTATTCTCTCTTTTTCAATGGACACACACATATGAGTCTCTAGGACTAACCTGATCACAGGACAAGGGAAACCACAGTGAACAAACACAGGTGTCCCAGACAGCACGACCAGCCACCCCGAGCGGCTCTGGGAACCAACACTTAGCTTTGCCATTCTGTGGTAGGATTCTATCCGCTTTCCAGACCAGTGACTAAGTGGTTATCAGGAAAACTGTATTGAGTACACGGCTCTGATTGGTCCCTTGAAACTTCCTGTGAAAAGGATCAGAGCAAAGTCATTGAGAGAAGGGCCTGGAGTCTGCATCTACAAGCAACATGGGGTGGGGGGGAAACCTAAGACAAGGCTGACCCCATGGCTGATAAACAGGTTACACTGCACACATCAGGGCCGGCTCTCCCCGGCTAACAGGTTAGATCGTGAGATGTGCTCAGAAGGAGAAGCAGCAGGGAGAGGCAATGGTGAAGGCCAAAGGGACCTCACTGGAAAGATTAGTTTTTAATTTTGAGTCTGAAAATCATGTTCATCCTGACAGCAAGATCCTCAAATACAGACTAGTTAACCCAGACAAGATCCACTGTAACTCAACCGCTCAGCTCAGCTTTTAACATGCCAGTTTTGCTTGATCCTATCGAAATATCATTTTATGGTTCATTTCTGGTTCAGCTCACTTCCTTGAAGTTTTACATAAAGTTCTAGTGGTTACTTTTCTATAACTAACATTTTAAATTGTATTTGATATTTAGAGAAGTTATAGAGAAAACTACCGTAAAAACATGGCTCCATAGCTTAGTAGAAAAAAAATTACATGTGGATATTTATACTATAAAAATTCTGTGTGTTCATGACTTATGTGAAATGTACAGACAAACAGAGCCACTAGCATTGCAGACTACCGTTTTAGTTTGCTTAAAATTCTCACTTGCTAAAAACTCAATTTTCTTTAGATTCAGTAGTTTGTTTTTTCCTTCCAGATCAGGGGTGTCTGCCCTTTTGTCATCTCTGGGCCACAGTGGAAGAAGAGTTGTCTTGGGCCAAGCATTGAACACAAACACTAACAAAAACTGATGAACAAAAAAGAGGTCTTTGCATAATTTTCGAAACATCTGCCACTACAGATAAAAAAAAAAGTCCTCATATAATAAACCTAATTATTCAGTGGTCCTTTCGACAATCTTTTAAAATCATCGAGCAGGTCCCAAGTTTGTGGTCATGAATATAGAAAATGTACTACCTAAGGAATAAAACTTAATAATAAAGCTGAGTAATGTTTTAAGTTAATTTGCGGTTTTGTGTTGGGCTGCATTCATAGCCATCCTGGCCTCCTGTGGCCCATGGGCCACGGGTTGGACAGCCCTGTGTATTTGTAGCTAGTTGTCCTGCAGATGGTGTTTGAACAAGAGAGAGAAAAAGAGCAAGAGTATTCTATGAAATGTACGCAGTCTAGGTGATTTTGTGTAAAAGAGAAGTAAACACGTAAACAACAGGAAAACGAAATCTTAAAACAGAGTTTCAAGTCCTTATAACCCTTCCCCACTGTCTGCACCATGCGTCCTTCCCGGGGACTCCAGGTGCACCTGTGTTTACCATCACCTGGTCATCCCACACCGCGCTGCAGCCGTCTGTCTCCTCTGTGGACTAAAAGCACCTGGAGGGCGATGCCAATGTCTCATTTTTTATCTCCCTGTTGTTACCCAGCACAGTGGGAGGCGCTAGGGAGGGGGTCAGTGCATGTGAAATGAATGAGGAAAACAACCACGCAGGAAATAGTACCTTACAGACACAATGTAGTGTGAACTGGGTGCCTTCTTGTGTCCTCAGAGAGTATTCTTAAGCAATTAAGAAGAATACAGCATTTGTAACACTGAGGAAGTCAAATTCAAATGGGGTGGAGGACGAGTCAGGAGGAGGATCCCCTGTTGGAGAAAGGACAGTTACAAGGACCTGAAATGTAGGGAACCCTGGAGGGACATAGGCAGCAACTGACCTTACCTCTTTTCCAGCCTATGGTCCTTCTCCGGATAGAAACATATGGGGCAGCAGGATACACAGGCAGTGCTCAGAGGGTCAGAATCAGGGATCAGAATGCAATGAATCCGTTCGTCCTGATGCGTAATACCCAGGCGGTTAGAGGCGGGAGTGAAGCCTCTTGTCCAAGGTCTGAGAAGCTATGAAGTGCTGAGTGGGAGCTAAAGCCACAGAGAAGCAGGGGAAAGATCGCACCTGTAAGAAAGGCGGCCATCTCCCCCCTCTAACCTGTGTGATTCTGGGAAGGGCGCTGCAGGGCTCTGGTGCCCCATCCCACCCACCGAAATCAAGTACATCACAATGACGATCTTCACTCTGGCTGAAGGATACAATTCACGACTCTTAGGAGACTGCAACGAATAAACCATACCTACATGCCGCTCTGTCACATTAACCGTTGCTTAAGGCAACAAGATGTGATAGATAATACACGCAGGGGAGGCAAAACTGTGTACGTGTCTACGTGGTTCCAAATTTTAATTCTAGCCTTGAGAAAATGAAGGAAAATTAAAGTCACAATAACAATGCAAAAGATGAATTAAGTAGCACAGGTGTAATGAGGTTTTGTCATTTTAAACAACAAACAGAACCCAGAGCAAACAGGAAACACAAATATCGGTGACATTAAACACCAAAAAGAAAGAGGGGTGGGGAGTCGGCTTAGCCTCTGCGGGGGGCGGACTGCTGGTAAGGCAGGAAGAAGCTTAGAGGAGATGAAGGAAGATAAACAGTAAGTCTGTTGATCCACTCTGTACATGGCTGCGAGCACCCAGCCGAGCAGAGGGTCTGTTTTAGAGCAGGTGGGCTCGCATACACCCATCAAGGCCAGAGGGTCAGGGGTGAGGGACCGCTCGTCCTAGAACAGGATGGTGGTCCCCCCACCCTACTCCCCCCATCCCACCCCCGGTGAACCTGCAAGGAAAATTACCGTCGCCAGATTGGATCTGCTGGTCTTGGATCTTCTTCTTTGGTGTATAATAAATCAGTACATTGACAGTAAGTCTTCTTGCCTATTGCCTTGATTGAAATAGCCCTGTTCATTCTCCGAATCACAGAATTTCAGAGATTGGACATTAAATGTTTCTGAGTCCACCCTTTAATTCATCAAGTGGCCATTTGGCCTGTGATCACCCATAGTGACAAGGACCTCATTTCCTGCTGAAGCCCGACTTACCATCCTTGCACAGCTCTGAATATTAGCGAATTCTTCCTTGGCCTGAGCCAAAATTTGTCTTTCTAAAATCTCCACCTTTGGGCCCTGGGTAGAGAGTAAATCCACACCATCTACGATGTAGAACCTTTCAAATATCAGAAAATGCCGTTATGTGCGACCAGAGTCTTCTGCACATCAGGCTAAATACGATGGTTCTTTTAACTTCCCATCACATGACTTTAAGCTTTCTCACAACAGGGGCTCCTGTCCTCTGACCTCAGTGCAGGCTCTCCATCCCGCTTTTTAAGTGTGCCATTCGCTCACTGGCCATGGGCCACACAATGTGGCCTGTCCAGCACCAGCTGCTGGGGACCATCCCACCTTTTTTGGGTTACCATGTATTTCCATCAGGCATCTAGCTGCACCCAGAAAGGAGTACTTGCTACATTTACTGAGCATCCCTGATGTGACCGCCAGGGAAGCACTTACATGTACTGAGTTAAATCCCAGGAATAAGCCTATGTGCAGGGACTGCTTTCATTCCTAATTTGTCCCTAAGGGCTCAAAGACATAGAGAGGTCAAGTACCTGATTTACAGTCACACAGTAACTGGCAAGCCTTACCTTGACTCCTGACACACTTGATTTCGATAGAGTCTGTCCAGTATCCCCAACTGTGAAGATCTTTTGAGATCTGCCTTCCTTCCTTCAATGTTGCATTCATTATTCCTCCCAGATTCATGTCATACCCAGCTGGATAATTGTGTCCTTTATAATTTTCCTAAGCCCGTCATAAAAATTTCAACCAGGACAGAACTATGGCAGGACAGAACTCATGACTTCTGGCTACCCTGCACCATTATTATTATTATTTTTTTGCAATGCCAGTGGAAATTATTCCACTTGGTCAAATTATGGGACATTATTTAAAAAATGAATTCATTGCAAGTTCCTTGAATGCTTGTCACGTTTCTTTGCATCCCACACAGCTAGTTACCACTCAATAAAAGTCCCCCAAAGAAGTACTGTGTTCTGAACTACAAAGCCCCAGGGAAGGGTGCAGGGGTGGCATAGTCACTGCCTGTAGGCTGCCTGCGGTTTTAGGGTAACAAGCAAACAGTGTCTCCACTCCTGACTGTTTGGTCACCTTCCAGCTGCTCTCTGTGGGCGCAGGCTACTCCATCCCACGGGGGAACAAATCCAGGAGGGGATGCTCTCCACACTGGGGATCTAACTGGCCCCTGAGAATTTTAGACAATGAACTGCATTTAAGACCGAAGGCATCACGACTGCCATCGAGCCAGGTCACCTGCGATCATGTCATGATGAGAAGCATCCACCCATCATGACAAGATTTGAGTCTGGAAGCTGGAGTAAAAATAAAGGGAAGTTTGAAGTGCATCCCTCGCCTCGGAGGATGTGTTGTTTACTCCTACACCGGCTCTCAAAACCAGTTTCCCACCACAGGGCTCCACGGCACCTCTACTGCAGAAATGCAGACAAGAGTCTGACGACATTTGTAAAATCTGTAGTGACGAAGAGTAACGAACTCCCTTTTCATGGGCGCTACTTCCAGGTGGATGACCGGCGGGCAGGGGACACAGGATGAGAGGGGACACGGACTCTGGGCCACGGTGTGGCTCTTTCACAAACCCTCTGATTTCCTCGCTCCCTGTTCTGGCCTCAGATGTATGAATTTGAGATTCATACTCCAGGATAATTACTGATTACTCACACCATGATGTTTTGGCTTCATTTGTGAGGAAGAAAATTCTTGAATGATAAATTCCTGAACACCCAAGTCAACAACGTCCAGTTACTCTTGTCCTACAATGGTCATCAACATGTTTGGGAGCAAAAGATCGATGTTAAGTGGGGTCAAAGGGCCCTCAAGATATCTCAAATTCCCCACCCATGAACCTGCTTAGAAATAAGCTAAGTGTGGGTAAAAATAGTTTTGGGACAAGAGTCACAAAGTCGTACCCTGACTTTTTTTCCATAAAGCTAAACTTGTTACTCATTTTCCTCCCTCCTAAATCACTCAAAAATTTTATTTATAATACAAAAATTTGTGAAATAGAGATAAATTAAAATGTTGAAATATCTTTAGAATTTTCTTCAACTCCACAATGTATATTTGTGTAAAATTTTAAATATCTTTTCCTCCTTATTTCTGCAAATAGTGCAATCTCCAATACAGCAAGTATCCTCTCTTTGTCTAGCTATATGTTCAATATTTATACCTGATATTCTACATAAGTTATTTCTTAATAGTCAATAGCCTAAAAAGTAATTCTTTTCTCCTTGGAGAATCAAAATGAACCTTCCGTTTTGCTGTCTCTGGGGGCATACAGGAAGGTGACAGCCCCCCTGAATGGGCTCACAGGGCCAGCTGCAGAAGCGAGACACAGCCGGGCGGCCTTGGGGAGGAATCGCTCCCAGTCTCTGCTTTTAGCTCCAAAACCATCATTCTTTTGCCTTTCTTATCTCCTGTCACTCACTGAATTATAGAGCCCTTTTGGCTTCCATAAAAGCAGGTGTTTTTTTTTTTTTTTTTCATTCTCTAACTAAACACAATAATAAAGGAAGAGTCCCTATCTTTGTAGAGGTGGTCCAGGTCTGGCCTTCACCCTTCTATTCATCAGCCTCTCCTCCATCCTGTTTAGTTCCTCCCAACCTACACTCCTGCCCGCCCCCTACCCCCGAAAGAAACTCAGCTGTCTGAATCATTTGCGTCCATTTCCTCCCTCGGTCTTCCTTCTTCTCTTCAGTTATGTCCTACACACAGGCCTTGAAGGGGCTATGCCTGGGCCCCCAGAGTTAGAGGGTCTGATTGGGTGTCCCTCTGGCCACATCCCTCCCTACCAGGCAAGGTGAAGACTCATGTCCCCTCTTCTAGACTGTGTTCCGGATAACCCCCAATTCCCTGCCCAGAGGGCTTCGGGTATGTTCCCCCAGGCCTTTCCTCTGCAAGGTGGACATAGGATTTGTGCCCTTCTAGGCCCAAAGAATGGCCCAGGGGGATGCACATAGCCATTGGAGAGGTGTGGGCTGGAGCTAAGGGGCCTCCCACACATATGGGAGGGATGCTAAAGCACAGAGTCAGGGATGGAAAGTGAAGTGGGTGGTCCAGGAAACCCATGCTGCAGGACCCCCAGGAGGCAAAGATTCTACATTCAAACCTGACCTTCCCAGTTGCTAGGAAGTTAAACTCGTCAAGGTCAGATGACAGAACATATTTCACTTACTAGTTAGCTCCATGTATAACAAATTAATACAAAGCATATGGCATGTAGGCCTGCATTTCCACTCCTGCCTTGGGGCCGTAAGTGTTAGGGGCAGACTGCTTTAAACGGGGGCGGGGGGAGACGCTGTCTTGCACCCCACAGGGAGGTTCCGGGAAGCTTGGGTGCTCCTGGGCCAGACTCTGTCGGCAGTGGTACCTGCAGACGGACGACGGGATGGCTGGTGACCTCTTCTCTCCCTCTTCCTCCCTGTGTTGTTCCATCCCCTCTTTTCTAAAGTGTGTTGCAGACACAGAAGAGAGGCTGTGATGGAAGTCGGCCAAGCAAAGACGAGGGGTGGGGGAGCAGTCGGCAGTTCCAGTTTGACGCTAATGATTTGTGTACAATTCAAGGTCAGAGAATGATATGTGAGGCCTGTGCACCCACCCACACAAGCATACACAATTTAGTACTTGATTATATCAGCATATAGCACTAATACATCTAATGCTGCCTTGTTCACTTGCCTCTCCAATTAGAAAAAAAGGGCTGAGGGCAGGGACCACATGCTTCTTTTGTTCCTCAGAACACCCACCACCTTATTAGGCACATAATAGGCCCTTGATAAATATGCTTTGTTAGGAGAGGCTTGCCTCTGTTAATGAAATAAATGTATTCTCAAAATGTTCCAAGTAAAGCGAGGCTTTTTTTTTTTTTTTTTTGGTAAATGGAATTTTATTTTAACGATACTGGCAAAGTTGCAATGGGAATATGGTGATGAGTCCCTTTACAAAGCGAATAAGCATTCCATTTGGATTGCCATACATTTTTTACCCTCTTGGGCCTTATCTTTTTTTTTTTAAGATTTTATTTATTTATTTTTAGAGGGGAAAGGAGGGAGAAAGAAAGGGAGAAAGAGAGGAGAGAAACATGAGTGTGTGGTTGGCTCCTGCATACCTCTAACTGGGGCCCTGGACTGCAACCCAGGCATGTGCCCTGACTGGGAATCGAACCAGTGACCCTTTGATTCACAGGCTAACACTCAATCCACTGAGCCATACCAGCCAGGGCTGGGCCTTACCTTGGAGAGTGTCTATGAATCTCCTGCAATTGTATGTGAACTTGTTTGGGGAATGTGTATTTTTCTGGGGATATTGCTGTAGCTTTCACTGTCTTCTTAAAGGGAGGTGCTACTTAAAAAAAGCAAAAAAACAAAAACCCACCAGCCTAGAAGGTCCTAAGGAATTGGTCTAAGTTCCTAGGAAAATAATTCCCCAGCTTTGGTGAGAGGAAAACAATCACCAGAGCCGACATTTGTTGAGCACCTGCCACATACTGGACACTCGGCACCAGCAAAGCAGGCGTTACCATCTCATCCTGCAGGTGAAGGAACTGAAAAGACATCTTCATTAAACACCACATGGGAGATTTGAACCAGGATCTGCTTGGTTCCAAATTAGGAAGTTTTCATGAAAACTGTTTCTGTCTCTCTGATTCTCTACCTGCAATAACCATACTGATAAAAACATAAATAAATTAACTGAGTATATTATTATCTCTTGTTTCATAGATGGTACAACTGAAGTTAAGAAATGTATGTGAAATTCCGGTCCAGAAGGTAACTTGCAGAAGGCCCCCGGCTGGGAAGTGAGGGGTGAGTGCTCAAACCAAGGTGCCTGCACTCCCCACTGCCCCCCACGCCCTTCACAGCCCCTGGGCGATGGCCTGGTCTCCCGTGCACACGACTCTGATACAAAGATCAGCAGACTGGTTCCTGGCCGCAATATGCCATGATTATTCTTCTGGAATTCCAGTCTTTTCCTTCCTGTTTCCTAGAGATGAGTCCAGTCCTTGAAGCATTTATAAAGCACGTCTTTTGTTGTACCGATGGCTGTGGGAAATGGGGAAACGTGTGTGTGTGTGTGTGTGTGTGTGTGTGTGTGTGTGTGTGTGTAGCAACCATAGTTTCTAACTAAAATAGGACGAGGGAGCCTGCACTAACTGGAGCGCTGTAACACCCCCTCCTGGATCCTCAAGGAGCACGTTCGCAGGGGCAGGAAGGGACGCCGAAGCAGTGCTGGGGATACACGAGGCCAGCTACAGCATCGTTGGAGATTCATTTGATATTCTGAGTTCTTCCCATTTAGCTACTCAGCTTGGTGCTATGAGAATAAATTAGTACTTGAAAGTGCTATTAACTCTTTGAAAGCAAACAGAAATTGAGGTTTAATATCGTATATAACCTGGAAGGCAGTTTTGCAAAAACGTTAAGCAAAGTGTGGGCCCTGAATTCAGAGATCTGAGTTCAAATCTCTGCTCTCTGATTCACTAGTGCTGTGCCCTCGGGGGGAAAAAAAAATCAACTGTCCTTTCGAAGCCTCAGTTTTTTCACATACAAATGTAGATGATATGACTCTGATGACAAGCTTTGTGAGGATTAAATGAGGACATGTACTTAGGGTTGTATTCACTCAAGAAATGGTAACATTTTGTTTTTAGAACTTCATGTTTGAAGAAATAGAGTATGCAGAAATATGACTATAAAATTTCTCTCTAAAAATCAAAACAGGATAAAGGTTATAAACCAAGTCTCCTTCTCCGTGAGTAATAGTGCTGGTGTTGAAAAGAAGCTTATCCCTGGCTGGTGTAGCTCAGCGGATTGACTGTGGGCCTGCAAACCAAAGGGTTACCAGTTTGATTCCCAGTCAGGGCACATGCCTGGGTTGCGGGCCAGGTCCCCAGTAGGGGGTGTTTGAGAGGCAACCACACACTGATATTTCTCTCCCTCTCTTTCTCCTTTCCTTCCCCTCTTTCTAAAAATAAATAAATAAAATCTATTTTTTTAAAAACAGGCTCAGTCCTGACAATAAAGGGTCACAGGAAATGAATTCTAAGACCAGTCTTTTCCTGTGCATAAGTTTACCCAAATTTCTTTCCTAATTTATTTACTACGTAAAAGTCTTGTGTACGAGCGCGCCACAGAAATGGGCAGGGGACTGGGAAGTGTGCTACAGTCTTGCTGGACGTGGGGACGCTAGAGCCAGCCACTCCCACTCTTGTGGGTGTGGGAGACGCGGCCAAGGGATTAGAGACGGAAGGCCTGATTGGCACTTTCCAATTCTTGCTTCTGTAGTAACTTAGTGTATGTAAGACAAAATTCTTCTATATCCTAATTTTCTTCAAAAAATTAAAAAAAAATTCAGTTATAGTTGACTTTCAATATCATTTTGTGTTGGTTTCAGGTGTTCGGCACCGTGGTTAGACCGTCACCTACCTTACAAAGTGTTCCCGCGATACTTCCAGTACCCGCCGGGCACCACACACAGTTACCACATATTTCCTGTGTTGTACTTCCATCCCCATGACTATTCTGTGACCACCAGTCTGTACTTCTCAATCCCTTCACCTCTTTTGCCCAGTCCCCCAACACCTCTCCTCTCTGGGAAACACCAGTCCTATCTCTGTATCTATGTGCCTATTTCAGTCCTGTTTGCTCATTTACAAAATCCTAGTTTTCCATCAGAAAAGATGGGGCCGGGGCTGGCAGCAGAGCAGAGATGCCCCGGTGCACCCAACAGCGGGACCTCTCCTCAGCCCTCCAGTGACATCCCCCGAGCTGTTGATCTATATTTTCAAGGACCCAAGGAAGTCAGCTTTCTGAAAGCAATGAAGTTTTTGTTTTTAATAGGCAGTGTCCTTCAATGGAAAGGACAAGGAGGCTAAGGCAACTTCAGAATGCCGGAGACAAGAATTCTTTATCCAGAGATAAAGGTGAAGAGACCCAGGAAGAGCAACGTTAAAAATGCAGGCCTGCCTTCTCGCCAGTGTGCCCAAAGGATGCTCAGAAGCACGGACTCCCAGACACCCTCAGATTGCTTCTCCATGCCCGACAGGCCTGCAGACCACACGTGAGTATCAGCTCCCATTTGCCGACCAACCAAATACCACACCCTGCCCCCAGCGCATGACAAAAGAAATATCTATCTGGGAGATGGGGGTGACGGGGAAGAGACACAAAACAGTGTTAAAAGTTTGTTTAACCAGTTATTACCATCTAGGAGAACACAGGTGGTTCTGAAGGCTTGGCAAGGGCAGAGGGAACGAGATCGGAAGTCAGATGTGACCTTCAGATGGCTTTCTTGTTCCCACTTCACTCTGTGGGTGTCAAGCGGAGGTGAAACTGCATAGTGTTTAAGAACTCTGGTTTGGACGCAAATGGATTTTGCTTTGGTTCCTGGTCCCAGTGTTTAATTACTGTGTGACCTGAACACGGTCTACTTTATGTGCCTGAGTTTCAAGATCATTTGAAGATGCAATGAAATGATTCACGCCAGGTGCTGAGCACACAATGCACTCCATGGGCGGTAGCCACAAGGCGCACCTGCCTTTGGATCAGTTTCTCAACCTTGGCACCGTTGACATTTTGAACTGGATGGTTCTTTGTTGCAAGGGCTGCCCTGTGTGTTGCAGAACATTTTACAGCGTCTCTGGTCTCGTCTCACTGGATGTCCTCGGCAGCCCTCCCTGCCCCTACTGTGACAACCACAAACATCTCTAAATGTGCAGTGGGGGTGGGGTAGAGCCAAGTCACCCCTGATTGAGAACTGCTGCTTTGGATGAATCCCAGTTCTAGAAGATAAGGGTAAATAACTCCACTCTCCTCCTTGACATATATGGTATTTTTAAGCCCCAGCTTTAGAAAATTCAGCCTTATTTCAAGAGCCTTGTGACTATCAGGGTCTCAGTTCTCTCACCTTGAGACCATTGTTTCAAGGTTCCCTCTGATTCTGACCCTGAAAATTTCCATTCCTATCTCTTTCACTGTACCAAGGGTTTAAAAATTATTTTCCCTTATATCAAGGCTTTAAAAATTATTTCGCCTTACGAGGAAACTTATACAGCTGATACACATTCAACTGGAAAAATCAGGAAATGCAGATAAAGCAAAAAAGAAAGAAATATTTATAATTCCAGCATTTGGAACTAACTAGGGCCAACATTATGATGAACAGGTTTTCAGATATTTTTGGAATATATATGAATGTGTGTACACAAATATACATGTATACATACACTCAAATGCACAAATATTTCATCTATGCCTGTCATTTTCCCAGCGATCTCTAGACTCTGTGCTGTGTATTTTTCTCACATGCAACTCCCCTTGAGGAGTGGTTCACCCATGTTTTTAAAGGGAGGTGGAGGAAGCTGAAACCCACAGCTTTAGCCCTTGATTCCTCCAATGGAAGAAGGCATCTTTCGCATCTTTCTTTCATCGAAGGTCCGACCGACAATTCGGCTGAATCGTGTCGAACTGCTCCCTTCGGGGCACCACTCTCCCTTTCCCAGTCTATCCTCAGTTGCTAAGTCAGAGGCTTGGGAGTCACAGCTGGCTCTTTTTTCCTTACATGTCCCACTTTCTTGGGACCTATTTCCAGGGCCGCCTCTGTCAGCCAGGCCCTAATTACCTTGTCCAGGTGTGCGCCGTCCTAGCCGCCCCGCAGCCCAGACCTCGGTCAGACAGCCCCCTCCTCCAAGCCTACAACACCTACTCACTGCTTCTCATGTCAAGGTCAGATCTTAACACCGGGCCTCCTGAGGGCCCTCGGTCTCCTCCCAAGGCCTCGTCTTTTGCTCCCGCAGCTTGCTCTTCACATTCCTTATCAACTCTTCGCAGCCCACAAGTCCGGACTCCCTTTTGTGAACAACGGTCCATCTAAAGTCAAGTAAACCGAAGCTTGGGGCTGATGTCTTGTAAGAAAGAAGAAAAACTAGAATATATACTATTATCCTTCTGCTTATATTTCAACAATCAGTTGTGGCTAATTACATACCATATTAATAGGGTGTATCTTTTTTGCAATTATTAATAAGTGTTTCCTTTGTTTATTTTGATTTCAAATGCACTTGAATTTTCACAGATTGGTGGAATGTGTTTATAACACTAGAAAGCCAACCCACAAAATGATTTTCTTGGAGCGGTATTTCTCATCGAGGCACATGCATTTACTTAAGCCAAAGGATAAGATAGTTTTCTCAATCAAATGGTATGTGAAAGACTAACCCTTGAATCCGATCATTATAACTTGGACAACATGTCACTCTGTTGAACATAAATAGGAATCAGTGTGCTGTTTTTATTAAAAATTTGTTTTTTAAATCCAGCTTTTACCAGAAGATGAACTTTGTAAGGGCAGGGACCCTGCCTTTTACATCTTTGTGATGCTCACAGTAACAGCAATACAGCTTCCTGTGCACTTGGTGCTCAATAAGTGTTGCTAGGTGATTCATATTTGAAGGGGAAATGGAAAGAAAAGCCCAAAGGACTTAAAGGATTTGCGTGCGTGCATCTTGCTGTGAATAATACACAAGTGGAGAGAGATGACTAAGTGGACAGCATGGGGCACTGAGGACTCTGGCCCCTGGAAAACTCAATCATAGGAAGTTATAATGTGGCTAACGGCAGCGCCCAGGTTGCAAGGTGAACGGAGGAAGTGGAGGATGTGGGGGCAGAACTCAGGTGCATCATCAGACGACAGCATCAAGGATGCAGTGATGTCAGGGAAACACTTCCTTCCGCAGGAAAGACGGTGCAGAGCCTGGGGCGGGGTTGGGGGAGAGGACAGAAACTGAATGCTAGAAATGCTGAATGTCACACTGTGGAAAGGGGAGGGAAAGACTTCTTAAAGCCGGCGTGGGGAACCGTGGAGCTGACAGGGCTGGGTTTAGTGCGCACAAGACAGCAGCTCAGATGCTAGGTCCTCTAAAATCTATTTCCTTCTTTAAATAAAAGCAAAGGCTTCCTCACATTTGACCACAGAATTCTACATTAATTCTCTGCCGTGAAGCCTAGCTCCGATATCAGGTCTGGGGCTGCAAAGTAAAAAGGAGGACATTTCTGGTGCGTTTGGAGTCCATGTCTTCCTCCCTCTCCTGTCCCGTCCCCTAAACGGCACACTGTCCCCCAGATGGGTCTGCTGGTTGGTCATCGCCAGCTCAGTCCTTCCCATCCTAAGCTTCTCTGTGCCAAGGCCACTTCAGCAGTTTAGGAAACGTCAAAAGCCCTTCATGGTAGTTATGGTGTCCACAAATTCTTGACACTCCCTTCAGAGGGTAGAACTGATCCCCCTCCCCCAGAGTGGGACTGGACTTAATGATTTGCTTCAAATGAGTAAAATAACAAAAGCAGCAAATGTCCAGAAAGGCTCGGCGGCTTGCTCCTTGCTGTCTCCTAAATCGCTCAGGTTGGGGAAGCCAGCAGCTGCGTTATGGGAACACTCACACAGCTCTGCAGAGGGATCCATGTGGTGAGGACCTGAGCCCCCCAGCAGCAGACCCTCGTGGGTGCCCCAGCCCTGCCTTCAGATGATGTGACCTGACTGTAACCTCAGGGACACCTTGAGCCAGAGGCACCCAGCAAAGCTGCTCCTGGGCTTCCCCAGAACCTTGAGGGATAGCACATGCTCGTTTTCAGCTGCTAAGTTTAGGATGTGACTTGATACCTAGCAATTGATAATGCATACAATAAATTTTCCAATAGAGTGATTGCTTATTTTGGAGTTGAGTTTTAAAACTGACTAAAATGCCTGTTTTAATCTAAGTAACCCCCAAAAGAAAAAAAGCAGTTTAAAGCAATAATAGTTTTCATTATTTTGGGAAAACGTGTTTACATGTTTTTAATACATAAAAAGGTTAGATTGTATAGTGATCAGTTGCATTAAGTCCCACTCTCATTTTTACCTTCTGATTAACAAAGACAAACTATTTTTCTTACATAACACAGTTCCAGAAACAACCAGGGTACTGGAAGACCCCTTGGAGTCTAAGGTAAATGGTGGGGAAGTGCAGAGATTATTTTCCTTGAGGTGTTTTCCTCGTTTTAGATCATTTAGTGCAAATGAACAAATATTTTTATATTTTATGTTAAAATATGACAAATAAGCAATTTTTATTTTAAATAGAGGTAAACGCAGGAGGAACAATCTGGTCCTACACAGGGTGAAAGAAAACTCTTTACCATTGTTAAAAAGTTCCTAACGGTTTTTTAAAGACAATATTAATAATATATTTTTACTACTTCGTTTGTAGTTCCTGTCCATGTAATTTCACAGGTATTGCATATGATAATGTTCCTGAATCTTTGCAACTTTGTATGTCTGAGGTCAGATATTTCAGGGACAAAATGAATGCCTGTTGAATGAATGAGTGAATAAATGAATAAAGTCGCCTTAGTGGGAAAGTGAAGCATAGTGATATTTTCCTAGAGGATTAAAAAGTTATGAATAGCATACAATACAACTAATGTCCTAAATTTAAAAAATGCATATTATACAACCTGTGGGCCTGATACTATGCTGAATGCTTTACATAAATTAGGACACAGCAACATCTTAATAATGATATTATTATTATCATCCCTGTTCTCTAGACAGAGAACCTAAAGCTCAGAGAAGTTGTGGAAGCTGCCCGAAGTCCCACAGGTAATGAAGAGGTGAAGCATGTTTTGAATACCTGTCTGAGCTCGAGAGTCAGTGGTTGACCTCTGTACTCTGCCACCTCCCACCAAGGTGGTTCCCTAACTGCTCTGATGCAGGTGAGCACCTGGCCGTCTCTAGGTCCAGAGAAGGGGAAGTGTGCGAGAGCATCCTGCCAAAGCAGAGAGCGTGGCCCCAGCCTGCTGATGAGGACCCCAGCTGGTGCGGTCCGCTACATTGTGGATGAGGCACGAGAAATTCACACAGACTACCAAGTCCTGTGGAGAAAAAGGGACGGCATGGCTTTTCTCTCAAGGGGAGAAAAGCCTCGGCCCTTGCCGTGACTGGTCTTTATTGGGTTTCTGGGCACATTACATGATGGTCCTCATTTACTATGCACAGGTTCGCTTAGGTAGTTACCTTATACAGAAAACAAAGTAGAAGATGATGCCAATCACATCACAGAAGAAGGATATTTGCAAATGCAAAGGGAAAAGTGGTTGGGCCGGTTACACTGCATACTGGGGAGTTTTAGCATGGATTTTAGGAAGTTACGGTAAGCACTTGCTGTGTCAATTCAGGGTGAGGGAGTTTTAGCAAAAGCAAGTCTCATAGCAGTCTAGGTACAATGCAGGCCTGATTCCCCATGGGAGAACCTATCTGCGGGCGTGGCTCCCGTGCATCTCCGAGTGGGAGCTGGGCCCACGCCATGCAGAATGGTGTCCTATAGCCTGTGGTGCGCTGGGGCACTATTTATTCATACGCCTCTCTCCCTGGGCCACTGATTCATCATGCTGCCCAGTGTCCAGTTTCTCATGTTCCCATACAGCTTAGCGGGTTCTTCTTTAGCTGCACACCTTTTCTTTCCCAGCGTAATTAACGAAGCTCATCAAAAGCCTAGAGAGCAAGCCCAGGGCACCAGCCACTCCCACTGACATGTTAACGGGGTCAGGGGCTGCTGACCGGCCAGAGGATGTACGTCCCCAAGGCTGCTCACATAGGCTCTGCACCCCCGACAGGGCACGCGTGCAGACGGGCCACATCCTTCTCCGAGCAGCAGCCACGAGCCCCACCAGGGCCCACGGGCCACACAGCAGGCGAATCCTAACAACCAGGGCACAAAACCTGCTGCGTGCGGCTTGTGCAGAGGACAGGGCTCAGTGTCACTTTGCAGGGGGCCCCCTGGCTTGGCAGAAGGCAACGGGGAGCACTAAGTTGCTTGGTCCAGTTTAGGGCCACCTAACTCTTAAAAGGTGACATAAAGAGTCGGCGGCTCTGAAGGAGCCTTTGGATCTGTCAATTGCCTTTCTGACCCCAGGGCAGGTTTTTGTTGTTGTCATCATTGCTGTGGACTTGCCCTGCCCAACCAGTGTGACCACCGAGCCCTGGGATCGTGACTGGTCCAAGGGCTCTGCACTACAAGTAGGACAGACCCACCAGGTTTCAAAGACCTGGTGTAAAAAAAGAAGGTAAACGCATCTTATTAATAATTTTTATATTGATTACCTGTTCATTTAATGTTTATATATATATATATATATATACTGGGTTCAAAAGAAATGTTGAAATCTAGTTCACCTGTTTCTTTTTGTCTTTTGTAATGTGGCCAAGGGAAAATTTAAAATTCCACGGTTTGCTTTATATTTCTATTGGATGGTGCTGCTCGAGCACCCCTTCACCTGACAGCTTCACGCAGCAGCGTCTGACCAGCCCCAGCACTGAGTGGCACGTGGAACTCAGATTCTCAACGTGCTGGCCTGAGACGCCGGTGCTCTGCTCTGTGTTGAGTGGTGTTTAGTGCTCGAGCAGGTGTGCAGTCTGTGGTTAGCATGACAGTGTCCAGCAGAGGGTGCAAGGGGGGCTGCTGGCACCCCTGGGGTTCCCGTGGGGCAGCTGCCTCCACCCACCTGCTCAGAGGAGGGGCCTTTCCCCTAATTCTCACGAAGGCACCAGAAAGACTACGGGCTGCCCGAGGAAGCCCAGTCTCAACACCCAGAAATGACCTTTCCCTTCCAGCCCTGCTCAGCTTCAGCTTTGCACGGAAAGTGCTCCTGGCCTCACAAGCCGATGGAAACGTACTTTGTACGAACCGGGGCTCGAGTCCAGGACAGAAAAGCCCAAACAAACTCCCAAACTTCTCAGATGCAAAAGCAATTAGCGAACGCAGCTATGTTTATAAAACCTCTTCTAGGAACTCATAATATGAATAAATGCGAGTTATCAGTTTGGATACTATTTGGAGTCAATAGTATATGTGGATACTATTTGGGGTACACAAAAATGGTATAGGTAACCTGCACGATCTCATGTATCACATTAACTGCTCACAATAACGTATTGAAAGTCTAATTATTGTGGAAGGCATTTTGATTCTTTATGCACTGGGTCAGATGCAAACCATTTGGTGTCACAGAGAAGACGATTCCATAGAAACTTGCTCGGGAACCAGAAGATAAGAGATTCTCCTTGTAAAGGAAAACAGCTTGCCCCACACCCCCAGCCTCCCAAGGAGCTCTGTAACCTGTAGGAAAGCCAGACTTGTTATGAATAGTTAATGGATGCTGACATAATATGCTTTGAAATCCTGGAATCCTGTTCCAGTGGAATCCTCTTTCTCTCCCACACCTGCATAATGACTGTCTTTAGAGAGTGTCCTCTTCAACAGCAGATAAGGGTAGCCACAAAGCAAAAGGAAGATGTACACTCTGTTACTCCTCTAACTAATGAAAACAACCATTTTGATAGTGATATGAATTTACTGGAAAATAAACACTTGGAAAAACAAAAAAGCTCAACTATAAAACAGGAGTAGCTGGCTCCCCGTGGCTCAATTTAACACAAACTTTAAAAGAATTCCTGTGAACTAGCTTCCTACCTTTTGAGGAGGGGGGAACAAGGGCCTTCATGAAAGGGAAATACAAATCGGAAGAAAAACAAGTGATTGAATTGCTTTTAAAGAGAAATAAGATTTGAGATTTGGATTTATGTATGACAAGACCATCATTTTTTGAAAACTATTATACCACCCTAAAATTGAACCGTATAATCATAAATGTTTTCATTTCCCTTTCATCGTGTCATATATTCAATCATCAATTTTTGTTATAGCTTGTCTCTAAATGCCATCATACCCATTTCCCCTTAAAATCTGAAATGCTCCATCCGGATAAAGACTCTTACTGTCTCACGGCAGCATGTAGAATGCCCCTGACTGTTCTCTCGACCTTCCCCTCACTGGTGTCACCACAAACCCTTCCCTCCTCCAGCCCGGCCACCGTCTGTGAGGTCCATGCCAGGAACAGCCCTTTGGGTGTGAATACGCCTTTGCACCAGCCCCCCCATCCATCTCACTCCCACTCATGCTCGGCCTACCTCAAAGCTCCCCTCCCCCAGGATGCTGCTCTTGCCTCCTCCAGGCTGGACCCACGCTCGCCTTCCCTCTGCCCACAGTCCTCACCCAAAGCTTAGTGAGGCGGCACTTAGCCACTTGCTGCTCCGGACCGACTTACCGCGCACACCTGGCCACCACCCTGATGGGGCTGCACGTTGCTAGACGCTGCAGAGCAGGGATGTCCAACCCACGGCCCAACACAAAATCGCGACTTCACTTAAAGCCTTTTTTTGGCTTGTCAGTTTTTATTAGTGTTTGTGTATTTGATGTGTGGCCCAAGACAATTCTTCTTCCTCTAGTGTGTCCCAGAGATGTCAAAAGGTTGGACACCCCTGATGTGGAGGGTGTTATTTTGGTACCTATTTTTTGTCCACAATATCTAGAATTTTAGGAGTGCATATACATGGGGAGGATATGCTTGGTCAAGTTTCACAATGTCCTATTCTTGTGGCGGATTCTTAGGCTGGCAGGCTCCTGTCAGGCAAACAGAAAGCCAGACCTGCTCTCTGGGTGCACTGGTGGATGTGCGCTGTGATTGGAAAATAAAAAATAATAAATTCAAAAATTTACTCCATCCTAAGAAAGGAAACCCACTAAACACAGAGGAACCGTGGTTTCCCATCGTGCCGGAAGCAGCACGAGGCTTCGCCCTCACAGAGTTCACAGTCACGCGATAACTGCCGTGGGTGAGCGTATGCAAATGCTGACTGAGCAACGGCGTGAACACAGGCTGCTCTAAGTCAAGTTTCAGTTTGCCCGGGCAGCATTTCTCTATCAGAAAATGGTGGGGGTGGCGGGTTGCTTGTTAAAATGCATATTCTGCCACGGCCAGCTTGGTCAGTTGGTTAGAGCGTTATCCCAAAACATCAAAGTTGTGGGTTTGATTCCCGGTCAGGGCACATACAAGATGCAAACAATGAATAGTAAATAAGTGGAACAACAAGTTGATGTTTCTCTTTCTCTCTCTCTAAAAAATAATCAATAAAAAAATAAAATGCGTATCCCCAGGCCTTGTCCCAGAACAACTGATTCTGAGTCTTTGACAGGGGAATCTGACTGTTGCCTCCAGGTAATTCTTAGACCCACGAGTTTTGGAAACACCATTTGATGGGCTGTAAGCTCTCTCTGTAAATGGGAAGATCCCACAAAACCTTTAAAGAGGATTCTCATAGGAGACTAATTAAAACCCCTTTCTTCTCCAAGACTATTTTAACATGAATTCCTTTCCTAGAACTTTTTCTGTCTTTACTCACAGCCTTGTAATTCTGAGACTCGGACGGGATTTACAAAATATGCCCGTATGTGTACGGAAGTGACTATTATGCCCATTACTGGGAACATTTCATTTGTTATCTGCATTTTTGTAGCAGTTCTGCCCCCTGCTTTCCCCTCAGCTGGGTGGCCCTGGGTTCAGGCAGGGATGAGCGTTCTGTCAATATTTTACCTTGTATCTGAGTTGCCAGATACTATTGGCTTAGTCAGGGTCATGGAACCTAAATTGTTTTTTATAGTCCTTGAAGTAAGTCAATATTTTCAAGATTCTAAAGTCTACTCAGTGCTTATAATTACAAGACGTTATTCTAAAACTGCATGCCGGTCACGTGGGCACTGCTGTCCATCCGAGCACACGTCCTCAACATATGTAAATGCTCTGTCAAAGAGCACCGTAGGCTTTATGAAAGCAGCTCCAATAAAACCCAAAATGTGATCTTGTGATATTTGCTGTAAACTATGAATTTCGATATTGGGTAACATTTGATATTCAAATGGATGTGAGGGTCACCAAAGGAGCTTTGGTGGTCCGAACACCCGCTTTTACCTTGGCTCTCCGCAACACCCCGGTACAATGACAATAAAAGAATAAAAATGATATGGAATTCAAGAACAAAGAGATGGAAATAGCAATCGAGGGGCGTCAACCGAATTTTGGAAGATGAACACCAGGTGGCTGAGGGGGAAAGGACTTGGAGGCTTGGAGAAAACTAATTCGAATCCTGCAGTGGGGAAGCCAAAAATAAAGCAAGAAAGTTCCAGCTGAAGAATGCTGTCAAGTCTCAGGGACCAGAAGCCCCTCAGGATGCCAGGGTGGGGGTGAGGGTGCACATGGAAGAAAAATAGGCTGAAGTCCCATTTCATTAAGAAGTGGGCTGACATGCTCCCCAGACTGGAAGAAGGAAGGTGTACGGCTCTCTGGGGGGATGAAGCCACAAGACTCTGGAATCCTGGACCTCAGCCCTCGTTGGGGGTGGGACGAGGAATCATATAAAAGTGAGGAGATTAAGTGAAAGTCTACACTGTGTTTAATGAGACATCCTTCACCCATACCACCATGTACCAACTCCTCTCCTCCGCTCAGCCCCAGAAAGCCAGCCTCCAGATGTGCAACTCCTAGTAAGGAGGTTGAAGGAGTCTGTTCTGTCTGGCCTTTGGGGAAAAAATCTACAGACATCGATCCAGTGAAGGGGCGGGGTTCTAGCCCAACCCCCCTGGAGCAAACCCCACGACAACACAGGGCAACTATTTGGCTTTACTGCGCCTCACTCTTAAAATAAAGCAAACAGACATTTGAGAAAGGCTTCTAACATGAAAAAAGAAAAAATAAAGTGAGCACATGAAAAAGGTTCTTCAGAGAAGCGGATGACTGGGGGTGGGGGAGAGATAAGAAAACTGAACTTAAAGCATTTGTAGCACCAGACATCGTGAGTGAAAGTATTTCACTCACGAATTTCACCCCCACGAATTTCAGCGATAGAGAGAAGATCTAAAAACGCTCTCAGACTGAAAAACAAAACAAAACAAAACAAAAAACCCAACGGTTACATCATTAGGGTGAGGGATCCAAATGTCACTGGGTATTATAAAAGCCACAGGACCATGAAGAAATGCCTTTAAAAGTCTAATCAAATATGTTTTCTTAATTGTAATTCTGTCTCCAACAAACTACCCATCAAACATGAAGATGAGGACATTCTCAAAAACAGTTTCCATCAAAACAATCTCCCGTGCACCCTTTCTAAAGAAACTCTGAGGCAGTGTGCTCCGCCAGTGTGAGGGGCCGGGAAGAGAAAGCGGGGGAGGGATCAAGAAAACATACTGCAACACACAAGGGCCGTGAAACATTCCAGGCATGATGGTCAAGGGCATCTGTGTGACTTCAGTTAAGCAGCAGAACAACAAAATGATACGCTAGAAGGCAGGAGCAAGAGGGTCGAAGCCTTCAGGAGAGATGTTGGAGGGGCGTGAGGGAGAGAGAGGGAAAGAGAGAGGCAGAGAGAAGGGAAGAGACTGAGAGAGAGAAGGAAATGTTGTAGGGGGGTGGAGGGAAGGGGAGAGGGAGGAGGAGGGAGAACAAAGGAAAGAAAATATCAGAAAAATAGATGATCTGCTGTTTGATCCCATTGAAAGTTTTACAGTCAGAAAAGTTTGAGGACAGATTGAAGGTAGGTGCAGAGACAACACCAATTAAAAAAATAGGCAGTTATTAATTATAGAAAAAATAAAAAGTCATACAAGAAAGGAAATACAATCCTACTATACTAAACAGCTTAACTGTGAGGCACAATGCAAGAATCAGTCATGTAAGCCCTGGCTGGTGTAGCTCAGCAGATTGAGTGAAGGCTGTGAACCAAAGGGTCGCCAGTTCGATTCCCAGTCAGGGCACATGCCTGGGGTGCAGGCCAGGTCCCCATTGGAGGCCACGTGAGAGGCAAACACACATTGATGTTTCTCTCTCTCTTTCTCCTCCCTTCCCCTCTCTCTAAAAATAAATAAATAAAATATTTTTAAAAAATTAAAAAAATCAGTCATGTAACTATGGAATCCTTTAAAAATCATAATTTGCAATATATGAGCATCTAGCTACATTGAGAGTGTGGGGAAGAGGAAAGGGGGACTCTGTGTGTGTAGGGGACCATGTTTGTGAGGAGGTAATATAAGTGAGCTGAATCCTTATCTTCTATAGAATCAAATGATTGAAATATTGAGAAATAGCAGTTTACAGAAGCGAGTAAAGGAAAACAACTTAAATGAACTGAAGTGGTCACCTTTGGGAAGCAGAAATAATGAATGAAGAGGCTGAAGCCGTTGTTTTTCATTGTCAGCCTCATGGCACTATTTGACTTTCTGAGCGACGCCATCTATTATCTGGAGAAAATAAAAAATATATATTTTAAGGAAATTAAATTCAAAGGGACTCCAACTTTTTAAAGTTAAGGAAAACATATCTTCCAAGAGATTTCCAGGATGGCTGCTAATATTGGAGCTCTGTTCTTTCTGTGGAGATCTTACGGCTAAAAAGCTTCTAACAATACACCGCACGTGGTACCCAACAAATGTCAGTAAAATAAAATGAAAGAGGAAAAACATCCTACAAAACACGAGAGCGTACGTACTCATTCCGATACAGGCGGCCGCACACAGCGAACGGCACGTGGGGTGTTAATAAAGCAGCACAGCACCACCCTACTTCTCTAGTCCTACGATGGCAACCACTACAAATTCACATCACACTCTGGAAATTATTCACTCTCCACGATTCCACGTAAAGGTCGTTCCCGGGCCCCGAGAGCCCTGCAACCTTCCCTGGCCACTCCTTGCAGAGTTGCTCCATCGCGTTTCTGTTCGTCAGAACAACACGGAGTTTGCCTTTCCCGCAATCTCCGTGTTGTTCCACTGGTTCAAGATAACCACCTCCCATCAAAGGGTTCCTTTTACACTTGCCTTTCCAGTTCTTCCGTTTGATCTCAAAAGCAGCTCTGTGTTATTTGCACTAATGCTCTCTCCACTGGAGCTGAGAATCCACTGCAAACATATTTTTGTTCTGAACTTTGGTAATTGCCATGTTTAAAACCTCCTTATGTTTAAGATGTGGGTGTCAGGTTCTATGCAAAAAAAAAAAAAAAAAACCCAGTAAAAACAGAGAGTGCATGTGCGACACACACACACACACACACACAGAGCGCAATAGAGAGAGATATATCTTGTTCTTGAGAAACAACAAAATTAGGAAAAGATAGTGGATAAGCAAACCAAAGTAGGCTCTGGTGATTTCGTCACAGAAACATGTATTTTAAAAATTAGAGAGCAACCCAGAAAGTTCAATATGAAATGAACAGAAGTTCCAGAAAGTAAAAAAAATGAGACAAGGGAAAAGAGACGTGATCAAAGAAATAATATAAGAACAGAACGTGGAGAAGGTTTGAAAGTTATCATGGTGAAAGTTTCAATGATACTCATCGTCACTCTATTACCTGAAGTTTATAGGAATTGAGCAGATGATAAGGAGTAAGAAGAAGAGGTGGAGAAAGAAAGGAAGAGATTCAAAACTAATAGTGTATGTGAGTAAATGGGAATGGCATCACCTGAATCCAACTGGCAAACTGGAAAAATAAGATTTTTCTTTTAAAGAATTAGCATAGTATAAACTTTTCTTCAAATAGGGGATTTCCCTTCCCTAACACTTATCTTTCCTGATGGTGGAAATAACGTACATACCAAGTTTTATAGTTTACCAAGTTTTCTAACATACAGGTATGATAGAAAACTTAGTAAACTATAGAGAGGAAAACAATAATTACTCATAATTTACCAACCCCAAATACCGTTCTAGTGTTTTAGTTATTCGGTCCTTTTCTGTAGGTATCGAAGACACAGTCGGGACTGTAACACACAAGTGGTTGTGCAATCTGTTGACCTCACTGGTCCCGTGAGCATTCCCACGTGCTCCACCACCGAGCGCCACGGTGTTTGCGTGCACCACTGTTCCACAGCACTTACTCTGGTTCCAATGCCTCGCTGTTGTAAGTGACACCATGTGCATAATCTTTGTATACAGACCTTTGTTCAGTTCTCTAACTGTAAGGAATACTAGATAAATTCTGAGAAGTAAAATTTCTTGATAAGACATTCACAATTTTGAAATAAATTCTTTTTGGGTCCTTTCTAGTTTTGGTTCCTTGTTTTTTTTAAATATCCAGGATCTCAGTGAATTTCTGTTCATGTCTAAGAGAACTGGCATTTTCTGTAAATGGCCCAAGTAAGTGAACATCTGTATAAAATAATTATCTTGAAATCAGTGTTCCAGTGTTATTACTTTTGGTGTTTAAATCAGTCATTAAAACTCAGTGTTAATCCCAGTCTTTGTGGCCACAAAAGAATGAAGTGAATTTTCACTAGCAAGAGCAAAACACAAACTTGAACGACACCTACGTATAATTACATTCTGTGTCTTCCTGTAATTTGTGCATGTATTCATGCAATGTGCTCATGCACGGTGCAATGCACTATGCAATGAGCTGGGTAAATACTGCTCCAGAATCAGACAAAAGCATGAAATAAATGGTATGTGTGCAGAAAGATACTCACGTGTTTATATATGTATTTTGAAGTTTGTTTCAAACAGTGGTCAGTTAACATTTCATTAAAAAGCATGCTTTTTCCTGATGGTTCTTTATCAGGTTACAAAGTGATTATTCTAAAGAGGTCTCACTCAAGAAGGGAGGCTTGTCCACCCCGAAAGGACCTCATGAGACGGAAGGAACAGAGGGTGAACCAGCAGATTCAGGCCAGAAAACCGTCACTTTCATTTCTTCACCTGACTGAGCTCTTTCAAAACATGACCTCTGCTGCTCAGGGCTTCAGTTTCTCATAGCTAGGCAAGCATCAGGACCTGAAATGAGTACCTTTAAAATCCATGTTCCAGCAAAGACAAGAACTCATCCCAAGTTAGCAAATTTCAGAAGACACTCAGTGAGTGAGGGTGTGGAGTGAGGACGGGCTCCCATTACACCCGCACGTCTGCAGAGCCTGCGAGTTGGAATTAATCATCTTTGGTCTGGCTCAGAGGAATATTTTACTGTAGCTGATGTGAAAACAGCCAATGTAGAAGGCTCAATTTGTATTAAGATTAACAAGAGACCATTCTGACAGCTCGTGATCTTATAAACCTAAGATGCGTTCTAGGCTACAACAAACATCCCTGTATATTGCCTCCATTTTTGCCTGCTTAATGTGGAAGTGTACACAATGTTGCATTTCTCCAATGGTACACATTTGTTTAATGAAACCAAGATAAAACAGAAGCCCACATTTCAACGATGTTTTTTTCTACCAGTGACCAAGTGCAGTTGACATAAACCGAGCTATATTTCTATTTCTCCAGACAGAATTTCTTTAGAGCTGGCCAGCATGTGCAGACAAGAAACCACTGTCAGGTTTGGGGGTTGGAAGGCTGTGAAGGCGAAGAGCTCAGGCCTGTCTCTGCAGGCCAGCACCCTCCAGCTCTTGGAGGCTCCATCAAGTTTAAGGCGATTGGGTGGGTATGGGGGGAGGGGCACATCAGGAGAGAGAAGACGCAAACAGCTGCCTACTGATGCAGGATCTGCCTGCATTACTTCTGAAGCACCCAACTGTGGACACATATCCAACCACTAGTTGTAACCTGTTTGCACACGAGGGCCCCTAAAGCAAAGACTATTCTGCCAAATCTCCAACGGCAATGCAAATGTAGGCATCCTGAGAGGATTAGGCGCAAACTAGCAATCCACAGTACAGCGATGGTTCGTGAATTCACCCCTGTGTGGAGAAGGTCAGTAGAATAGTGCATTTCCTCACACCCCTCTCCTTCAAGGCAGGGAAAGTGTAATGTTGCAGGAGCTTTGGCTGCTTGCCAGAGTGGTCAGGATGAGGCGAGTGAATGCTTCTCACGGAGGATTCACTCCCTGACTGGCTACCACTCATTTTTACCATGGATCACTGAGTGCCCTACTATCCAAACCAGGATGTCGTGACGTGGGAAAGAGGAGGCTTTATTTTGATACAGCTCTAAGGTACAGTCACCATCAAATTTTCCTGAATCAGAGCTGAACAAATTATAGAGGTTTGACTGTACTCCCAAGCCATGAGGTTGAAACAGCTTCTAATTGCCTTAGGTCAGCAACAAAGGTTTAAGCATTGAGTCATCCTACAAAAATCTGTCCTCCGGTTCACTTAGAAAATACAAAAAAACTCCCCCACATTTGAACATCAGGAGCCTAGATTTCCATGCTTCACAATTCCGTAAGCTAGGTGAAGGTTGGTGAGGGCCTTATCAAACTGCTGGAGAGATCCCCAAAGGCTCTGGCCTTACCCCAGCCCGCGTCTAGGGCTGAATGACCCAGGAGATAAGAGCAGCAGGCTTGGCCTTGCAACCTCTACGCGCAGCCTCCCTCCGAGTGAGAACGTCATGTAATTTTTCATTTCTTATCTGCTGCTGGGAACAGGACAAGTTTGATTCCCAGACATTCTAACACAGGAAAGACAATCATGCCAACTTTTTCCATCTCTTAGAAAAAAAGAGGAAATAAAACCCCCAGACCTGGCAACTACATGACAATGCGTAGGAAGGATTTCCACAGGTAATTAATTATACCCTGCTGGTGCTAACGCATCACACCTCGCCAGTCTGAACTGCGCCACCAGCAGGGCGCCCAGTGGGTGTCGCTTTCACACTTACCTGACCGTGGGCCGGCAGCGCGGCGTAGGCCAGCGGCTGGTTCATCACTCCTTTCTGCTTCATGAGAAGCATGCGTTTCTGGTCCTCGCTCAGGTGTGCCCTAGGAGCCTGGAGCTGCGGCGGCGGCGGCGGCTGCTGCGGCTGCTGCGGCGGGGGCTGCTGCTGGATGTATGGCAGCAGGGGGTTTTTGTTGGGGTTGGCCATGGGTGGTGTCATCCTCTGACTCAAGTCCGCATTGAAGTGGGTCAGAGGCTTGGTGTTGCCGTAAGTGAGAAGGTTGTGCTGTTTGCTCAGCGAGTTTGTACCCAAGTTATTTGGCTGCTGATTGATCATGTTCATGTGATTCTGCGGGAGGTAGTTATTCATTGTTGTCTTCTGCAGGTTGTTTGCCATTGGAGGCACTACTGGGTTTTGGTTGTTAAAGGCTTGGGAGTACATCATGGGGCTATTTGGTTTCTCTGCGGGGAAAGGCGCACCGTACGGACTGGACGGAGGCCCTAACGGGGACCAGCTGGCAGTCTGGTTGGAGTGCTGCTGCTGCTGCTGCTGCTGCTGCTGCTGCTGCTTCTGCATGAGCTTGGCCCGCTGTTGCTGCTGCGCCGCCATCTGTTTGAGCTGCTCCGCTGGAGACAGGTCGGAGCTGGGCACGGCCCCGGGGCCCGACCCCGCGCCAGCCACTGGCACCGCCGCCGCCGCACTGAGGAGATAGCCACTTCCGGGCCGGGGCGGAGCTTGGCCGGGAGTGTGGGCTGGGTTTGGAGTTGGCGGGGACTGGACCGCACAGTTTGCTGGTGAGCCTGCGGGGTTGGGAGCCACGGGGGTGCTGGCAACGGAAGGTAAACTAGTGGCCGTGGAGATGGTAGAAAAGGGAGGGCCGGAAGAAGAAGGCCTTGTCTGGGGGGAGCCCATGGACACGTGCGTGAAAGGAGAGTGAGAGGGGTCGCTCTTCACGCTCACACTCTCCTGGGAGAGGGGGGTCTCGGTGGCTGGCTGCGAGAATTCTGGCTCCTTCTTCTCTTCAAAGTCTTCGTTGAACAGGTCCTGTATGTCGTCTTCAGGAACTGTGTTGGCCAGTTCATCTATTAATTCTTGCCACTCCTGATCATTCAGGTTAATGTCTGAGAACAGCTTGTTCTGGTTTGAAAGTGATGTTTCTGATGTGTCGATGCAAGTAGGGTCGTCCAGAGGTTCCTGTTTGAGGCCCTTGCTCTGCAAGGTGGCGAAGCTGTCTTCCAGGTCACTGCAACCGTTAACAGGCTGAAGTTTGATCTCTGGGAGTCTGCCATTCTTACTCAGGTCCTCCAGAAGCCCAGGAGTGTGAGTGCCGCTATTCTGCAAGGGCAGAGAAGGCTTCAGGTCAAGTTGGTGAAGAGGAGAAACTGAAGGCAGTGGCATGTTGGGCAAACTGTTGATGGCGTCCATCCCCGTGGGAATGTCCTTTCGTATTCGCTTGCTGGTTGGAGAAAAACTCCCATCGCAAGCCCCATTCTGCTGGTCTCCATTAAGCGGCGATCGGGCTCCTTCCAACTTCCTTTTCACAGTCTCCTGGAGCTGGAAAAGAGAGAACAGAGAATGCCTAAATCTCCAGCTCGTAGTTTCTTCTTTAAATGTTCCAAAATGGATTGCTGTCAACTAACTTTTAAGTGGTTGACAACACCTAGTAAAGAGGTTATAATTCTAATTTCTAAACTGGCCAGGCTTCAATTCAAATTCTATGGGGAAAGGTTTTAGCCAAAAAGCAGAGCTCACCAGGCTCAGAGACAGAAAACAACCTAACGATTGGAGGGTGGGGAAGAATTACCTATTATTATTTTCAAATGAATGCTAAATGTGAAATTGGACCAAAATGTACCATATTTGAGGGAGACGTTAATACTTGAATTCTTGTCACACCTTCATTGAGAATGTTAAAGAATTAAATCAACAATATTTTAAAGAGCAATAAAAATACTCTAGGAATAGAAAATTTAACACACTTACTAAATAGCGTAGACATGAAGATTAATGGTTAGCATAACCCAAACCTTCCTCTGTGCTCTCTTTCACTCACGCTCCGGGCACCCTGTCATGCAGTAGCCCTCCTGTTCTAAGAGCACGCACCCCCCCCCCCATCCGCCCCGGGTTCCCATGAACTCATGCTTTCCTGGATTGCCTCCCTTCTCTCCATCTGCTCTTTCTCAGCCTCTTATGTACTCTTCTGTCTCTCTCTTAAAGGATGGAATTCTTCATTGTTTGCTCTTAAGCTTTCTTTCCTGCCTACTCTATACCCTAACCCAGATAGTGTCCTCCATTACAACAGGCTGATGTCCTCCTAACAATGTACCCAGCCCCACCACCTCAGCTGAGCGCCTCCAACTCCAATGCTCTCTCACTGGATGTTTCACGGGCATCTAAAACTCAACGTATGTCGACACTGAGCTGATTATCTTTCACGATCAAACACGATCCTCACCAGTGTCTCTATCTCAGTACTACCCAGTAACCCAAATCAGACACCCAAGCATTCTTCTTGAACCATCGCACATGGCCAGTCACCCAGCCCTATGGATGCTGCATCCAAACTGTCACTCTCATATGCCCACCCACCTTTAACCTCACTGCAACTATCCCAGGCAAGGGTCCCCTTGCCTCTGGCTAGATTGTTACAACAGTCTCCTAACTGATCTCCTTGTCTTGGCTCCATTCATTCATCCATTTACTCTTTCATCTATTCTTTTATTCATGTTTTGCTTTCTATCAATCTATTTACTATATTGCCATGTCTTTTAAATATATCTATGTACTTCTCTATCTATATAGATTAGACATATCGCCCTTCCTGCTTATAACCCTGTAATGATTTCCATTGTCTTTAGATTGAAATCCAAACAGAGCCTACTTCACCTGGCACTCAGTCATCGTTCCAGGCTCATCTTCTTGCTCCTCAGCTTAGCATCACCCCCCCAACCTCTGCCCAACATGTTCCATCCGTTCTCCTGAAACTTCAGTTTCTTAAGTGTGCTGGGCTTTTTTCTGCCTCCAGGACTCTGGACATGTTTTCTTTTCTTGGAACACACTTCCCCTCCATCTTCCCCTCCCTGGGTTAATAGCTGCTCATCTTTCAGGTTGTGTCTGAGATTTCACTTACTCTGGGAACTCTCCTCTTAGATCCCTTCCCTACACTCTCCTTTCAATCACCTCTACTGGGTTGGATGTGCTGGAATGACTCTTCCCAAGCAATCCCTTCTTTCCCATCATCGCTCCTACCATACTTCGGGACAACTGCTTAAGTGTCTATTTAGTGTGCTTCAGGAAGGTAGGGACCATAGCTGACTTGCTTACTGTGTGTTGTGGGGTTGCACTTGGTACTCAAGTTCAGTGCAGTGATTAATAAATAATGGCAAGCTGAGTGAATGATGCCATAGTATAATTCAGAGGGGCTAAAAGAGGTGAGCTGAAATCAGAGCAGGAGGCAGCTTCATTAACCATAAGGAGTGCCTGACTTTGAGATTCTACATTCCCAGTAATGAGCTCTCTTAGCCTGGAGTGTGTTGTGTCCACTTAACTGGACTCATTTAAGAAGTCAAGTTAAACCCCAGCTGGTGTGACTCAGTTGCTTGGAGCATTGTCTTGTAAACCGAAAGGCCATGAGTTTGATTCCTGGTAAGGGCACATGCCTAGGTTGTGGGTTTGGTCCCCAGTTGAGGTGTATACCAGGCAACCGATGGATGTTTCTCTCCATTTCTCTCCCTCTCCCTTTCCTCTCTCTTAAAGTCAATAAAAAAGAAGTCAAGTTAAGAAAAGTCTTGCTAACTCTATGGATTTATAAAGCGTAAACCTCATCCATCTGCCTGCCCCTTTCCTTTGTGCCAGAAAAGGCCAGTGTGGGGGACTTCTGTTGAAAGAATGTGGCAGAAAGTGTGTGCAGGAAAGCACTCCCTGAATGACAAAGGGAAGACTAGGTCAGGTCAGCAGGGGCTTTAGCAACTTCACAGACTTGAGGGGGAGGGCAGAGTGCCTGGGGAGGGGCGGAGAAGCAGGGTTTCCTCTGACCCTGCACTTGGCACTGGCTCATGAAACTGACCAGGATAAAGAGGAGCCCCACATAAAATCAAACACACCTGGAGATGGTGTGGGGCTTCTAACAAGTGCCACTTTATTGCCAAGCAATCTCTTGGCTTCACCTGGCTCTTAGTCATCTTTCTCATAAGTAGAGAAACCCATGGTAAAAATAAACAGAAAAGGTCCTTGGATAAAAATCCAGTCCAGCCCTTGTTCCTAAATCCTATGTTTTAAGTCACAACACCAAACCCTGTCTGCAGACACTTGGTAGAAGCCCCAGAATTATTAAAAACAAAGCTTGAATTGGGACACACTGGAATTTAACTTCAAAGAAGATACTGGTTCAATCCATCATATTAGGTAGACATTGTTACAAATTACCTTATTTACTGAACAAACTAGGGACAGTGGTTCTGATCATAGCTACAGCAGAAACTTGAATGTAGCTCCAACACACGGGCAAGTTCAAATATCATTGCTTCAAGGCCTAAAGGAAACAAGGCTTGGGGCCCTCAGTACCTCCTGAAACAACGATAACCTGAAAAAAAACAAGCACTTGTCTTAAAAATGAACCTGACTTCATTTTAGAAAGTTCAGGCCCATGATTCTGCTCTGGAGCCGCAAAATGGATGGGCCAGATGGAGAAACTGAAGACAAATGCTGCTTATTTCTCTGCGAGACAGTGGTGGCCATGACCACAGGGGCAGAGAGGTCTGGCTGAGAACCACAGCTCTCGCCTCTCCCCAGCAGAGTGGGCCTCGCTGGCTGAGGCAGTAACACAGGCGCAGGAGCGCTGGCCCTGGAGTCAGAGCACCTGGGTTCGAATCCCAGACTCCCACTTAAGAGTGGAAGCATATAAATGTTGTCTGGTATGTAATCAATGTTGGCTGTGATGCCCACCACTAGGTAGTAAGTTACACAAAGGCAGGGACTTCTCTGTTTTGCTCACGATCAAACCCCAGCAGATCACAGCAAACACTTCATTAATAACATGTTCAATGAGTGAATACCGGAAACTTACATAACCTCTCTTAAGCTTTGGTTACTTCATCTGCAAAATGGGTTAGTAACATCTAGCCCACAGAGTTACTCTGAGGCTGAGCTAAAACAATACAGAAACCACACTTAGTTTAATGCCTCGCGTCTGGTAAGCACCCAGTAAGCCTTAGCTATTACAGTATTTTGCCACGTGTAACGGACACTTACACGGGAATGTTATACTCTTTGCTAAAGCCATGGTATGTGATCATTATACCCATATACAATGCGCATCCTTATTTTTCCCTCAAAAATGTGGGCAAAAAACATGGATGTGCAGTATACAGGGCAAACACGGTACCATCTTTAAAATTCAGGAAAACTGATAGTCGAGACTGCAACTGAGAGAGGTTGCTTTCCGGGTCTCCACAGCACAAAGAGGTAGAATGATAGTATTTCTGCTCACTAGCCCACAAAACCCTAATGTTTTCCAAGCATCTGGTGAACCTTTTAAAATGTGAACAGCAAAAATCAAATTTGCAATTCAAGCCCAAGTCCAAGTGCTAATGCATTCATGCCCTAGATTATAAAACAGCACCGGATTGTTGAGGTTCACATTAAATAGATTTCCAGCATGCGACCTGAATGGAGCTGCTGAGAATTTCTTTTTCCTTAAGGGCCTAAAGTTCTCTCCTGCTGGCCCCTTTAACCCACATCTTGACATATATTTCATGCATCAGCATTTAGGAATATAAGAGAGACCTCATTAAAGACACTGAAGCCGTGTTATGGTTTTCGTTTTGTTTAGTTGTGTCCGAAATAGCAGCGCAATCTTACATCCCAGTATCTGTCGCATCATCTCCTGCTATATGGAAAGGTGGTCTGAGAGTCTTATTCTCTCCTGATGTCCCTCTTGGGAGGTAGAAAGACAGTGGGCAGGAAGAGATAGCACCTGCGTGCTCGAGAAGGCTGAGTAACTCCCATGTACTCTGCTCAGCGACCCTGAGAACAGCTGACCGTGTGGGAAATGTCCTTGGGAGTCCCCCGCCCCTCCAGGACTCAGGCCCCAGTCTTCATCCCAAACAGCTTGCTTTAGGAGGTCCTTGGCCGTTCTGCCTTACAAAGCTGGAAGTCTCTAAGTATGACTCATGCCCCACCGGAAGAATCACAGGAACTCTTACTGAGCATCGGTCTCCTTGCTCCTGAGTGTTTTCTCCTATTAGGGATGCTGCCGTGCCAGGAGCTGAAGTACGCTGTTCACTCAATGCCAGTGACCCCATGGGCCACGATCACGTGTCAGTTACTCAGAGGAAACAGCTCCTCCTCTGTACTGGCTCCAGCACGAGTCTCTGGTCTGTGGTGTGGCTCAATGGCTTATGTTTCTGTGAAACTGGTGGTGGTGGTTGTGGTGGTGGTGGGGTGTGTGTGTGTGTGTGTGTGTGTGAGAGAGAGAGAGAGAGAGAGAGAGAGAGACAGACAGACAGACAGACAGAGAGAAGTTGAGAGGGGTGACACGATACCCAGACCAGCAGGAGTAAGAAGAGCTATGTCTTTAAAGTTCTAGAGCCTTTTCACACAGCACTATATTTAGTCCTCAGAGCAAACCTGTGGGTTTGGATGGTTCTGCAGGGCAAAGGACAGTGTTCTGGAGGAGGTGGGCTGGGGAGGGCGGATGACATCCACAACAAGGAGGGACAGGACTAAGATGGCCAGGCCTCTGCCGACCAGGGCGGGTGGGGCGTGCTCATTCCCATCAGATTTTCAGGGGTCACCTAGGCCAGTATGTCCAGGAAGAAGAGATTCTTTCTTCCTTTCGACTTTTAGCAGTGCTAGTAAGTTAAAACGCTACCAAACAAAATGCCCTCCCCCCACAGAGAAACCCACACCTCTTATTGTCTCGTCCCTGATTTTCATGAAGTTGGGCATGATCACAGGGCTTGGGAACAAAGGTGATGATACGACCACTGACGGGAGACTTTGGGGTAAACCATCAGATTCCTTGCCTTCTGCTCCTGGTGATGCTGAGAGACAGGTTTTTCTGTAGCCCTGGTTTGACTCCGAAGCCCACACTGTACCCTCAGCCAGGACTGCGGCACACGAGTGTGCCGTCCTCTGGGGCACAGGCCCCAGCGCTAATAGTGATAACGTGCTCTCAGACTGAGGCCTCAGCCTTGCTTCCGCCCTCCCCCCACCACCCACACCCAACTAAACCTCTGGAATATCTGTTCTAATCATCAATGCATTTTAATTCTCATTTTCCACCCCCAAGGCCACTGATTTAGTTCAGACCAACACTTCTCTCGTGGTTTCTGCAGCTGCTCCCAAGTAGTCCCCCTGCCCCAGTCTTGAATCCCCACCAGCCCATTCTCTGCATCGTGGACTGATTTTCTCAATGAATGTGAGCCTGGTAAGTTCACTTGTTTGCCTCTCTTTGGGAGCCGTCCAGTTGTCTCAGCATCAGCCAAGTCTGGCACAGTGACTCTGCACAACCTGATTGGCTTACCACTCCCATCTTAGCGATCGCTTCCTCCAACACCGGTCCACTCTAACCTTCAGATACACTTAATTATTTGCCACTCTCAGCACACTGGTCTCTCACGGGTCAGCTCAGACATTACCTTCCATACAGTGTCTCAGGACAGCCCCTCCCCACAACTCCCGGTCTTGGAGACCCTTCCTGTGCTCCCAAGTCGTCCTAAGGCACGTCATACTGAAGCCACTTTCCTTTTCCTTCATGGGATTGTACGAACGAACGAATGCTGACAAGACCTTAAATAACCACACTGAGTTTAAGTAATTTATCCCCAAAGCAGGCGCTTGAAAGTGTTGACCTGTACAGTGTTTTAATGACAACTGAGTGAATGTACAATTTTGGTTATTTTAAAGTGATGGAAATGGCTTGTGGGCTGTTGCCTCCTTAATATTTTTGAGGACATTAAGGATTTGGGAAAACTGTGTAGAGAACAAGTAGAGAATGTATGAAGAGAAGGCGGGAAAGGAAGGCTGAAATTGAAACCCAGAGACTTTACGTGGCATTACTTTACATGACATTACTAGTTTTCACACTTAGGTGAACTCAAAATGCTGGCTACTTTCATAGTTGAATTTTACATTTCCATACAAAGGCTTCCAGTGGTTTTCATCCACCAAAACACCCACTCCACCAAAAATGTGAGTGAACTCCCTTCACCAGCTCTTAGGGACACAACTATCGATATTTCCTAAGACTTGAAGATGAGTTGGAATCTCAGTTTGCAGATGCTGTAACCAATTTCGAGGCTCAGAGGGAACATTTTTGTCATTTCGATCTGCTGTGGTCAAACCAGATGTTTCACTGAACCAGCTTCCGTGTGGTCATTCTCTCTTCACTCCACCAGCAGATAAGAAGCACAGGGACACGCAGGGAACTCAGACTTGCTTATTTAACGTTTTTGATGAGTGACCCAGAATGTGCAAGTGATAGATATTTTAATTAGGAGAATACGAATAGTGTGCAAAACATTTTCAGAACTGCCTCCTAAGATTTAAGCTCCCTTAGAAAAGATGTTTTGAGGTTCATTCAGAGGTGAATTTTTTTAGACCACTGATTGTCCAACCTTAAAGTGACCTGGCCTGCAGTTAGACAGTAGATTTCTTAGTCCCACTTCCACAGTTTTGGATTCAATAGGCTAAGGCGGGGACCAGACTGGGACACACATAAAAGGCACAAGTATCTAAAGAAATGTTTTGGATTTGGTCCAGGATCCCCAGCTTTTAGATATTCTGATCTACACTAAAAATTCTGTTGGAGTTCTGACATTCTGAATTGTTGGTATGATTTAGTTAAATTTTTAAAAAAATATGTTTATTCATTTTAGGGAGGACAGAGGTGGGGAGAGAGAGAGAGAGATCGGTTGCCTCCCATTGGTGTCCCAACCCGGGATCAAACCTACAAGCTGGGAATCAAACCCCCAAAGTTATGGTGCACAGGATGACCCTCCAGCCAACTGAGCCACACCAGTTGGGGCTGGTTTGACTCTTTTTAAAAAAGTACATATACACACACAGCCTAGATGTCAATATGAAGTGTTTCTGAGTTGACTGGTGACATTCTGGGGCAGCTCATCAACAGGACTAAGACACAACGCTCCAGACGCGGATACGTCAAACCTCAGAGGACCTGGAATTCCGCAGAAGCTTGCTGGATTTCTACAAGACTTTTCCTGACAAAGTTTACTTTTCATATTTTAGGTTTCCCTGAGCACAGTAATATCCTAGATCGTTTTCTCTTTCCACGTTACATACTTGCCTTCCTTTTCATTCGGTGAATGGAGAGCAGGCTGTGTGCTGTGTGCCGCGGGCTGAGGGGTGGACTCATTGCCAAGAGCAAAGACCGCACCAGAAAGTGAACCCATGTCAGAGGTGTAGTGACAGCAGTTGGGTATGTTTGCTTTAAGATCTACGTGAAGGACAAAGTGACACTGACAGAAAAGGACAGACCTATCACAGCTCCTGAGGTCTTCTTCATCAGCCTCGGACACCCTAACATTACATCGGAGAGGAAAGAACTTAACTAGGTAATAAAATTCATACAAATAAACACACACACACGTGCGCACACTATTTCCCTGAGAGCCAAGGGTTTAAAACCTCTTCTGGGGACCCTTCTAGAACACAGCTTCTCTGGACCTGGTCAATGGGTAATGTGGGTCACTGGCCGGATGTCTGTCAGCCTGAGCCGTTAAAAATCTCTACTCTATAACGCTCCAGGAAGAAAAAGATCATCTTAAAGAGGCCTCACTTCCTAGTGGGTGTCTGGAACCTCAGCTACTCAGGCTACACAGGCCCAAGGGAATGCCGGGGCACCGCTGAGCCCCTAGCCCAAGGGCCCAGGACCACTCAGGAGACATTCTGGGAGACTCTGAGGTTATTTGTAGAAATGACCCTGATCCTTTCCCTTTCGGCTAAGAGGCAGATTTAATCCTCTATTCCTGAGTAGTCTTAGGGATATACAAGTGCTGGGAACATGGGTGCTCACCCAGTTCCAGCTGGGAGGGGCCAGAGTAAGGTCCCCTTTAACGGCCTTTTAAATCCTTTTGGGTGTGGCTGAATTTTTAGGTACACTTTGATGCTTTAATGGTTTGAAACGTGTAACCAGTGCTAGCCAAATGGGAAACAGCATATTGAGAGTGGATCCCAAAATATCAGCAGTGGCCAGGGATTCCTTTGTTCTTGGAGGTGTGTGTTAGAACAGGCGGGTCCCAAGGCTTCCGCCAAGCTCTGTATTTCCAGATGCATCCATATTCACACAGGCCCGTGCCTTTCTCGGAGCTGAATGAATGCAACGTATTTTCACCACCAGTCCCAAGACTCCTGTGCACTCTTTGTATCTGACGTTATAAAGTTTTTACAAGCTCCATCCACATAGTTCACCTTGGTGCTTCAACAAAATGATCAATTCCTCATTAAAACTGAGACTGTTATTTCTGCAAATGGCAAGGTAATATGATTTCCAAATCTCGTATAGCTTTCAGTAGAAAGTGTTAAACTTCTAAGTTTTTATCAGAGAACCTGATACACTGCTTACTAAATATTTCATGATGTTAGTATCATTTAATATTCTAATTGCTGAGAACTTACCATGTACCAGGCATCAAGCTAAATGCTTTTCGTATATTACCCTGAGTCACTCTCATAGTAGCCCAGAGGGGTCACTGGGCTCGGCGAAGACAGCAGTTTGTCCCCGGGCACAGAGCAGAGCTCCACTTCGCTCCGCCTGCCTTGCAAATCCATGTTCTCACCTACTCTGCTGTTCTGCACCTGCTGACCCCCGTTCTGATCAAACGTGAGCAAACCTGGCTTAGAAACGATAGGAAAGTGTTTTCGACACCTGTGCTGAAACAGGCTAGGGACGATGTGTTCCAGTCTTTGCGTCAGATCTACCTGATTCAGGGAAGAGTGTGCTCTTCCATGAGGGAGGAGGTCACTGTGCAAATTTAGCGTGTACTTGAGAAGTGATGATAGCTGCAGCCCCGAACACTTGGGGAGGGAGCAGCTGCGTGCATCCCAGTGGCAGCCTCCTGCACCAGGCAGCTTTCTGCAGGAAAAGCTCCACTGAGCTCTGGAGTTGCCATTGGACTTGAACCTCGGAATCCTGAACTGCAGTGTCTTTTCAAATACATGAACACACACACACACACACACACACACAGACACACACTCTCCATGCAGTTATTTTTAAGGACAAGAAACAATTTCCTTAGGAATATCTCTTACTAGAAGTCATGCATACATTATCTATTCAAACATGCCTGTAGCGTGACCTTGTATTACAACCTGGAATTCCTAATGGGATTTTATTTAGAGCTGTAAAGAAATGACGGTGAAGGGGGTTGGTGAGGAAGAAGGAAAAACCATAGGGAGGAAGAGGGCAAATGAGAAGATCACATCTTATCTGCATCATTCACAGCTGGAGCTGAGCACCAACACCGCACACCAAAGAACAGGCATGTTCGAATGAAGCGTGAGGTTTCGATTTGTTTATTTTCTGGGAGGAGGGAGGCGGGAAGAAGAAACACTTCAGGGCAGCTGAGTACTTTTCTCTCCCTTGGGTAGGAATCAAGAATATTTTAATTTCACTGTTTACTCAAAACGTCCCTTGTTTTCAATGAGAAATTCTCATTTTTGTTTGCAGCCCCTTGCAGGAGTGCCCCCTCGCACTGGGGCCCTGCCCCAGCTTAGGGGAGGCAGACAGCCCACCGTGCCCAGACCTCACACTGCTTCTGCACAAAATCCCAACACATGTGTATCCCCCTTTGGCAAACAACAGTATTGAAATAAGATCTGAGTCTATAAAAAGCCTCTTGTTTCCCTCAAAGAGGTCGGACATCGGTCTTCCTTGTGAGTTGCAGTTTGCATAAAGCAAAGCTAAGAGCTCCTTCCTGGAAAAGAATTTCTCTCTCTCTCTCACGCACATGTGCACACACATCACACACACCGTCTTCGTGAAGGTGCAAACAGGACGTAGAATATTTGTAGAAGGCGTCTGACTCCCAAATCTACATTTCACCCTAGCATGTTTTCACTCCAAGGCCGGAAGCTCAGGGACTTGCCTTCAGTCACCAGCAAGGGGATTGCGATCATTCCCAGGTCTTTCGAGTAGCTCTGCTCACAAATAGGAGGCAAGGCGGCAGAACTAGAGGATTTTCCTCCCCGGGATGAATCGCCGGTGGGTGAAGATGTCCACGTGCACGCAGGCACACTCTCACGTTCAGACAAACACGGGTGTGATTAACCAGCTCTGGAATATTCAACCGGGCAGCGGTGCGCACAGCGCCGAGCACTCCAACTGTAACCTGCAGAGCTCGGGAGGCGGTCGCCGAGCGCTCATCTGTGGGGAGAAGCTGCTCAGCTTCATCCCACCAGCTGAAATTCATTTTTCAAAAGAAATGAGACCAAGGTACTGTTGTTATAGCAACAGCCAGAGTCCCTTACACAGTCTCTTTGCTACAACCTCACTCTCAATTCTGTGGGCAGTGATTTCAATTATGTATGGGGAGTGACCAAGGCTGAGCCTGGGTGGCCCCTTTCCCAGCTAGTTCATGAAGTGGAAGTCTAAATCGTCCATGTATGATCTGAACTTGACTGATAAGACCTAGCCATGTTCCACAGCGTTCTCCCAGTCCTGAAAGTTGGTGAGCAGTGACAACGTTTTCATCCCTCAGGTGGGAACTGGACAGGTGACCACTGAATTTCTTAAGGTTAACCAAATACATACGAACTGACCACTTCAGAATGGGGATTTCCAGGGAGGATGTTAATGCTGGCAATCACCATATCCCTTGAAGTGTTTTCATTATTTCAGCCCTGTAGGCCTTTACTCTCAGCGATGTGGGCTCCCCAACCTACCAGCACACTCCAAGCCCTGAAAACAGCAGTCAGCTCCAAACGCCCCTTTCTTGATGAGGATGCACGTTTAGTACTGAACCTCTGTGGCAAAGAGCTCTCCAGAGGAGTCAGCAACGTAGTCGTCCACTTTCACCCCAGGCATATGTCAAGGTGCTTCAGTGCTCGCAGCTAATGTTACAGGCTTACTTGTGTCCCCAAACTCACATGTCGAAGCTCTAACCCCCACTACTTCAGAATGTGGCTGTATTTGGAGATAGGCTCTTTAAAGAGGCGAATGAAGTAAAGTGAGCTTGTTAAGGGGTAGGACCGAATCCAATCTGACTGTTGTCCTTCCAAGAAGAGATTAGGATGCAGACATACCCATAAAGAAGACCATGTGAAGACACTGGGAGAAGACAGCCATCTACAAGCCAAGGACAATGGTCTCAGAATAAACCAACCCTGCTGACACTTTGATCTTGTCCTTCTAGTCTCCAGAGCTGTGAGAAAACACATTTCTGTTGTTTAAACCCCGCAGTCTGTGTTCTACTTTGTTACGGCAGCCCCAGCAAATGAACACAACTAATAACCTGGTTGAAACGTATCTCCATCCTCTCGGTGTCTTACACAGGTGAGGCACTCCGTAGCTATTTTAAGGAAGATCTTGCACAAATTTGCTCATGCTTTGATTCAACTAACAGAATACCCACTGCAGGCCGGGCTCTCTGTCAGGCACTAAGGATGCACCAGTGAATAAGGTTTGGTCTCTGACCTCGAGAGTCTGGGAGTGGAGGGGAAAGAAACAGGCGGGCCCTGTTGAGGGCGTGCAGGCTGGGGAAGCACGGAGGAGAGGAACGTCACAGTCCAGAGGAGGGGGTGCCTCCTGGAGGGACTGACATGTGAGCTGAGACTGTTTTTCACAGTAAGGTGAGGATGCCAGAGGAGAAGGAAAGTGAGGCTTCTAAGTGAAACCTCCAGTGGTTTCTGGCTTGAGCCAGAGCACAAGGGGGAAACGCCGAGAAACGGGTTTGGAGAAGTAAGAGCTGCGTGGATCTGGAGGGGCTTGTCTGCCACGTGAGGAGGTCTGGACTTCACCCAGAGGCTCCGGGAGGCACAGCAGGAAAAGCAGCCACTTGCAATGCTAACTTCTGATTTGACAGCGACAGAAATTGGGTGCACAAGGTAAACGAGTTGAGGTGGTCTGTATTAGTCTGCTCAGGCTGCCATAGCACAGTACAGCAGACTGGGTGGCTCAGACAGAGGCCTTCGTGTTCTCACAGTTTCGAAGGCTAGAAGTCCAAGACCAAAGTGTCTGCAGGTTTGGTTTCTCCCGAGGCCTCTCTCCTTGGCTGGCAGATGGCCGCCCTCTGTCTGTGTTCTCACATGGCCTCTCCTCTGTGTGCGTGCATCCCTCGTGTCTTTATTTGTGTCCAATTTCTCTTCTTAGAAGGACACCAATCAGATCAGATGAAGGCCCACCCTGATGGCCTCATTTCAACTTAACCATCTATTAAAATGTCCTACCTCCAAATACAGCCGTGTTCTGAGGTACTAGGGGTTAGGGCTTCAGCACAGACATTTTTGGGGAGGGCACGATGACTTGGCCCCTAACATGATCTAATATCATTCCTGCACGGCTGATTCAGCAAATGCCCAGAGCCATCCTTAACTTATAAATCAATATGACACAGACTTGGTCTTGAGGCAAGTAGCTCAACAATTGCTATTTGGTCCAGAGCTCAACACTATCTTTTTAAAAAAGTGTTTGACTCCCAATTTTAATCCAAAATTCAAAACATACTTCACATTCATCCCTTCACTATCAGCAAAGGGGAATAGTTGGAGATGACACTAACAAAACTCAGAGTAGGCAGAAGTAGCCTGTCATGATTTAGGAGGCTCTGAATAATGACTATTTGTTCCCCAAGGCTTCATATATGTTACTTCACATTGATAATCCACCTGACCTCAGAGAGACATGCAGAGAGTCTCGGGCCGCAATACAATTCAGACAAAGCCCAAGGAACCATGGTCAGGATTTCCTGCTCGAGCCCCGAACCCCCTGCCCCCTGCAATAAATTACTTTGCTGGTCACAGGCTTGGAGTTTGTCCACTTTTTGCTCAAATTGTGGTGCGCTGTAAATGTACTGTAATGGTGCAGAGTCAGGAGTACGTATTTCAGTGGTTTTATCTTTCTTACCTAGCCATCCAGATATTATTTATGCAGTTTTCATGATAATGCTATAGTTAAGTTTGCATAGTCTTTTCTGTAACTACCTGTTTTTGCATGGTTATGAATTTCTAAAACTCCCTTGGGACAGAATTTTTTTCACCTTTGTCTCCGTTTTGAAGTAAAAAAAAAATTTTGGGGGGGTAAAAGCAAATGACGACTTTAGAGATTTTTTGAAGTTATGTGAATGTAAAAGAAAGGAAGATTTTTTTTACTGCAGTAAATATTTTGTTACCTTTTGTCCAATCAAACACCATAATCAAAAAGGAGGTGAACAGAAAGGCGTGGAGCGTGATAGACGTCCCGCACGCAGCCCACACCGCCAGATTTCCCTCAACAAGGCTTGCACTCACATGCTTGTCAGTGTTTAAAAATACCCTGAGTGTACACAACAGAAAATGTCAGCAACTTGAAAAGCAAAAATATGCATGTGGCGTTTTCCAGATCTCACTAAAGCACAGCAACTAAACAAACTTAATTATGTGATCAGGCCGCAGTTACTTAACCTCCCCGGACCCCGTTTCCTCAATTACAAAACGCCAGGACTGGACCATCCAATTTCCAAGGCTCGTTCCAGTCCTAACAGAGTCTTTATTTGGATTCTGGATTCAAATCAATGACTCGCTTTCCAAACCACTCCGGAAGGCACTGTGAAGTCAGGTGGACAGCTGAACTTGGCAGGTCATTACTGGGTAACTGAGATCCTCATTTTAGTCAGAGAGCAAGAATTCATTGCACGCTTCTGCAAAGGTTTCTTGGCTATAGTGAGTTTGATAGAAAAATTACACTTAAATCGTAATCATGAGTATCTTCAAAACATAGAAACCCAAGTGTGTAAGTTATTACATGGTTAATTTAACGGAGTTTTTTTTTTTTTTAACTTTATGGTACTCTGCTTGGTGTCAGGTGCTGAGCTGGGTGCAGGGGTTGTGAAAAACGCACAAGACCCCTTCATTCAAAGACATTCAGAGCCGCTGCATGTTTTAACCTTGCTAGGTGTCTGTGGGAAAATATTCCCGTACGCATGGTGCTTGTCAGACAGAGAAAACAGTGATACTTCCGTTCTGGGGACTCCAAATGGGCGAACTTGACAAACACATGCAATGGTGTGTGGCTCTTCTCCACCTCCACCACGAAGGATTTTGACTAACTGGCCTTAAATTACTTGAACAGCCTGAACAGTCTAGTGTGGGTAAGAGACTGGACCAGGTCCCAAGCAGGAGCTGCCCACCTCTTCTGGGCGTTCATCACCGTACATCTGACCTGGCAGAGGCCAAGGGGCGTGGCCTACCCCTGGGTTCTAGGTCCTGGAATCGCTTCTCTTGTTACCAGGCCATGCATTCTGTGAAAGTCAGCTGACTATTCTCTAGCACCATGTCTGCCCGGACAAAATAACTTCTAAAATCCCTTAGAGATCTAACAGCCTAGAGTTTTACAACTTCTCTAGGTTAATTTAGCTATAGTTGGAAGATAAACCAACTGGCATTTTAGGTTTCTCTTACCCTTGTGATTCTTTTCTAAAATATATAGCTAATTCCTAAATTTGAAAGAAAGAAAAAGTTTGTGTCTGTTGCTGTTTCTATGTATTTTGTCATAAAACCTGATTAATCCAATCCCTGCTAATTTTGCATTTAGCTGTAACTTGGCTGAGGGCCAACCTGATATTTATCCTTATGTACAAAAAAGAGCTTACTGTGTAAAAGAATAGGTATAATAAAGACTCCAAGGAGAATGCTCAACCTACTTAAGACAGAAATAGATCTCAAGAATTCAAGGACTCAAGAGACTCAAATTTAAATAAACAATTGATACAAGTATTATGAATTCTTCTCATATATTAATTAAAGTAGTTCCCCAAGGATGTTTATTTTCTAACAGTTTGATAGCCTACTTCGAATTGCAGTTGTTACTTTTAAATGTATTACATGTACTATATATTTGCTACTAGACTTCAGTTCAGATTTTTCTCAATTCAGGCAGCTGTTTGCTCACATTAGTTTAAATTATGGAGAGTCTATTGTATTCATAAACTCTTCATCTAAATGGCAGAAATGATGAGTATAAAATTCGTCTTAGGTTTGTTGGAACTCTGCAGCTTAACTTCTAGTCTGAGATTCGTAGGGAATGAACATGGAATGATTAATGTCCATTACTGATTTCTTACAGCTGTAACTTATCAGAATATGTATACTCTAATACTGTACCCATGGTAATTATCTCATTACTATGAAGTGTCACAGAAATGCATTATGCGAAGTACAAGTTGAATCACATTAGCAATTTCTTTTTATGTTTGAAAGCCAGAAGCTCAGTGTTCTCTAACAGTGGGGCTCTGCGTGGGAGCTGGGGGCTCAGCATGGGAATGGGGGGCTCAGCGTGGGAGTAGGGGGCTCAGTGGGAGTGGGGGGCTCTGCGTGGGAGTGGGGGCTCTGCGTGGGAGTGGAGGGCTCTGCACGGGAGTAGTGAGCTCTGTGTGGGAGTGGGGGGCTCTGCACGGGAGTAGGGAGCTCTGTGTGGGAGTGGGGGGCTCTGCGTGGCCATCATGCCCTGGAGCAGGAATTCCCTGGCAGAAGTATCGCCACCTCTGTGACTCTGCTCACTCTTTTAAACTTTTCTGCTCCTCGATTCTTAATTTGAAAACAGGCATATTCATGTGTGACCCCTACTGTACCTCATGGAAAGGATTAAGCAGATTAAGTCTATAAAACAGGTGGTTGCCAGGAGGAAAGGCATTAAGGAAATTACTTAGCCTACTGCCGTGGTGACTTCTCTAACTGCATGAATATTTAATGAACAGGTACACACAATACTTGTCATTTCTATGGAGGTTTTCATGAAAGCATCTCAACACCACTTAAAGAAATGCATGGCAACAATTACTAGAGATCCGGGAAGCATCAGCTCATTGGCCAGAGAGGGTAGAGACCCAGCAGCTTAGTTTTCAACATCACAGTGTTCAGGAGTAGTAGAATATCCCATCAACCCGAAGACTCGATTTCAGGAATACAGCGATGTTATCTGAGAGTCTTCTGTACACGTATATGAGACATCCTAATGAGGGAAGAGCAAAAATCCCCTAGGAAAGTGAGCATGTAGCAGAGATGGGTCCCATTCACTGGATGAGAGAAGCCAGCAACAGGACAAAGAGAGTATCGGTGAGAGATCAAAGTGGAACTCCTTCAAGAAAGCAGGACAAAGCAAAGAGGAATAACTTGTGGTCAGATTTCTGGTGTCAGCTTTGAACTGAGAACTGAGACCATCAGGTCAGAATCGGAGTGGTTCACGGGACCCACGAGGGGTCCTCTAGGACGTCTAGCAGCAGCAGTCCCACCTGGCCAGGCCCCGGGCGCCCGGAATTCTGAGAAGGGCCCAGAGTCTGTGTCAAGGGGCTCGCACAGTGACTCTCAGGGTTTTGAGAATCCTTGTTAAAAAGCAGCGCTATCTATTCCCCACAGAGCTTCCTGAGATGAGTAAAATGTTCTACGTCTCCTCTGTCCAACCCATGAGCCTCTAGATGTGGCTGGTGCTCCCGGGGAACTGATTTTAAAATTTTATTAACTATAATTACACTTAAGATAGCTATATGCAACTAGCGGCTACTCTGCTGGACAGCAAAGTTCTAGAATATTGTAAACAAACGCCAGGTTTTGGGTCAGTAACAGAAGCTAGCGGTGAGGACTGGAGATGCCAGGAGGTGTGTGACTCTCCTGTTTAAGAAATCTTGTTTGGAAAAAACAGCAGGGGAAAAGGGAATCATAGCTGGAACATCGGGAGGCGAAGCAAAGGTTTCTCCAGGAAAGGAAGCCCTGAGTGGGTCTGAAGGGGAAGGGAATGGCAGCAGGGGAGGTGGACATGAGGGAAGGAAGGAAGGACAAAAGAAAAATCGTGTTGGAAATGTCCAATTGTGGTAAAAACTTATAAGATAAAACTTACCGCCTTAACCATTTAAACTGTCCAGCTCAATGGTATTAAGTTCAATAACACTGCTGTATGATCATCTCAACCATGTGTCTCCGGAGCTCTTGTAACCCTGCGAAACTGAAACTCTATACTCATTAAACAATAACTCTTTATTCCTCCCGCCCCGTAGGCCCTGGCACCCAGCATTCTACTTTCTGTCTCTATGATTTTAACTACTTCTAGGTACCTCATATAAGTGGAATAATCTAGTATTTGTCTTTTTATGACTAGAATATTTCATTTAGCATGATGTCCTCAAGGTTCATCCATGTTACGGCGCATGTCAGAATTTCCTCTCTTTTCAAGGCTGAATAACATTCTATTACATGTGGATGACATTCCTCCATCCACAGACATTTGGGTTGCTTCCACCTCTCAGCTTTGGTGCAAAGTGCTGCTTTGAATGTGAACTTACAAACTTTTGAGACCCGACTTTCAGTTCCTTTGGGTAGATACCCAGAATAGAATAACTGGATCATAAGGTAATTGTATTTTTAATTTTTTGAGGAACCTCCATATTATTTCCCATAGTGTCTGAACCCTTTTACATTCCCATGGAGATACTTGTTTTTGAGACTATGAAGAATGGCACATCTGAGCCATCAAAATAATGATTCATAGGCAGAGGTGGGGAGAGGCATGTTGAGATGGGAAGTGCATGTGTGTGCATGTGTGTGTGTGTAGGAAATAAGGCAGTTTGGCTCCAGCAGTTTCCATTTCCTTGCTGACGGCAATGCAAGGACCTCACCTCCAAGGAAAACCCCTGCTGAGGAGGAAAAACCAAGGGCCGAGGCGAGAAGTGAAAGCAGGTTTTGTAGAGTTGGTCCCTTACATGAGGAGGACAGGGACGCTTCCTGAGGGCTCAGAAACAGAGGTATCGCCACTGCCATGGGACTGAACTGCATTCCTACGAAGAAGATATGTTGAAGCAGTCCTACCCCAGGACCTTGGAATGTGACTTTATTTGGAGGTAGGGTCACTGTAGATGTAATTAGTTCAGATGAGGTCACAAAGCAGTAGAGTGGGCTCCTAACCCAACATGCGTGGTATGACTCTTGTAGGAAGACGGCCATGGGAAGACGTGGAGACACACGGGTGATGACAGAGGCAGAGATTGGAGTAATGCAGCTACAAGCCAAGGAGCACCAAAGAACTCCAGGGAGAGGTGAGAAAGGGGCCCATCCAGAGTCTGAGGGCATGGCCAGGATGACACCTTGATTTTGGATTTCTAGCCCCCAGGACTGTGAGACATTAAATTGCTGGTGTTTCAAGCCACCGTGTTTGTGGTACTTTGTTACGGGAGCCCTAGGAACTAATACAGCTGCAGAGCATGAATCTGCAACAGGCCAAGGTCATCCCATGCCAAGGGCAAAATGAGTATTTCCAAATTACCATGCGTCCCACCTGTGAGCAGTATGCTTTCTGACATACTGTGATAATACAGATGCTCCTAGACTTATGACAGGGTTATGTCTCCATTAACCCATTCTAAGTTGAAAGTATTGTAAGTCAAAAATGCATTTAATAAACCCAACCTTCTGAAGGAACATCTTAGCTTAGCCTGGCCTACCTTAATGTGCTCAGAGCACTTGCACTGGCCTATAGCTGGGCAAAATCACCCCACTGCCGCTGTCCAGCATCACAAGGAAGCATTATACCAAGGTATTGCTAGCCTGGGAAAGATCAATATTCAAAGTTCAAAGGACAGTTTCTACTGAATGCTTATTGCTTCTGCACCATCGCCAAGTCAAAAAATCGTAATTTAGACTGTCGTTCAGCTGGGGATATCTGCCTAGAATGAATAAGGTGATGCAAGTCATACGAATGCTTGGAATCACAGTCCTTACTAAAGGTTTTCTTTCCAGCTGTCGCAGGCACAAATGGGCATGCAGGGAAACAGAGTAAATTGTATGCTTCTAAGAACCAAGAGAGGAAAGGACTTCTCAGTATCTTAAGACAGGGGCACGAGGAGTAGGCGTGGGCAAGCAACACCTTAGCTCTGCCATGGCCTGCAAGTCCTTCGGAAATTTGTTCCACCCACATTTGGCCCTGAATTTTTTTTCTGGGTTAGACGTCTGGGTATGGCTCTCGCTTCCCCTGTAAGAATCAAAGACTTTTCTAAGTTTTAAAATGTCTAAGTTTGTCTGCTTTTGCTGATGTTTATCTTTGTCCTAAGTGCCAGGGATTTTGGGAAAAGAGTAAAACAATTATTTTCCTACTTTTACACTTGAGTTCTATGGTGGAAAGTCAGCGTTAGGGTGATGCGTGCCGACAGGTTAAGCCACTGGAGAAAAAGCTGTCTGGTCAGGGATCCTGAGTGGGTCTCTCCCAGAGGTGGATGTACAAAGGCTTTGAGAGCCTGGGGCCCGGGAGGTCAGCATTGACATTGACCGAGGTGTGGGGCAGTGTCAAAATCCTTCAGATGGCTCAGCAGAAGGCTCTGGCTGGCGTACCTTGGAAGCGAGCTCAGCTATGGCTGACACGGAAGTGATGTGGGTGATGTGGGTAATGTGGTTAAGCAAAGCAACCTTGAGCATCCTCCAAGTCACAACGCAAGGGATAAAAACAAACACCAAGTCTGCCCTTTGCTGCCTAAGCCCTTCTCCCTTTAAAACATACCTTTTGCTCATGTTAAAATTCACCTATGCCCTACTCAAGGAGCAGGGAAGAACACTAAGCTGCTGTTGTGAAGGAAAACAGTCCAGAGGTAATGACAATTACACATTTCTTTATGAGAAATGCATTAACAACTCTTTCCCCCTCCCCACTCCATTCCTCAGTCCCTCACACTGGAAAAAAAAAAAGAAAAGAAAAGAAAAGGAAGAAAGAAAAAGGCATTTAGATTTTGGCATTTCATGAAAGGCATACAGTGAAAGTATCACTGCTCCAAAATTCCAAAGCAATTTCACAATCATAATGAAATGAGGGAGGAAATGGTTTTGTTGAGGTCTTGAAAACAGTCACCCCGTGTTGCTATGCAGAATATCTTTATAAATTATAAAGGGATTTGCAAAAATTAGTTCATTCATTCAACGCACACTCACGGAGCATCATTTGTGCACCAGGCCCCATGTGAGAAGCTGGGGACCAGCGATGAATCAGACACAGTCTGCCTGGAAGAGCTCACGACAGAGGGAGACAGTTATTATTATTATTCATTATAATGTGGCCAGGCTTGCCAGGCCCTAGTCCTACCTCCAGCCCCAGGAACCTTGATTTTAATGCACAAAGAACCATATTGTGAGGAGAAAAAAAAAAAAGAAAAGAAAATGACCACAGTAAATCCTGTAAAGGTGGCAGGTCTCTCCAGAAATATAGCTACACTGTGAGCTTAGACCTCCTTAAACGAAGGGCAGGGGAAGAAAAGAACACAGCAAAATGCCAAAGCAAATGGCACCATGCCGAAGCACAGCAAACATCTGGAACTAAATTAGGGAAATTCAAAACTGATTGGGAAAAGAAAATTATCTCTAGTATAAAAATCAGTTAAAAAGAAAAAAGCAAATGGGAACCGAGTCAAAGGCATCCTTCTCTTCTTGTCCTTTTCAGAATTGCCCCGGAGTGTCACCTGAAGAAAGACATTCCCTTCAGCTCCACTGGGGACTGAGGTTTCCCAGACAAAGGGCCCCAAGTCTGGAATGGATAACCCAGTTTTTATGTATTTAGGTTCTAACTCAGATGTGCCAGCTCAAATCGAATGTCAAAACTTGGGCTTTCTGATGTGATTTCATGCCTGCTTAGAATCAGGGGCTGAGGAGTAAAGAATATACACAATAAATCTAAAATCATTCAATTACCTTAAGTCAATAGGGAAGCTTATATTTACTGAGAAGAGGCATTTGACTCCCATATTACAAAGACATGCAAAGGACTCCCATGTTGCAAAATCATTCTGGATAGTTTATTACTCTGTTCTCAGTTGTTTGAGGAACAAGGGGAAAGGCTTGAGCGTTTTATCAGGAAAATGCTGCATTTGTCAGTTGGCATCACCAGCTAACAGGCTCTCGCATCCTCGGAATTAACTGCTGTATGAGCGTCAGCTCGTAGGAAGGGAAAAATTCAGTCTCCGGAAAGAGATTCAGGCTGCAAAACCATCCCAGGTAATTTCCTCCCGTTAATGAAGCTGGTTTCCTTATTAGCAAAGGGGGATGACCGAGTCTCACCTACACTTGAGGACTCAGAATGAGGAGGTTAGCTGGCCCCACCTCAGTGTTTCAACCTTCAGACAGAGTCTCTGAGACTCTGCATGAGCAGCATCAGCGCTTGCCAGCACTTAGCTCTGCTTTTCTCGCTGTTGAACCACGGCTTCTCTCAGACATGTCTGTGAAGTGCCATCAAGCTCTGCTAACTGCTGAATTCCCACGTTGCTTCCTTGCAGAAATCTGTGTGTGCATGAGCCCACAGCACCCTCATGTCCGTGGGGACCCTGAAGATCCCTGTGGCGTGGCACCTTGCGTGGAGGTGGACACACTCTGACCTCCTGCCTTGTCTGAGGCAAAATTTTGGTGGTGATTAGGCGTGGGGATGTGCACAGGAATTCCTCTGGAATTGCTGTGGGATCCAGGTCCAAACCAGGGGGAGGCTGATAGGCCTGTGGGCCAAATCTACTGTTATCCCAGCAACGGAGGCTCCGCTCGAAGTTATCAGCCAACAGCAACTATTCGTTGTATGTTCACCATATGCCAGGCAAGCCCATGATCTTTCTCTTAGTTCCCACATCAACCCTGCCAGGTAATAGACATTTATACAAATGGGGAACCGGGGGCTTGGGGAGATCACATAAGTTGCTCAAGGTCACACAGCTAGTGGGAGGGAGTTGAGATTTGAATTCCAAAGCCTACGCTTTTCCTGCTATGTGCCTCTCCACTTGGGAATGGAATGTGTTCCTCATTTCCCCACTATCCAGAAGTGAGCATGGCCATGAAGTGAGACAGAAGAAGAGAGCAGAAATCCTCGGAACTGCTCTCCCCCCGCAGCGGTCGGCTGGCACAGGAGGAAGTGTGTTCGAAAGTGGGTTCCCTAGAACGGCCGCAGTGCTCTCAGGCATTCTCACAAGTTCCATGGCTGTCCCAGCTGCTCAGGTGTGAATGTAACTGGCCCCTGACCCAGCCCCAGCCTGTGCTGCCCATGTGGGTCACCGTCATGACTATTCACGTTGATAACCACTTTCCAGGGACATCACTACAAAGGCACCCACGTGCTCGTGCAGCTCCGCAGTGCAGTAATGAATGTACGTGCTCCAGGGCCAGGGCGACGTGTGCATGTCCTACACTGATGGCACCTGGAGGGCTGGGCTTGGTTCTGGGGTCGCCGTTCTCATCAGGCAAAGTGCGGCAAGGAGGGACATGACCAGGACGGAGAAGGTTCCAGAAACCATGTCATGTGAGAGGCAGGTGAAGGGGCTGAGGGCACTGTGAGGAGAGCTGGGGAGCAGGAACACCACAGCCTCTTTAAGGAGCTGATAGTGCCCGATGTAGGAGAAGGAGCAATCTAGGCAGCTCCAGGACATGGAGCTGGGATCACTGGTTGGGAGTTACGGAGAGAAAGAATTCAGCCTGTATAGAAGGAACTTCTAAAAACGATCAGAGAGATTCAGAGTAAGAAAGGGCTGCCTGGTGAGGCTGATGCGCTTCCTTTCCCTTGAGTTTTCATGCCAAGTCCGTGCATTCATCTGTCAGGACCTTGTAAAGGGGATTCTTTACTGGGTGGGCGGCAGAGAAAATGGCCTCTACAATTCCTCCCAATTCCATGATCTTCTATTAAGATTTTATATTTCATTAAAATTTATAGCCAAAGACCCATACACATGTTCCCTTACCTCATGTGATAGATACTTCTGGCAAATGACTTTACAAAGGGAATAATCACTTTAACTTGTTATTTTCATGTTTTGTTTTTTGAAAATGGGGTGCACCTGGGTATGGAATGCTGCATCTGTGTTTTCAGCATGAACTCCTCCCATCAATCTCCTTTTTGGAGCCTCCACTGTCCCCACCAGGGTCATCCACGCTCATCTCTCCCCTGGACGTCTGCGCCTTCTCCAATCTGTTCCCCACGTGCATCCAGAGCAATTGTTTAAAACCACTCATCAGGGTGTGTCTTTCTGCCTAAAGTCCTTCTATAGACTCCCATTTTTCTTAAAGTCAAACTTGTCACCTTGGCCTACAAGGTGCTGGGTAACCTGGTGTCTCCATGCTCATTTCCCACGCCCCTCCCCTCTCCACGGCACTCTTGGCACCGGGAACTCTCCTCCTGCTCTTTATCTCCTTATAGCTGCACCTCTGCCCTCTTTGTGTGCAACCTGTTTCTCCAAGATGCCCCCCTCACCCCTATCATCCTCCAGATTTCAGCTCAAGTATCGACTCAGAAAGCCTGTCCCTGGCTACCCTGACTCAGTGCGCTAGCACAGAACTGTTCGATTTTCTTCATTCCACTCATCACGACTCATCTTCATCGTGCTTCTGATTTTTGGCTGGGAAGTGGCTTCCTCCCCATTCAAGTGTAGGTAGGCTCTGTGAAGATAAGAACCTGGGCTGTGTAGTCTGTACTGTGCCTGTGTCCAGTGTGTAGCAGAGAGAGACAAGGTTGGTGGTCAGAAAGTATTTCTGGAATGAAAGAATGAACGAACGATTGTAAGAACACGTCTGTCCAGGACAGATGGTCAGCCCGGACAGACAGTCAGCTTGGGGTTGTGTGTGACCTTGTTCTCTTAGACTGTGAGTGTGAACGGGCTCGCTAGATGCTTCATCCCATCCTGGGGCAGGACAGTGCACACGGCAGGCCCTCAGAGAATTTTGCACTGACCCCTCACAAAGCTCACTAATGTAATGTAAAGACAAAGATGAGAAAACAATCTTTTTCACTGAAGAGAGAAAGACATTACGATACTCCGAAGTGTCCTTACATGCACTGTAGGGTAAAGTCCTAGAGAGGAAGAAGAGCAAGCTCCTAAATCTAGGCGAGTGTGTCTTTTTTGTCTCTGAGGGCTTTCAGAACAAATATTCTGGCAGTGAGGCACAGGAGATGCTGGAATGGGTTACTGAGGAGGTGGCAGAGTCTCCTTTTCTGGAGAGCTTTAAAAATAGAACAGCCATCTGGGATGATTTAGATATGGTCCTCATTGAAGAAGGGGGATGGAAGGGGGGATGAAAGATCTCTCTAAGTCCCATCTCATCCCTGATTTTCTGATATTTCTCTTTAAAGTTTTATTCATCGCAAAAGCCCGAACGGAGCGAGGAATTCACTTTTTCTTTGTAACTGAAAGTGAGATCCCATTTTACTCCGAACTGTAATCCTGCCGGATCATTCTCTCCCTCTCTCCTCAAACAGGCAATTTGGGTGTCATAATTTTTTTTGTTATGCAGAAAGTTTGGGTGCATTTTATCTTCCACTCTCTCTTTTCTAGAAAGAGGTTGGGGGAGTTGAGATGCTGAGAAAAGACAGCCTGCAGAGTACGAATCTGCGAGGACCCCGCTCGAACCCCTGAAAGGGGCTGCAGGGCAGGGCAGCGTGCAGAAAACGGGCAAGCCCTGGGGAGGGTGACACAGCCCACAACCGGGCGGCTGCAGCTCAAAGCAGAAGCTAAGCCCTGGAAGTCTAGTCTGCTGTGCATAACTATTAATTCTTCCCTGTTTTGCTTTGTTTTCTAATGGGATGAAGCTTGAGAAAGTCAACATGTAGTGCATAAAGGCATCTTTTTCTTATACTTGGTTATGAAATTATAGCCGTTGAACTGTTTCCTGGCTTTGTCCTTATGACCCTTGCTTGATTTGTCAAAGATGCATCGTCAAGAAAATAATAGACTTTAATACACAGAGGCTTGGATTTTTACTATTTTTACCATAGAGGCCACACTGTAACAAGCCCCGTGAAATGTGTTTCTGAGCAGTATTTGTGTGTCATAACTGTTTTTCTAACTTAAATAAACTTGGTTGTGATTATCAAAGACATTTATTTTTAAATGTTCATTCTAAGCACTGCTGTACATAACAAACTAATGGCGGAGATGACTCTATTTTTTTTTTTTTTTCAATCCAAAAGGAACACAAACAGCTTTCAGTGATAACATTAACTTTTCCACCTTTCTGTAAGTTAATGGGTAATCCATATTTTTATGGAATGTTGTGTTGTCAGAACGAGGTGTGACCACAAAGGTCTTCACAAACTGTACTTGAAAACGGGCCTTGTCCCTCTACATGACATTAATCCAGTATACCTGCCCCCTCTTTTGCTCTCTGCTTCTAGGATGTTGGCCAAGTGTCCACACGGTGACATCTCTGTGGACGTAGGTGTGTATCTGTGTCCACTTACGCTAGAAACAGCTTTAATGCCAGCCCTCCCCAGAAGGAAAATTCCAAGGTGAAAATGAGAACTGAAAAGGCAGAAAGGCAGAAATGGGATATTCTCAAAGAGCTTTAACATGAGTTGTTGTACTTCTAGGGGACTTCGAAGGAGCAAGTCCACAAGCTGCTGTGGTTTGGTACATACCGCTATGCAACTGTTTGCGAAAGTGGCCACTGCCCACCTGTCCCTAATGGGTGAGGATCCGTATTTGTTCCAGGCAGAGAGAAACACGTGATCCTCTAACCCAGCAGAATCAAGTGTCTGCAGGGAAGTCGCAACTGCTACAGAACAGGGCTCCAGCTTTCCCTCCCAGGAGACCACAGTGTCAGGGCCAGGGTCCCTGCCCGGGTGCAGGGGAGGCGGGGATCATGCTTGAGCCAGGGCTGCAGTAGGATTGGATCCCTGTGGCAGAGGTGGGACTGGTTTGGGCCCAGCCAGGTCAGATGTGAAGGGAGTGAGGCCCCTGCATGCCGCCCTCTTGCTCTCTGCTTTATAACCTCCCCTTCCCACTCCCACCCACACCCACACGAGCAGCTGGGCACAGCCAGAGTGCAGTCCTCCCCAACCACCATGGCTGATTGCCCTGGTCCTCATTTTTCTCTCTCTTCCTCTTGTGTCCCTTCTTTCCTCTCCACCTTCTCTTACACTAGTTGGTCCCTGGGGGCCTCCAGAAGCCCTGGGCAACTCAGTGGGCAAGTGGCACACTCTCTGGGTGGCCTGGTCAGAATCTGGAACTGGTGTCTGCTCCACCCCTTGCACTGTCCCTGCAGCCAATCTCCAGGTGGCTCGCACCAAAGACCCGCTCGAGCTTCTCCACTGCTCACGGGCTGGCACGTCGGAAAGCAGAGCACTTTGTTATTTACAAACTAGTTTTCAGTCTCACTTCACTCCACGGCGCTGCTCACGATTGCTCCTCTGGGGTTTTCTCACAGCCTTCCCTCACAGATTGCACACCACCACTCGCCCAGTGCACAACAAGCGTCTGGAGCTTGCTGGGGCTTGCAACGACAACGAAAAAGTGAGGGGCCTGCTGCTTTCCCAGAGTCCTTCCTCTAGCACTGCACACGCTAACGCCGATCTGCGGGGAGATTGCCATTCTAACATAATGAGATATTAATGAGCTTTGCACATGTCCCTAGCCACAACATCCCTCTCTCCCTGCCCCCCTGCACTCCCTGCTCTGCCAGTCTGGAGAGAATCTGCTCTTCCTCGGATGCCCCGGTCCTTCAATACCCATCCTCCTGCCCTCTCTACTCCAGCGCCCCGGCTCTGCCCTGCCCACCTCGAGCTGCCAGCACTACAGAGCACCAAATGGGCTGGCACCGCCTTGTTTCCTGGCCTAATGGATGCTTGTTTAAACACTGGAGCTGTTTGCATTGCTGCGGCTCACTGCATGTTAAACACAGTCCTGTGAAACCCTACGCCAATCCAATAAAGGTATCAGCAGTTCAGTGTGGGGAGGCAATTACTATAGGGTCCCAAGTGTGCCTTCTAAGCTCTAGGAAGGGAAATTTGATCGAACAACTAAAAGGAAAATCTGATTCGGCTCAGCATCACGTGGACGACACAAGGCTTAACTGCAGCTGGTCTGTGGAGGGCAGAGGAAATCAATGGCAGCTAGGGAGAGCAGCCACACATCGTGAAGAGGGCTTTCAGCAGCCGGTTAGGAACACGGCTCCTGCCTTTGCCGGGAGACACCCGCCTGTCCTCCCACTCGGCTCCCTTTTCCTTTCTGTCTTTCTTTTTTCATTCCAAGGGGTGTACTTATTTTTTTTTTTTATGACAAACTGCCATCCTTCTTAACACCCTCCACCTCTCACTCACCTTTAATTCCTTAAGCACTCAAGTATAAAAAAAATGGCTTTTCTTGTGCAAGATCATTACCATATCAAAGGTGATAGGAAGAGAGCAGAAATGATAGAGGGAAAATACACTGGCAGCCAGAAGGAGGGCCTGTGGTAGGGATGAGGGTGGATCCCGAACCTCAGGCGAAGGGTACCAGTCAATAATGCAATGGGTTGCTTTTCTGCCTTAGCTAAGTCTGAAAAATCAGGGGAATTAGATACAAGATTTAAATGTATTTCTCACCCTCTTAAGAAGCCAAAGTTTTGGAAAAGTGAATCCTTTCCTCTATTTTTAGGTCTGGCCATGAAGAGATATGGGGCTTAGGTTTCTTGTACTTCCCCCCTGGTTTTCATGTAAAAATCTGCCCTCCAACGGCCCTTCTCTCCCGGGGAAAAGCAAGGAAGCAGCAGTGCGCGTGTCTGCCAGCCCCGGGCAACGCTGCACGTGGCGCTCCCTGGGCGCCAGGCACGTACCAGGAAGTCTGCCAAATCCTGTCGGTTCCCCCAGCTCTTTGGCATCAGGGATCTGGCCAGGATGGAGCCAGGGTACGTGGAAGATGAGGCAGTGTGCCTACTCAGCGGTGTCAGGATAAAGCTGACCTACAACGGCTGTGCGGCCACAGTGCTCGGGGAGTCCAAAGTCTCATGTGATCCTCTGCACCCCACGGCTGACACCGAGCGAGCTCTGTCCACGACAGGGTCTCAGAAGGATCATGAGCAGACAGAAGTATTCAATCCATGTGTTCGTGGGGCCTCTGGTCCAGCACACAGCGAGTCCTGGGACAGCAGGGGACCTGGCCTTGTGGCCTAGACTTGTCTTTCGGTTACTCACTGCACCAGGCTCCAGGGGGTGGGCTCCCCAGGCAAGCGGTATGGCTGTACGGGCCCTGTTCTGCAGGGACACATGCACCCTGGGACCTCCCTCTGTCACTGACTGGGGGCTGCCGTGACAACTGAGAGGGCAGTCACCTTCAACGCCCTAAATGTTAATGTCAGATAAAGTATTTCTGATTTTACATAAGCCACAAATAGCATATTTGGTTCTTGCATTCACCTTGGTTTTCTCATGTAACATTCACAGAATCGCCTCATTCTCTCAGGCCTGGAAGTGAGGGTGGGCACTATGGTCAAAGCCCTGCTGAAAATTACAGTAAATGTGCTGCTTGCCCCACACGCTGGGGACTCAAGGGTTCCACTTAAGTTTTCTACACATATACACAGGTTACATACAGGCATATATATGCACACACATACATATGAGGGGGGAACCCCCCCAAAAGCAGAATTATCCTCTGGATGATGGGCCCCTTGTAGTATAGGCTTCCCTTGCTAGGTGAGTGCTGTAGGAAACCACCTGTATCACTGTACCAGCTGGCGTTGTTGTGAGAGGCTGTGTTTGGCTTCAGTGAATTTTTTTGAAGACTCTTTCAATGCATTTGCCCATTTCATGGTGGGTGATTTACAAGGGCACCTGCCCACACCACACTGAGTGTTCAGCAGTTTTTGACCAAAATCAGCATGACCTCGTGCTCCACCCTCCCTGTTCACCCATCTCGCCCTGAGCAACTTTTTTTTGCTTCTCTAGATGAAAAAGTCCTCAAAGGGAAATGCTTTGCCGATGTGAATGTGGAAGAAGTGAAACAAAAAACAGCAGAAGCTCTAAAAGGCATCAAAATTGATGAGTTCAAAAACTACTCTGAGCGGTGGGAAAAAATGCCTCACTAGGTGTAAAATGGAGAGTAGTTTGAAGGTGACTAAAGTTTAAACATGTAAGAATAAATACATAATTTTAATAATAAATTCTGTTTTTTGGCCCCCCTTGTATATATGCACATATATACATATGTATAAGCATATGAATAATCTTTTAAGTTCCAAACAATTTTTAAAGATTTTCAGCCTTTGCGATGAAAAGCTTTCTTAAAATACTTGGATGCTTCCCTATTTATTAAAAGGTGGCACCTTTTTCGGATAACTCAGAGAGCCATGGACCAGTGAGCCCCTGTTACTGGTTCTAAGTCTGCCCTTTAGCCTCTCTGTCTAGAAAGGAAAGGCTAGTTATTTGATTACCACCTACCTACACTGACCAGGAAAGAAGGGAACCTTGCACAAGATGACAGACCAACACATTGCTGAGCCTCAGGAATGACCCCGTTTGAGACACCGCTGTGCTCTAGGTCCAGCGTCCAAGGTCTGCAGGAAGGCCGTATCTACTTCTCAACCGCACACGAACTCGCTCTCCCCCATCTCCACGCACCAGAAACCGCACATTGTAACTTCATTTTTCTCCATAGTGTCTGAAATATCACCATAGGCTAAAAAAAAGTAATACTGACCCCAGACTTCTTTGATCTACTCTCTTCCCCCCCAGATATAGAAATTCACAAAATACCCGTGTGCCCATAATGCCATTCTCATCCAGAAATGGCAGCTGAGCTGTAATAAAATTAAAGGAAAAAAAAAATCCTATTCCAAAGATGGAGATGTGCGGTAAAAGAATATTCTCTTAACAGTGACCCTGAGGCGACGGCAGTAGAGGCGACGGCAGGTGGAGGTCAGGGTGTCCTTCTTCTTTTGATTGCTTGAAGAGGCTGTTTGAGCTTAAAGTACAGGGTGGGGCACAAGTAGGTTTACAGTCGTGAGCACTTGAAGCACAGCTTCTTCCTGCGTCATGATCTATGAATGGTTGCATTAGTTTCCACAGAACAACTGTAACCCTACTTCTGCCCCACCCTGTCCATGAACTCCCATTCAGAATCCCCACCTTTCATCCTTTTTCCATAACGATGGTCTCTCTTTTTGTTTAAATTTGTAACACCTGAAATTTTCTCTCCAGGTGGACATCTTGCATTCTGTCACCCTGGATGAAGAAATGTATCCCTTCTCCCCTCCATGAAATAAAAACCCTGTCCCAGTGTCAAACTGCCAGATGGGCATCGAAATCACGGAAGCCGGCCATTCTGAAGTTCTTTCTTTCGTCACCTGGGGAGCTTCGCCCCCAACCTCACTCTCACAGAGGTGTGGCTTCGCGCTCTGCTAACCTACCTGGACGCAGATGTAAAAATCTTTCTTCCCCTTGGGAAATGAGCATCTAATTCATCTCATTTCAGTGCCCATTTAGGCCACCACTTTCTGATGACCAAAGATTGCAGGAGCCCTTTGTGATGAGTGAAACCCAAGCTCCCTCCACCTGAGTTACCGATGGAAAACCCCGGGTGACCAATGGGAAGGACTCTGGTCCGGTGGCCCTTCATCCTCCTGCTCCTTCAGTGGTTAGTAACACAGAGGCTGAACTGAGTCCAGCTTCTGTTACAGAAAAAAAAAAAAAAAGGATTTTGAGATTAGAGTAAAAGTGTAAATTAAATTTGGGCCCTTAGAGCAAAACATTTAAAGAGGCCCCTTTCATCGGCCATCGGGGAAGTGACCTCCACGTGCACCGTGCAAAGGGGCAGAAGACAGGATGGGTCTTCTCTGGGTGCCTGCCCTGGAGTGGTCGCTCCAATTGGTAAAGTGGCCAAGAAGCAAGGTATTGTCCCCAAACCAAGTGTATAAAAGTAAGCATGAAAGTAGTACGCCTCCTCCTCACATCGCAGAATAGAGACCACGGATGACCCTGGGAAAGGTACATGTCTAGGGAAGAACAAGCTGACAAGCGGTTTATTATAATCTATTTTCCTGTGTGTTTGAACATTTCAAAAATAATGCATTTTTAAAAGTATGTCGACTAGAAAAAGAGAATGTTTTGAGGGCAAAGAGAGTGACCATTCTCCCAGTCCCGTCATCCAAGCCCGGGAACCCTGAGAGCTCAGTCACCAGGGGAGGAGATGCAGGAGGATGGAGCCCGTGCAGGGGCAGGGAGGGCTGCGGCGGCCTTGCTCAAGGAACTTCCCGGAGGAGGGGAAACCTTTGCTGCCTGCATCATGTTCTCAGAAGGGGTTTCAGACAAAGCCCTGGTTAGCCGGAAAAATGGAATGATCCGCCCACAGAGAAGGCACCTGTTATTATTTTCCGACCCAAAGGAAAGAGATTTCTGCACAGCATGTGAGACCCATATATCTAGAAACAAGTGGAACCCAGAGCTGTAAGGCATGGAAAGGAATGGTGAGGAGAAAGGATACAAAGGATATTTGACTGCTTGACTTTCTTTAAAGGTAGTTTGGATCCACTTTGGGTAAAGAAGCGTTTACAATCTTAATTACCAACAGACTTCCTTTCATCTTTAAAAAAATGTTTGAACTATTTTTGACCTATAAAAAATGGTACAAGTAGTACAAACCCCTTCTTATCCTTTATGCCTCATTCCTTAATGTCTCACATAAGGACAGTACATGTATCAAGAATAGGGAGCTGACAATCATACAATATTATTTAATGAACTACAGACCTTATTAAAATTTCACCACTTTTTCCGCAGTCCTTTTTCTTTTGAGGAGTCTCTCCAAGATGGCTTCCTAGTACAGTCTGCTATTCCTGCTTTTCCAGTTTGTAACAGTCGCTAGTCTCTCCTAGCCTTTCTTGACATTGACACTTTTGAAGAGGACTGGACAGTTATTTTGTAGACTGGCCCTCGGTTTGGGTTTGTCTAATGTTTTTTCATGACTGGAACGAAGTTAGGCATTTTTAGCAAGAGTACTACAGAAATGATCTCGTGTCCTTCCCAGGGCATCATATGGAGGGATTCCTGATGTCGGTCGGTCTATTACTGGTGGCGTCTCCCTTGATCGCTTGGTTAGGCTGCTGGTTTTGCCGCTGCACAGTTACTGTCTTTCCCTTTGTAGTAAGTAAGTGTCTTGGGGGAAATGTGCTGAGACGAGGCAAATCCTGCTTCTCCTCAAACGCTGCCCACTAATTTTAGCATCCATCTGGTGACCTTGTCTGAAACAATTATTACTGTGGGCTTTGCCTAATGGTGATTCTGCTTCCTACTTTCCTTTTACATTTATTATCTGGAATTCTCCTTAAGGAAGAGCCGTCCCTTCTCCCCTGTTTGTTTTATCTGTTTGGACTCCTGGATATTAATTTAATTTGTGGGTCAAAATTCACTCCTATCATTCTTTATTTTGCTGCCCAAGTTGTCCCAGCTGTGGGGCCTGGGAACACATTTTCCATGACTCCTGCGTTCATTCAAAGAAGTCTTTCTTTTCTTTTCTTTTTCCTTCCTGCCTTCCTTCCACACTTCCTTATTTTTTGCACTATTGAGATGTTCTAGTCTCGTTTTGTGTTTCTGCAGCCTGAGCCCTGGCATCAACTGCTTCCCCATGGAGGTCTGGTTGCTTTTATTGGGGAATGATATTTAGAAACAAGGTGTGAGTGCTGAGTGAGCTACTGCTTCCAGATTTTCTCAGCAGACGGATCTAGGTGCTGTACACATGTATAGGAATCCACTTATATACACATATCCGCATACATTAGTAGTACCGGTAGTTCATATGCACTTCTCATTCTAATCCAACACCACAGGGTTCGTTTTAGTTTTCTCCTTTCCTAACCGATAAACTTTTTCTCCACCAGTGTGATCACCGTAATAGCTTTCTTTACCTTAAAAAAATAGTTATGTTTAATTATCAGCTCCAAATCTATTCCTTGATTAGATTGGTAATGGATTTATTAGTTTAGCAAATATTCATGGGTATGTCCCGTGTTTAAGGCCCTGTACAAGACACTGGGACATGGATGGCTCTTAGACCCTTCCTTCAGGTAGTTTATGGGCTACCAGAAAATATTTATGGAAGTCATACAGAAAGTAAGGAGTGCTAGGAGGAACAAATAAATTGGCACAGGAGTGTGGAGGAAGGAGCAGTGTGCTCTCACTGAAGGACTACGGGAAGGTTCCCGGGGAAGCTGCGGATCTTTGCATCTGGGCAGGATGGGATCTGTGGCAATTAGGGGAGGGCACTCCAGGAAAAGGGAGCAGTTTGGACAGAAGTGTGGAAAGGAGGCCAATCACTGAAAAGCTCAGAAAGGGAAGAACCGTGTCCAGGTGGAGCACAGGAGCCAGGGGCTGGCAGCAGATTACAGAGCACCGTGAACAGCTACTGTGGGGGGACTTGGTTCTGTTCGGTGGACCATGGAGAGCTCCCGAGAATCTATGAACAAGAAGTGATCTAACAGGAGTGAAACAGTGGGATTCAGAATGGAGGGAGGACTTGAGGGACGAAGGAAGATCTTTGGAGGAGAGGAACCACTTTGGAAGCTATTGGTGTAGGTTGGGGGATTAGAGAGGGGCGGAGCTCTGGCAAGGACGGAGAGGAGGGGATACAGAGGAACAGCCATCACGAGCACAGCTGACTGTACTTGACAACAGATTAGATGAGAAAAGCAAGGAAACAAAGGTAACTCCAGGATTTCAGTGATGTATATTAACAACTACCACAGTTAGAGGTGACGAAATAAGTAGGAAGGCGGGAAAGTGGCCAGCAGCCCCCAGGATGCAGAGTTGAGATACAGCACTTCCCCTGAGACCATTTTGGTGCTTTGTTATAAGTGGGCAGAGGAGAGTAAAATCAAACTTTTTTTCAATCAAAAAATGTTGTTACTTTTTAGCATCAGTGGCTAAATCCACAATAGCATAGAAAACCGTATTAAAAAGCAAAACGAAATTTCTAGATGATAATGAAATTTCATTTATCTCCGATGCTGGTTAGCCACTGGCACCGATCGTCACAAAGCGGAATCTTCTGCAGAGCGAGACGTTAGCACTCTCTAAACCACAAGCTGCCCACCTCTCATCCACTGTGACCTGAAGGCTATGAAAACAGAGCCCTGGAACAAACTCCACTCAGCAGGGAGTTTCGTACACAAGTTAGACTGGAGCCAACGCAGCTACTCCGCTACTGTTGGGTCGCCATTCGGATGCGATAGTTGACCTCAGCGAAGAGCTTACACCCAAACACACTCACCCCTGTGTGATCATGATGACGATTATTAGTTAGAACATGAGGCACATGCGTGGGCTTCCGGGTTTGAGGAGCAACTACAAGTCAACTGGTGTTACATCACAGGCTCTCCTTGTTACATTCTTTTGAAGGAAGAAAGAGCTAAATTTATTCATTTGTTTTACAAGATGCCAGACAACTTAGTCATGCCATAGGGTAATAGGGAGAACGGAAGTGGAGGAAAAGAGCAAACAATTTTTCTTCTGTTAATTGGATTGTGAAGAAGTTTGAACTGCAGACCCATGGGCTCTTAGGAAGTCTGGCCTGGATGTCCGGCCTTTCCCCAGCCAGGTGACCACGTAGGGATGGGTTAGTGTCCACTATTCTTCCCCCTGGCTGTAGAGGTGAATGGACTTCAAGCCTCATCTTACACAAGGTGTCCTCCCTACCCTAAAGATGCTCACAGAATGAGCTGCTAAAATGGTTCCTAAAACAGATGTTTTTTTTTCCCTACAGATATGCAAATAATCTGGTGAAAAGAAAGAGAGAGGTTATTTTTCTTCTTCAAGGAGTCCAAAGAGTCACATTGAAGGAGAGGTCCACACTGTTTACCCAGAGCTGCCCACCCCCATCCCACTCCCTGGCAGAGTCTGTGGGCATGAACTTCCATGCTGAGTCCACAAAGGTGTTGAGAAAGGCCACGCACCAGACCTTCATTACTACAAAGCTGGGTGGAGGGCGCAGAGCCACAGACGGCAGTCCCTGCTGTTAAGGAGCTCAGCATCTTTGATGCTATTAGACAGCCACTCTCGCAGGAATTAAGCCCCCTCGTTACAAGCTGCCATATTAAGAAACGTCTTTATCACTTAAGGCAAGCAGCGTTGGCAAGACTGAAGGGCCAGTTACAAGCACTCAAACACAGTAGTAAGGAAGAGGGAAAGGCGAAAACTCTGAAGCAGAAAAGACACGTCATCGAAAGTAGTCCCTGTTCCCCACCCCCCTCCTCCTTACATTTCTCCCTTCATGGCCACTGTCCCTCTTCTCTGTCCTTTCAGGTACCTTCTCCAAGTCCCTTTTTAAAAAAGTTTAAATGGGTAGTAATCTGACATTAGACCTTTATACTATTTATGGATGAATTGCATTGTGTCAGTATATTGGTCACTCAGGTTATCATGCTACCAACTGATTCCATGCATTTTTAAACTTCACTTTGGTATACAATATTATATTAGTTCTATTAGCTTCAGGTGTACCATGTAGCAACTGAACATTTTTATACCTTCCTATGTGATCCAACCTACTGAATGGGAGAATATGTTCGCAACTGATATGTCGGATTAGGGGTTGATATCCAAAATATAGAAGGGATTCATACCTCCATCACAAAAACAAACAAGCTAACCAAAAAAATGGACAGAGGACACAAAAAGACATTTCTCCAAAGGAGACATAAAATGGCCAACGGACATGTGAAAAGATGCTCAACATCACTAATCATCAGGGAAATGCAAATCGAAAGCCACAAAGAGAGACCACCAGTCAGACTGGTTATTATGAATTTTGGGGGGGTTCATTTGTTTCTGATCATGAAATTGAAGGCTTGGTTGCTCTATGGGAATTTCAAGCCCTGGCCAGTCATAGGCTGTGGGAATGGAGCGGCAAGAGTAACAGCTAGCATCCTATTTTGAGTTCTTTAAAAAAGAGGTAGTAAGGTGGGAGAATGGGAAGAAAGGTGGAGTCCACGTGTCCTTTTACCTCTGGAAGGACTAGGTTACGGTTCCCATGTTCCAACATGCTGCGAAGGGATTTCCCGTTCCAGCAGGACTCACTGTCCACCTGTAGGGCCCAGTGGGAAGTGAAAACACAGGACCCCTTGACCAGAAGTTAAGACTCTCAAGACAGTGACAGCAGAGCATTAATCAAGGGCCCGAGTCCAGGGGCCACAGGCCCAGCGGTTCAGCGGCGAAGGTCCCTCTCCCAAGGGAGGACCTCCTTTCTCCATCCACAGACATTCCCTGGCTGAGAGGTGTGGCAGCCTGAGCAAGTGCATCATTCTGCAACTTAAATTCACCAACCCACTAAACACTGCTTAGCGGGGCAGGGCTCCTCCACCATTTTTTCTTCCTACCTCATACGCCTACATCTGCAGATACAGCTAAAGTGTTTTCCACTTTATGTTTTGTTAAGGAATGTTTAATTATGTTGCTATGTTTTAATGCAGTGTCTGATGTTGTGGAAAGTGTCTCCAGGCCTCCCCTAATTTGTTTCTACGAGGCTGAAGTTCTTGACCTTCGTGTAGGTCAACGGAGTACATTCTCTTCCTCAGGACCTTCATCCTCCCATTGCCCAAACCCTGGCACAATGCCAGCAGTCTCAGTGGCCCCTGGGCTGGGAAGTGCTTTTGGAGAGTGGAAAAACTTTAAGGAAGTATTTTAGAAGTAATTTGCTGATTTGTATAATACTTTGAAGAGTGTTTTTAACTACCTGTCTTTGATCAAATTTATATAAGAAAAGTATCATGTCAGTTCTTACTTCTCACATCAGGATATTGTCTTTTATGCTCAGGTTTGTGTAGTTGTTTGATTTTTGGAAAAAATATTAACACTCTATTATTTTAGAGCAGTTTAAAGTTTGCAGCAAAGGTACAGAGATTTCCCATTTAACCTCTGCCCCGATGCTCAGATTTTCATTGCTTAATTTCCCCCATATTAGTTCCTTACTGGTTTAGAAGTTTTTGTTATGTTGATATTTTTGATATCTTGGAATCTTTTGCTATTTTCCTCTAATTCAGACTGACTGGAAATGGAAACATTCCAGCATGTAGGAAGAAAAAATTAGAAAATAATTTAAAAGAAGTCATTGATCTCGGGATTGTGCAATACCTCAAGCCAACGCTAACAAAATGTTGCTTAGTTAACGGACTTGGAGTCAGTTCAACGTTGAAATAAATAGATAAGACTTATTTGTAATTATGGTTGTTTACATATAAATGCATGCTTCTAAAGTGCATTTGAGGGGAGCTAAAAATAGCTTGTCAAGAGTTTTAAATATGCCTTCCACCAAATCCTTTATTTCATTATTAATAGACACTGTCTTAGAACCAAATCTTTGCTAGGCTAAGGAAAGCTAAAATCACTGTAAATTCCAAACAACTAGTCAGCTAGTAATCTTTCCTCTTAAAAAATTGTTACCAAAAGTGCCTCTAAGAGTGGGTTGGCTTGATTGCCAAACAACTGGAACGATAACATGAAACACCTAGAACTCGTCTAGTTTCAAACTCCTTCCCAGTGGGCTGATCTCCCATATGTCTGCTTTAGGGGAGAGGATCCAGTTCCGCCAGTTTTGTCCATGAGGCCGTCCCTGTGGTGACAGCTAATGGGACCAGGGAGGAGCACCCAGTCAGTCCAAGGAAAGCCTGTGGTCTCTGTATGAGAGGCTGGCTTGGAAGATGAGCTTGTTCCATCAGCTTCTGACCCTTGGGAAGGCACTGGGGACATGGAGAGACAGCTGCGGTTAGCGGGGCAGCAGGACTCTGTTCGCCTGTACAGAACTCCAAAGGGTCTTTTTCTAGGGTTGCCAAGACCTCAGTGCTGCTGGCGAGGCCCTGGACAGGGTGGGGTTGGGGGGCTGCAGCATCGCTGGGCCCTACACGGCAGCCGGTGGCGGAGTCTGGTGTCCCGCTCCGATGTTCATGGTCAGGACAGCTTCTGCCTGCTAAATATTTATTTAATCCAGTTTGGCCAGTCAAGCTTCAGGTCTGATAAATGATTACAGTAACAGGCAGCTCTTAACACAGAGTAGTCTTCTACTTCCTGAGGTTAGCCTGGAGCTTTGTCTAACGACAAGTATGTTTGCACCGCAGGGTGGGGCAAACATCAGAGTGTGCGTGTGGGGATACACTTGAATGTGTGTGTCTGTGTGTGTCTGTGTGTGACTGCGAGTGTGAACATATATGTTGGGGGGAAGAGGGAGAGGAGATGGAACAAAATAAAATGAAAATTGAGAGGTTGTGTGAAAACATATGGAAATTCTCTTCTCTCAACTGGAAATGCAGATCAACGTGTAAAAAAAGCAGGAGCTGGGTTTTCAGGGGCCCATGCAACTATGATGTCATCCTCCCAAAGGCCGATCATCCTCGCCTCCATCCTCCCTCATCTCGCCCTGAGAGCGAGGGAGAAGAGGTGGACAGGGGCCCTTCCACTCCCCTGCTTCTACTTCCATCAAAAGACAAATATGAACCACGTGGCTCCCTCCACCCCTGACCTAAAAGCCTGCGTCGCTAAGGGATGTCAGCTTCCAGAGGGGTATTCCTCAGGGGGTAGGAGAAAAACAAACCGAACTCAGCGCTTTCTTCCCTAAATGTCAAGGAAATCCAGTGGGCTGCTGCTGTTGTTTTTCTAGATCTCTTTGCTCTAACAACACTTTGTAACACACCTGAGGTGCAAGATTCTTTATTTGCAGAGAGAAAATAAACCTGCAGGCACAGAGCAATTTTCTGCTTGTTGAATCTTGTGCCTGGTTTGTTTCAACAAAGCCAAGTTTCCTTCGAATCACCTGCCTCAAACTATAGAACCGGCACCTCCTTGTTCCTGTGACCACGTTCAGCAGATTTTTGCTTTGCCAGCCCCTTCGTGTCCTGGGCAACGCACCGCTGCCAATATCCACTCAATTAGAAGGTATTAATCATCCATTTCACTGTCCCCCCCCCCCCACCGTCCCTCAACAAGACACGGAGCCCAGCAGCCTTCTTGTGTAATCAGCCTTCCCGGCAGATGCAGTTACGTGGCAACCAGAAAGAACCTTCTTTTTTCCAGACCAATATTCTATTAATCCTTACAAGTTTATTAGTTCTGACTCATAACAATCCATCAGCCATAAGTACAATAAGTGATGCTTGGAAATTAATACCCACATTTCAGCAGAGGAGGTTTTGCATATTAAATTATCTTTAAAGTTATAAATAAATAACATACATGGAATAGATTTAAGCAATAAACATATATTCAGCAAACAATACTCAGGAAGCTTCCTATTCTGCGAAGCAAAAGCAATTTCAGCAATATCTCCTTAATAGGCCCGCACCCCCGCCCTCCCTCTCTGCCCCGCTAAAATCATAAATCTATCGCATCCAATATCGGCGCCCTTCCTTTCTTAGGAAAATGGTGTTTCCTTAATCTAACATTCTCAAGGCTTCAGCTCTCCTAGTTTCGTTCTTTACTTGGTTGAGGGTTTTTTTTTTCCTTTTTGCTTATTGTTTTAAAAGAAAAACTGAAAAAAAATTAAAGATATCTTTGTTCACTCCCACCTCTTTACCTGTTCCCCCCTCCCTCCAACAATGCCTCTTGAATAGCCTTTAAAAGGGGATCCCCCCGCCCCCCACCAAGAGGAAGTTCTGTTGAAACCATGGCTTCGGTAGAGTTTTTCTAGAGCCAAGAACATTAGAAGCTCATCTTGCTCCTGAGAGCCAAGAAGCTGGATTCTGAAGCCAGGAACCGATTCTGTTATTTTATGAAAGCAAGGGAAGGTCAAGTTTCTACCAGGTGTCAAGCAACTGTATCACATTATTATCCAAAAATGAGTCAGAAAACACTTATTTTAAATTTTGTTTTTAAACAAAGAGAAGAAGAAAGAAAGGGACAGGCTGTTGTGCTATTTGCCAACTGCTATTTCTAACTAGCTAAATTTTCTAAAAGGTATTGTGCAATCAAAAAGCTTTGTAGAGATACTTTTCTTTCAAGTACTGAATGAAACCCACCTGATTTCATCAAATTTTATCCCACATGGAAATACAATTATTGCACTCCTGTTCTCTAGAACTAAATATTTTATTCTTAACCTCATTCATAGATTTAACTCACAGCAACAAAACAGCACAGGATTCACGTCAGTGACAATTTAAAGTGAATTAAGGGTTAACGACACACGACTGGTGTAGACAATGCTACATCAAGGGGCATTTTTATTACTTAACCTCAAAGGCAACCCCCGCAGAACTCAACTTTTTGTCGGCCACTTTTTGTCTAGCTTCTTAGCCCTTTCCTAATGCGTCTCTTTTTTCCCTAGGCTTCTCTGCACAGACATGCTTCCTGTTTACACATTTAGGAGAGCCGACTCCATAAATTACATCACAACCCTCCTTCCTTCACACGACTTCCCCAGACTTCAAATTTTCAAAGCAGACAGATCAAGATACACAGACTTCAACTCCATGCCCGTGCTGGATTCGGAGGTTAGGGAGACAAATGCTGATTGAGTGGTTGTCTGTCAGGTAAGATACCACATGCATGGTGCTCCCCACTCTTCCTCATCTCCCAGGCCAGGGCGTGCACACTTGGGTCCCTACAGAGTATGGTAACCAAGAGCTATGTGTGGTCCCCAAGGCCAAGAGGTTTTTACAGCACAGGCAATGACATGTTCTGAAACTATACTAGCAAACATTTTGAACTGCCCTTAGTCCATAGGTAGGTGCTCAACAGTAGAGATGGGGAGAGACGGGGACAGCTAAGGGTATCTTACAGGTGGTGGAGACCCTGGTCACCAACTAGCCCAACTCCATCCATTCCCAGACAAGGAAACTAACATCCAGAGTCGTGAAGTGATTTGCTCAAGGTCACAAAGCCAGTTGTAGGCAAGCTAAAGCCAGAACCTGGGTCTATTATCATTTACTAAGGCTTCTTATACTTATTCGAGCACACTCTAGATCGGAAAGTCAGGAAATATAATGATGTTCTAATATATGCATCCACATTACATTAGCATATGTAATATGTACATATTGTAATAGTGCTTGGGTGATGAGATATGGTATGATTGTGGGAGTGGAGTGGAGGTTGCGGTGGTTATGAAGGGGATAAAGTATTTTAATAGCCTGCTGCATTCTAAATTACTGGCACAGTTTCATGTTGCTTCAAGGGTTACACGAGATATCAAGATAAAACTCTGAATCACAACAAAACTGGATGATTCAAGGCAATGGAGGCCAGCTTTCCTTGGTAAAGGTGTTTTTTAAAATATACGAGACATTCGATACATGTCAAAGCTATACTTAATATACACTTATAGTAAGTAACATATTAATGCATTTGTATGTGAAAGGTATACTTTAAAGAGATATATATACACACACATATATATAATTAAAATAATAAGGCTAATTTTAATGCATGGACAACAGTAGTCACAGTGCCTACCCGGAACGCAAACACCTTGGATAGACGCAAATCCAATTGGCACAACAGGTAGGACATCTGTTTTCTTGGCCCGTCCCAGTTCCACTATAATCTTCCATGGCCTCGATATACGTGTGACTGAGGAAGGGTCCATCGCCAGTATCACTTCCCCACTCCGCATGCCGTGAAGCCTGGCCTCTGACTCAGGGCTGCGTCCTATGAACAGCCTTACTTCACCTCTGCCTCCTGGAACACATGGTGCCTTGACTCAAGACGGCCCGTGGCCACCTCCCTGATTCCTTGCTGACCTTCCTTCTTTACATCTTGTTTGACGCCACCTTTTCAATGACTGTCTCTTGTACGTGTCCTTCCTTTTTCACTACTGCAGACTTGCTCGAGGTTCCCTTATCTCTTACATAAACTATTATTGCAAAAGCCTTGTAAATATTTGTCTTCCTTCTTGACAGAAGCATCAGAATTATCATTCTAACATACAACCCCTAGGCATCAAGTTGCTCGGAAATCTCCCCTGGCTCTCCATGGCTGAGCGAAGTCCAGACTTCTTGGCCTGGTTTTCTAGGCTCTCCAACAAATGGCTCAGTCTGGCTTACAACCTTTGACCCAATTCTCTAGGCACCCTTGGTATTTCCGTCACGTACCTTTGTGCCTGCTGGTGCCTGGAATACCCTTTCCATGCATTCTAATCACCATCCCAGCCTCCATCTCCACTGGCCAAAGCTCTACCTATTCTTTAAGTGATACTCTTTGTTAAAACCTCCAAGGATAGTTCTTAACGCACTGAACAAGGCACCTCTATGGATCCTTCTGTAGGCTCTCAATTACTGCTGGCTGGAATGAGTTGAATGTACTTCTACGTGCCCAGTCACTGGCGAGAGCTCTAATTTTCCAACCTGCGTAACTTTTTCCCATGGTTTCAAACTGTTCTATAGGTGCGTCCCTGCACCCTTCCTTCCCTGCCCCCCCCCTGCCCCGCTGCTAGTACTGCTGCTGTGGCTGTGTCATTTAACTCGCCGGGAAACACCTTCATTTGCATCTGCTCAGCTTGTTTTCTCCACACGCAGTCTCCTCACTCTGTGTCACACTGGCCCAGTACGTGGTCTCAGTCTGTCCAGGCTGTTATGAAAAACCATAGACTGGGTGGCTTATAAGCAACAAAAGTCTGTCACAGGTCCAGAGGCCGCAAGTCCAAGATAACCATGCCAGCATGGTCAGCGAAGGGTTTCTTCTGGGCTGCAGCGTTCCATAGTATCCGCACCCGGTCGGGGGGCCAGGGAGCTTTCTTAGATGATTTGATAAAAGCACGAATCCCATTCCTGAGGGCTCCGCCCTCATGACCTAGTCGCCCCTACAGGCCCCACCTTCCAACACCATCACTTTGGGAGTCTGGTTTCAACATATGAATTTGGGGGGTGGGATACAAGCACTCAGTCCATAGCAATACCTGAAGGGTTCTCAGAGCGCCCGGAGCACACCATGATTGGAGCCGGCACTTCCTTGCTTCCTGGCCGTGCGACTTTGTGCAAGGAGCTTACTTTGAGCCTTGTTCTCCTCACTTGGACAAAGGGGCAATGATCCCTTAATTCCACTAGACTCACTGCGGAAGTAATGTAGGTAAATCCCCTGGAGCAGAGGGGGCACTCAGTAAATGGTATGTAGTATCGTTCAGACCAGGCCGAGGAAAGCAGGCTGAGAAGCGAAGGAAATTGCTTCCCTAAATCTGTGTTAGCTGCCTCCTGAATGAGCTCTTACACTCAGCTACAAAACCTGGCTGTCTCTGTGGGGATGCACTTGGCTTCTCCCCAGCACACCGGACTTCTGAGTTCCTTCACACAGCTGGCCTTGCTTGCCCCTCGTCACACACGCAACACGACGCCATGCCTGGCACAGGCCGCACTCCACTTTCGGAGTGCGGTGTTCAGTCTCCATTTCCGCCCCGTCCCAGCCCACGGAGACAGACTACAGTACCAGGGCACTGCTGTTCGTTAAGATCTCCTTGTATAACTCAGGAGCTGGCTCCATTCGCAGACTTCGTTATTAATGATATTGTCCTGTAATCGATGTTAAATATAGATCATGAGTGATGCTGATGAATGGGCTGGGTGTCACATTTGTGTTAGTTCAATTACAATCATAAATTTAAGTGTTCCCCACCCCTACTATGTAGATTTGGTTTAGGGTTTCATTATGATGACATAATACTCTCTTAGTTTTCATAAAGACATGCTGGCTTTTTCATTTTGTTTTCTATTTCCAGATTTAGCTGTACATTATTGGCAACATATGCTGCCAAGATTACAGAATTTGGTAATAAATTATATTTATGCTGTCTTCAAACATTCTTTTCAGGGTGTAACATTTTCTAGCTTAAGTTGTTGTATATGTTCAATCTTCTGTTTTCCTACAGTATTACATAGATCCTATAGAATCATCCATGGACTTATGAGAATGTGTCACTGAAGTTTCTGAAACAAAACCACCACCACACAAAGGTATGTCAATGAATTAGTTATAAATTTTCAACAGTACTTGTATTGTGCTTGGTAAGAAGTTTTCTCTCCAAGGGCCATGCTGTAGCCTAATTCTGGTGCACAAAACAAGGGTAATCCTAACTTGTGTTGTTGGTGGCGGTGGTGGTATTGGAGTCAGTTTTGTTCATGGTTGGGAGAAGATTCTGGGGCAGAAAGAATACTAATAATGATCAAACACCAACCAAGGCCTGTGTACTAGTGTGTGCATACGTGGTGTGTGTGTGAGCATGTGTTGTGCCACGTGTGCGTGTTCAGAAGGTTGCTAAACCTCCCTAGGGCAAGACACAGAGCAACGATGGGCCTCTGGGACATTTGGTTTAATACGCCCCCATAACTTCACACAACGGGATGAACCACACATTCCTCTCTTATGTCACAGTGAAAACCTTAAGCCCCCAAACAAAGTGGCGTAACACCCAGGACAGCGCCAGCCAAGGCTTTCATCCTGTTCCTTCATAGCCACATTGAGGTTCAGGGGCCCCTGCCCACTCACTCTGCCACGCTTTCCATCCTCTCTCTGCCACGCATGTGTTGTGCCCGGGAACACCGGTGATGACTGAAGGAAGTTCTCTGTGAGGAAGCCGGACACGGCACTGTCCAGAGGAACCGGAGCAGACCCTCCCTGACAGCCCCTCTGACCACAGCATGAGGTCACTGGACCCTCTGTGTCTTAGGCTGCATCCTACTTCAGCCACTCATCAGAGAGATGATTTAAATCATGTGGCATGAAAATACAATTTTATTATTCTTTTTTCTCAGCAAGGTATGCTCCTGTTGTATGTATTCCTTATAGTTTTCTCATGTAAAGAAGGTACAGATTATATGTGTAAACCACATAGAAACACACGTTGGCACAGTTACATTAGAAAACGGAATCATGAGTTGGTTATTTTATTCCTTGAAGCTAAATAAAGCAGATATCTGTGAAGTCACAGAGAGACAAAATATTTTCAGTTTGACAGGTTAATTTGGGCAACACTTTTTTGCTCTGCTGTATTAGGGGAACAACCATCATAACTCAAAATAACTGATATTAAATTTTGCCAAGGTAAAATGCTTATAGAAATGTGTTTGCATTTTGATCTCTTTCTTCAAAGAAACACATACTTTTTAAAACAAACATATCAAATCAAAATTTATTTTATTTACACAGGTGAAATGGGGTGCTGACAAAAATCAAAAATAATGTTTTGCTTAAATAAAAAGATTCTATCAAAATAAAAATAACCTTAAAATATAGGATTGTTTTGAATAGGACCTTGCCCCTCCAATCATACAGCAGTAAAGAGTAGAAAGCGTCTTCTGTTAGAGGGGAAAGAAGGGTGTAATCATCACAGCTCATGGAGGCAAAAGAACGGACTGGAAAAGCCAGGTGTCATTGAGGGAAAAAGAATAAAGAAGACCCACAGTTGATGGGTTCTGGAGACTGGCTCCAGAGAGGTCGTGGGCTAGAAAGTTGCCAGAGGCTAGAAAAGTAAAAATGGCCATGCTTTGAAAATACAGAAAATAACAAGTCGAGAAGAAACAAAATGAGTATTAGTGAAGAATAGGAAGCCAATGTAATTTGAGCCTTGGGATGGGAAGTGGGCTCTGGCGGAAGGGCACATGAGGATGGTTTTGGGTTCAAGGAGAGGAGCCTGTTGCAGCATCTCTGGAATTCTAACAAGACCAACTCTGGATCCAAGTGATTATGTAGAGCATCATTTGGGCTGAAACCCGCATAGAAAGAATGAGGACCAGCAGCAGATGTGCATGGGTTGGATTCAGTGTCCACACTCAATATGTGTGATTTATTTGCTTAGCATATGTACAACGGGGATCGTCTTGCAACAGCAGATCTTACGTGCTAAACAGCTACCTTCCTGGCGATTAGCCCCCATCTGTTGATTATCTACTACGGAGAGTCTGGAATGCAACACGGCACTACCGGGCGAGGCTGCAGGCCCGCAGGGAGGATTCGGTGGAGGGTGGTTCTGACCTGAGGTCCACTCTGGCTCCCGGCCCCCCTCTCCTCTCATTTGCATGAGTGATGAAGGAGAGATGAGCATCCCTGCTTTTAAAATTTCAGTTTCCTGATTAAGGCTGAATTATTCTGAAGTAAATAACTCTATTTCTGCAGATTATTTGAATTATCATTTTACTTGCTCCTGATGAATTCAGATGTTTAAATGATTTCCAGCAATGCACAGATGTGACTCTGTCAAAAACTTTAAGGAACACTTTTGAAAAGATTTATCCTTAAGCATGAAGCTTCATACTTGGTGTTATGGATTGATGGCTGCTGGATGCCAATTCCCCTCTTTTAACAGCCACACGTTTATCTTTACTGCTGAAATCAAACCGTGGGGAAGGCAGCGCACGGGTGGGCAAAAGCAGGTTTGCAGTTGTGAGTACACAGAACACAGTGCTTGTTCTTGTATTATTAGTTATCAATTATCGTATCATTTATTTGTATTGCAACTGTAAACCTACTTTTGCCCACTCCTATATTCTGTATCACCCTTGTGGTCTTTCAGAAATAATTTAAAGCCAAAGTTTCAGTTGCATGAAGACACTGAAATGTTAACAAATCAACATGTTAACTTTCAACTAGGTTCACAGTTTCCCTATGTTTGGACAGCCTGATACCAGGTCGGCAGGGAACAAACGTCCAGGCACACTTTTTCCCACAATGAATAAAACTGAATCTATATTATCTTTAAATTTTTGAAAAGTATGAATTTCTCCAGATCCTGATTTTGCCGACATAGTTTCATCTGCTGATCCACACACATCACCATTCCAAAGCATCTATTCGGAGAGCAGTTTTTAATCAGTCGCTATTAAACAAACAAACGCAAAAGTGGGCAGTGCTGCCTGGGATTTAATGGCGGTGATGCAGAGCCAGTGGTCTGCTCCTTGGGAAGTGTGCGCACCCCGAGTCTCCTCCGTCCTGATTAACTACGTTCTATTTTAGCATCACACACCTGCCAATGAGAAAATGCTGAGTTACCCCAAATGGTCGGATGGCAGAATCAGAATGGAAAATACCAAGTAAACTGAGTGAGCATGTATGAATGGTTTTACCTTTCTTAGTAAATGGCTTCACCTGAATTGCTTTTGAACTAATCATTGCATATTTATAATATTGAAAACTTTACACCCAAGGTGTGATAAAATCTTATATTCGGAAGCTAAAGATAATATATGCATCAAATTCATATTAAAAGAGTTTGTTTTTGAAGGTTAGAAGGAGTTTATTAATTATCTAGACAAACCATCCAGGCTGATTCTTTAAGACTTGGGGAACATGGGTTTGAGCTAGTTTTCAAGGTTGAGATGAAGGGCTGAGGCTGGAATCAAGTACCTTTAGTCTGTGTGATCAACCTGACAATGTGAATAATCTCAACGCAATAATTGTTTTGATGCTAAACACAGACACGCACACACACAAAGGCAATCCCTGCAGAGTCGGGAAGTAACATAACAAACACATACCTGTAACTGCTAATTCCAGGGATAACAGGACAAAGAAATACAGACTTTTTAAAGTGTAAGTTTCCACACCAGAGAAAATTTATTTCCACTAGAACCAAAAAAAATGCATTTCCAGAATTAGTTCATTACTTAAGTAAAAAATAAAAATGAAAGCCTTCTAAACTGCTCAGTTGACATCCCTGGTTTTATTCAATAAATATTACGAAGCAGGATGGTACGAGCTGAAACAGAGGACGTGCTGCTGACATGAGGAGCTTAGCAGTTCACTGAGGGTCAAGAAACACTACTTCTCAAAATACCTTCCCTCAACTCTCCTGATGCTTCAGAAAGAAACCAAATAATAACACCTGAACTTTTCTAGGCAGCGCAAACCACACACGCACACACACACCCTACAAAAGCAAAGTTTGCAACACACTATAATTAAGCTCACATCCTGACAGTAAAAACACGAAGTTTCATTCTAAATATAGAGGAAGACTCTCCACATTGCGCAGACTCTGATTGTTTTTTAACTTTAGTCATTGATATGCCAGTGTCTTCTTTGCATAAAAGAACCACTCTTCCTGAAAATAAACATGTGACAGGCATGAAAATTGTCCTGCTTTAATTTTTGGTTTGGAGTGGAGATTTCCTTACCATCTCTGGTGAATCGTGTCCCTGCCTTGCTCTTCCTCTAGGTCTAACCCACCATTTAAGTGGCATTTTCCTCTTGCTCTTGAGGCAGGGAAGTGATGTTTGCTAAGCAGACACGGAGAGCCATCCACAGCCCAATTCCTAGGTCTCACTGTCTACAAGGGCTGTCCCATGTCACCCCCAGAGATGAAATATGTCCATGGCAGAGAACCTACGTGTAGGCTGGCTGTCAGGAACTGGGGAAAGTCCTGCTCCCTGAAACACTAACAACGCTGGCACGGACATTACAATGTCCTAACGTACTACACTGACTCAGTACTGTTTAATAAAAGAACTATTCACCCGAGAGCAGCTTAACCCACACCTTGCAACCCCCCTCCAAGTACTACCAGAGGTAGGGCAGATTGTAATTTGTGGGCCTTAAAGAACAGTAGGGAATAGCGGTAAGGTGCCTGGGCTTTTGCGGACCTGCTACCTAGAATCCAGCTACCTGTCATGAACCTGGGGCAAGCTGGCCTCTCTGAGCCTCGGTTACTTCACATGGAAAATAGGGATAGTAATGGAACCCACTTCGTTGGATGATTCGGAAGATTACATGTGATCACATGTAAAGCATTTAATATGGTGCTTGACACACTGAAGATGGCAATGGAAGATATCTGGTGTTATTTTATCGTCAGAATATTCAGAACAATAGAAGGCACCAGTCTCTGTGAGAAAGTCAAACATGGGGTGTACAAAATGAAAATCTACGTAGAAAACACTAATGACTGACAATGAGGAATTAGATGTGTCAGGAGCAACACACTCCTAAACACGCCTTCTACTCTACCTACCCCTACACTTTATTGGGCTGTTACGGACAACTGATGGGCATTTAGGGAAAATACTTCAGCTTTCAAATAACTGCTTAGAAAAGGACTAAAAACTACATTTAACTGCCTCTTGGGCAATTAGACCATGGCCATTGCCACATCTGCTATTTGCTTGTCAGGAAACTGCTTCCAAGACATTTAACATTCATAGGTGTATTAGCTCATTATGAATACCCTGGAAGTTCTCCAGAGCACTATTAACCACAGTGCAGAAGGTGGTTTAATTCGGGGAGGCTCCATCTCGGTGGAAAAGGATTGTGAACGGGATCCCCCAAAGGACAACACTCCAGAGTCATCTCAAAGATGGACTTTGTTAGTGCAAAAGTCCTATGCATAATCTATTTCTAAAAACTCTTCTTCAACCATCTCCATCCTCTCCTCGACTTGATCTCTTCATATTGCCAGGAGGTAATCATTTTAGACCATCGCTTATATGGTACTAACTACATGCAGATACTTACCTACGGTGATACACTTACTCCTTAGAAGAGCCCTAGGAGGTGGAGACGACTGCTATCATCCCCACTGTATAAGTGAGGAAACTGAGGCACTGGCAGGTCACACAACATGCCAGTAGTGCCAGGGCTGGGGTTTGATATATGGCAACTTGGCAAGGCTACGGTGCAAGCTGTTTGGTCAAATGCCAGTTGCAGATATTACTGCAAAGGCTGTGTTTTTAGATGTGATTACCACTTACGTAGGCAAACTTTGAGTGAAGCAGATTACCCTCCTAACGTGGTGGGCTTCACCCAGTCCCTGGACGGCCTCGAGAGCAAAGACGGAGGTTTCCTGAAGAAGCAGTTCTGTCTTAAGACTGCCACGTAGAAAACCTGTCCGAGTTGCCAGCCTCACCTGAAGGTCCAGCCGCTGGCCTGCTCTACGGAGTTCGGACTGGCCAGCCCCACGATGGTGTGAGCCATTTCCTTAAAATCTCTGTCTCTCTCTCCACACACACACATTAACACACACAGATCTATGGGAGATATACACAAACACACGTATATATATGGGGTATATGGGATATACATGGGATATATATATAACATGTGTACCAATAGGACATACACCTCAGATATATAGTTACATATGCACGTGTATATATGAGATATATATCCTATTGGTATATATCAAATACACACACATACCCCACTGGCTCTTTTTCCCTGGAGAACAAAATACGCCCCAGAGCCTCACCTCTATCACCTTGCACACAGGAGCCCCTCAGTAAAAAGTTATGAACTATTACTGGCTCAAGTCCCCATCTGGATTTCTGGTTGTAGTTCTTACAAGAAAACACAAAGCCGGTTGCTTTCTGTACTAACACTCTGATGAGCAAACGTTCTAGAAGTGGGGAATACACTCTCCCTGGTTCCATCGCGTGGGTTCGAATCCACATGCCCTCTGTGAGTGGCTGTGGTTTGACAGACTACAAAAACACACACCCTGGCCCATGCAAGTCCCCAAACAGGGCCCCAGTGACCTGCTGCTGCCCAGCCTATGGTCCAGCGTAGCCAAGCCCTGTGGGAGTGGCGCCAGCCACCACCCAGCCTTTCCACGCCCTGGCCAGCCTGAGAGACTGGAAGAGTCGATTTGGTTTCCAGGGTAGCGTGGTGCTAACCACTTCCTCCCAAGATCGCAGACAGCTGCCTCAGTGCCATCTGCACGCGGGTTTGGTTGTGAGCGCCTCATCTCACTTGCTGGCAATCCTCTCCCTTCTGCGGTTGGAATTCCTTTTCTCTTCCAGCTCCCAAAGACAGGACCTGGTAGAAAACCAGTATTTGTTTTCTTAGGAAAAACTCTCGACAAGCCGAGCCCCCTTCTTTTCCCCCCTCCTTCTTTCTTTCTCCCCATCCCACCCAAACCGCAAAGCCCTGTCCCCTGTAAAGAGCCTCTGCCGGGAGCCAGGACTATGTCACATGGAGAAAATCCACTGTGGCCCAAAGCTGTTTTTCCCTGTGGCCTTGTCAGTAGCAGGCATGCCGCCTTCACTGTTTACAGTCAGCAATTTTGAATGTGCTGACATGGGGAAGAGTGACCACAGAGTCCACGCAAACCAGCCAGGAAGAGAAAACAGACACAGAAATGTCAGGGCAACACTAGCCTTCTCCCTGCTTCCCTGCTGCCCCCTGCCAGGGCTCCTCCCAGCCCAGCTCACAGGCCGGATGGCAGAGAGGGGCAGCAGCTCACCTCCTCCTGCTCTTTCCTGCCACCCCAGCTTCCTTGGGGTGTTTCTATTTTGGGGGCTGACGCATGCAGAGCCACGGAGGAGGGAGCCAGTCTCTGTAGTGTAGGCCTCCCTCCCTGCGGCTGCTGGGATGGAGGGGGAGGCAGGTCAGGCTGCTGCTACGTTCCGGCTGCTTCACCAGCTTCTCCCTCTCCGACAGCTAACTTATGTGTTCTTTATATTGCTGATGTTTTTTGTTCACTTTTCCTCCAGCAGCAAAGGAAAAGTTTTGTAAGCAAAAAGGATGCCAGAAAATTGCTAGGTAGCAAGTCTAACAGAGAGAGAGAGAGAGAGAGAGAGAGAGAGACAGAGAGAGAGAGAGAGAGAGACAGAGAGAGGCAGACAGAGATCGAGAATAGACAGCCAGAGACAGAGAAGAATTAAATCTTAGAAAGGACTATTATAAAATCGCTATCATGTTTTATGGTTTTATGGGCAGACTGGGAACTAGGGGTTCTGAAATGTTTCTGTTCCTGGCTCTACCTGGGTCAGAAAATAGGGAAGCCATTTAGCTGGGGGAGGTCAAATAAATAGTGATCAGGTAGCTGTGGGTCTCCCCATCCACAGACACATGCTGTTCTGGGACCTGGCCTCAGACACTAGCAGGGGGGAAGATAGCTCTGGCTTCCTATGGTTCGCAAACCCTCGGAGGCTTCCTCTGTGGTACAAAATCCCTACCGGATCCCCTCCTGTACTTCCACGTGCCACGAAGGAAAAAAATCCCAATTAGTCATGAAAAGAAAGCCAGGTACATTGGAGGCTGAAAACTATGGCAGAGTGGCTAGCTACCCACCACAGGAGTGTGTACTCCTTGACTTCTGTGGTCCGGATGCTGGCAAGTGGCTGTCCGATAGACCAAATGCCTCCTCCAGCTAAGTGACTCCTTGCTTCTGCATGGGGATATGTGACTCAGTTCTGGACAAAAGAACATGGACAGAAACGATGCCTGCTATCTCTAGGGCTGGCCCATAAAAACCACCAGCAAGATCCCCTGTGATTCTTGAGGACCTCTCCTCTCTCATCTATTCACTGGTGGTCCCTAAACCCAGGGAGGAACTTCAGGACAGAAGGAGCTGGCTGCTTGTCCAACGAATGCCCAGACTGTTGCATGAGGGAAACAAACTTTAAGCCACTGGGGATTTCAGAGTTTTGCTATCACGAAAGTTATTTTAACTGCCCCAAATCCACAGGTAGTATCAGAGGAAAAGTACCAAGTTAGCGAGACACAAGGACATGGGTGGTGAACATGGCAGAGATGTTCAACATGGGATGGGTACCATCTGGGTCTTATAAAGGCACATGCTCACATAAACGTGTCTACACCTGGGGTGTCACTGACACATAAGGAGACAGTGACAGTGGTTGCCTCTGGGCAAGGAAACTGGGAGCCAGGGAGAACAGGCTGGAAAAGAGGTTTATCTCCCAGCATACACTGTGTTTAACCATTTGAATTTTGCACTTGCGCATTTATTACCCAGTTAAACGTTACACTTAAAAAACACAAATTCTGAAAGATTCCAGTTTTTGAACCATCTGGAGAACGCTTACACTCTATCAGTCCCCAGCACCTTTTTTGAAAGCCAATGGCACAAAATGTTGACATTTAAAAAAATACATTCCACTGTACTTTTCTTGAAAACTCCAGGGATGGAAAGAAGTAGCTGCTATTCCCATGGTACATCTGAATTCTTGGGCTAACTTTCCCACCATCCTAGGCACCTTCCTTCCAGTGGTGACAGCAGGCTGAACTTTGAGAGTTGTCCCCTCCACTGGACTGGGCTATTCCTAAATGTGCACATCATGAGTCCCTCATCGTGCTTGGTAAAAAGGCTTCCTGGGCCTCCTTCCTGAAAATGCTGATTCAGTAACCCTGAGGGGAAGCCTGGGAACCCATCTTGCTAACAAGCATCAGCTGACTGAGGCCCACCCAGGCACACCTGGGATACCCTGTTCTCACCTGCCCATGGGCCCTCCCTGCCACCTTGGATACCGTTTCATGTTCACAGTCCATATCCTTGGAACACAGGCAATGAAATGTCTCACCTAAGAAGCTCCAAAGCATCTGCCAAGACCAAGATGAAAATGGCTGAACTCCCTACAAAATGACAGTGTGGCACACAAGTGCCAAGTACCACTATACCTACTGTTAGCGTGTGCAGTTAGGGTCGCTATTTTTATTTTAAAATTCACTTAATAAAAAGTACTTGATTTTAAAAGAGAAGGGGGCTAGAAAACAGGCCTGCGTTTCCGGGGAAAGTCCGTGTAAGGATGTCTGCGGTGTCGCCCGGTGTTCAGCAGGGAGCTTGCATCGGGCGGATCCTCCACCCTGACAAGTGCGGCTGCTTCCGGAATGCAGGGAGCCAGGCTGGGGGCACAGGGCAGCTCCTCGGGTGAGTGCGGTGGCTGGAGGGGGGCGCAGCTGGAACGCAAGGATGTCCAGGCCACAGGTGGTTCTGTGGCAAGCTATGGATGTGAGAGACTCACTTCGCTAGAGAAGGGTCTTAAGCAGTGGAGCTGGCCCTGGACCACGTACTTAATGATCAGCTCACGGGTCCCATCCTTATTGCTGGATGCTCTCAAATCTTTGGCACCGAAGGCCATCCACACCCACTCAGTTTGATCCCAGCGTCAAACCAGCTCATGACCCCGACCGCGATTTTTCTCTACGTTGGTTATCTGAACACAGAGGGTGAACTACGTGGACGCTTATTTCCCGGGAAATACCCCGAGAGGTTAATAAAACTTGTTTGGAGTGACTCGAGAAGTTTTCTAAAATATTTTATGAGTTAATCTTGATATTTTTCTAGGAAATAATTTGAAGATTTTCTTTATTAATCTAAAAGTTTCTTTGTAAAACAGACTGGGGAGAGGAGGGAGAGGACCAGTAAATTTAAATCATATGTTTTCTGTTTACTTTTCAGAGAAAATTCTAATTTTTAAGAGCTGAGGTTTAAAAAAACATTAGATATGTGAACTGATGGATGTGTTAATTAACTAGATGGGAGAAATCCTTTTACATTGTATTTGCATATAAAATCATCATGGTGTACACTTTAAACACCTTATAATTTTATTGGTTAATTATACCTCAGTAAAGCGGAAATGAAACAAAAAAGGAAAGATTAATGTGACCTATTGTGATCACAAGTTGCTTCTTTTTTCTGTTTGGCAACTACCACACGCATCAGGTGTTCTCTTTTCGTTCTTCTCCAACAAATGAAGTGTGCTGGATTTCAGACGGGCCCCAGGCAGGGAACAGAGTCTCTACGCACACCACCGAAAGCCAGCACGAGAGACTTTGGGGTCTTATCAGAGCGGTTCCCTTTCTTTCTGAGCGTATGGGAAGACCTCCCGGGCTCCCACGAGGTGAGCCTGGGCTGTGCAACTTGTCTGGCCACTGGGCTTCAGACAGAGGAAGAGCAGGGGCGCGTTCTCCACGTTCTCTGCTGCTGCTGCAACCGACATCGAGGTCCTGTGCTGAGGTGGCCGTGTCACTAGACGGGGAAGCCTCTGTCGGCCTGGGTCCCTGAGTGACTAGGTGGAGCAGAACCTCCTGACCTTCCTCCCGCTGACTCGAGTTGGAAATGTAGCAGGAACAGCATCGGTCATGTTCAGCCATGGAAACCAAGGGGAGGGGTTGGCATGCAATCTGTTACTACAGCATAATTTTCCCTTTTCGGATTAGTCAAAGATAATGGTTTGAAATCTCCGAGTTCTGATTAGGACACTGGATTTCAGATCTGTATGACTGGGAGACAAGTCGCCTAATCTTTCTGGGCTTCCATCTGTTTGGTTTTTTAACTAAAATGGGAATACTAAGTTCTAACATATCTATCATTCAGGGATATATAAGGATCCAGTGAGCTTTCCTGAGAGTATTTTGAAATCTGTAAATCACAACCCTGGAAATAAAGTTTTTGCACCGTTGCTGTGGATATGTCAGGGAACTGAAGGGGCTAAATTTGATGGCCAACTTGGGGTCAGTTGTTAGAATTCATTGTTTCATCACTGTTAAAAAGCCAAACATTGCATCGTGGTGATAGATCAGGATCACAAGAAGTCAAATTCTGATACCACTCACAGAACAATTTGTTATCTTAAAAATGTCGGGGCTAGGTGAATGCTTTCAGACGCCTCACTTCCAGCCAGCAGACTCCACTATTTGCCTCTGGCATGAAAAGAAAGAAAAAACAGAGGTCCCCTCCCCAAAGAAAGGCTTGGCCCAAAGCCCTTTATTCCTCCCACAGCCTGTCCGAGGGGGAGTGGGAGGGAGAGCACAGAGAGGGACAGAGGGATCGCGCATTCCAGACTCCAGCCCGCACAGAAGCAGGGAGCCAGCAAGTTGCCTGCAGGAGTGATAGCACAAATCTGTTCTCGGCTTCCTCTCGCAGAGAAGACGGATTTCTCCACAAAGGAGAGAAACGGAAGAGATGGCTTCCACACGGAGAAGATCTCGCAGCAGAGCAGGAGTCTGCGTCCCCTGCTGTCCCTGACAAAGGGCTAAGGCGCCCTGCTTCCGACCCAGCAGAAGGGCTCCCTGACCCTTCAAGCAGATGACCCTGACCCACAGACTGATGTGCAGAGGGCTGTTTGCGCTCAGCTGCTGGGGCTGTCAGATAATACTGGCTGACTTTTTGGGAGCACTTGCTAAATGCCAAGTACTGACATTTTAGCTGTGCAGGGCTGAGGACCTGGCCTGAGGTCACACGACGGGAATATGGCAGAACCAGGAGTTAAACCTGGACAGTCCAGAGCTAGATGCTGTGGTCTTAACCATTTGTGAGGCAGGAACAAAAAAGGGAAGAAAAATGGGGAGTAAGGGTGGGCAATCCTATCGCCTGCCACATGCCTTGCAGTAGTCGTCAGACCACTAACTCAACGTATTCCTCATGTCTATTCGAACATGACTGGTCTTCTTAGCGCATGACAGGTAAAGAAACAGAGCTCCGAGAAGTCCATGAACTTGCCCAAAGTCCCACAGCTATAGAGTGGCAAGTTAGGAATGAAATCTGACCTGACTCTGCCAAATTACAGTGAAAAAGTTTATGGCTAAAAAAATATGCAGACTTTGGGGAAGAAACCAAAATACATTAAAAAGATAGCAGAAAGACCCACTATAGAAGGTTGAAGGCGATGCTCCCGGGTTCCGAGAAATAACACAGATCTAAATACAGGATATCTATCGCCTATCGCTAGCGTTCCCTTTATCATAGGGCCTTTCGGTCCTCAGTGCAGGGAAGATGGTGGATCCAGTGTTTGGACCAAAGATAGATAGTCCTGAATATCACAAAACCCCAAAACAATTTTTTTAAAACTCAGCAAATGAAGAGTTACTATGAAATAGTCAACTGCCTTTTTTTTTTTTTTTTTGGCTGTCTTTACATCTAAATTGTTATGATCATATACTTCCACATTTCCAAAACTTATGATCACTGAATAATTGTTAGTTGTTGTGTTGTTGTTATTTTGCATCATTTGCTAATCCACAGCGAAAATGTTCTCCCCAGCTTAAGCGAGAGAGGCGCAATGCAATTATGACCCAGGAGCAAAGAAGCTCATTAACATACCCGTGACTGACACGGAAGATCATTAATTAGGCATTCTGAGCATAAGTATATATGTATAAATTAGCATCTATTCACCATTTAAACTGTAAGAGATTTTTCATATCTGAATATTAACTATGTTGGAAAATTAACCAAGTTTTTCTGAGCGACTGCCATAAACAATACCCCAACCCTGATTTAAAAAAAAAGAAAGAAAAATACTATGAGCACAACTGGACCCAGTAGGAGGAGTGAAATGATATTCCCTCCATCGGTCAGTATCCTCATTTGTCTGTTTCCTGCCTTTGGGTTTCTGACCACTCCCCCTGTGGGGAGCCTTGTGCGTGGAGCCTTTTCTGGTGGAAGCCCAGCCATAGCGCTTCCACTGGCATCCCAGAGTGGCCAGGCCACGTCTGAGCTCTGTCACTGTGCAACTGTTTATTCTTTCAGTGCCTGCAGCCTGGGCGTCATCCACGTACCAAAGACCACGCGGTGAGTCCATCTATGAATACGGCAGAGTTTCTACTCTCGAGGACTTCCTAGTCTAGCAGGAAAGAGGAGACATGAAGTGTCCACGTGTAGCTATAACGTAAGGTAGAGAATTACGCTGCCAAAGAGTGCCGACCCTACTCAGAGGAAGAAAAGACTTCATCTGTGTGTGGGGGGCTGGGGGGGCTTCACGGAAGAGGTGGCATTTAAGCACAACATAAAGGAGGCGCAGGAGAAGCCAGATGTGGCAACGTTTGAGGCATGTCAAGAGAGTCGCCTCATGGAATCAACGTCTGTCTTCCCACCCAAGCCTCAAGTTGCGCTACTTCTGCAGCCAACAGAGCCTCTGCTCCATTTTCCGATGTGTCTGAAGTCCCTCTCCCTTCGGGGGTCTGGAAAACTACTGGTTTCAGGACTGCAAGGATAATAATACTCCATTGTCCTTCACATAGATGACAATGATAGCAATTACTTGGCAGAGCTGTGCTCTCATTGTTTTCCTTGCGGTGGTGCTGGACGCGCGCCAGCACACCCCTGGCTCTCTGCTGATCTCTCCTGGGACCAGCGGCTCCCGTGGCTAAGATGGCTGTCCTGGACAAGAGCTGGGATCTTTAGTTTCTAGGCCTTTTTTTTTTTTTTTCTGGGTGGAGCTAACAAGTCTATGTGGGGGCTAACAAAGGAGCTTGGTCTTTGGGGTCCCAAGCTGCAACCACCTCACCCTCAGCTCAACAACTGCATGCATTTCACTGGTCTGTGTTTCCAGCAGGAGGAGTAAAGCATTGTTAAAAAATCTCCTGTATGGAGAAGGGCAGCTACTTACAGCTGGAGAGCTTGTTAAGTGAGATAAAATCTCGGCTCCCGCCGTTTCTGACATCTGCCTGCACAAACCGGGTGGCCCACAGACCGACAGAATAGGTGATTTTCCTTGCTGTCTTGAGACTACATCCATGGGTACAGGTTGGGGGTGGTTTTCAGGCTGAAATCCTTATTCGAGGGCCTCCACAGTACATCATTCCCTGAAATGCCTTGGGCGGGATTTAAGACCTATCTCCATACTGGGTACCGCTCTATGGCAGGAAGGCAGGCTGCCAGGGAGGTGGCATTTCAGGAGCGCTCATGGAATTAAAACACGAAGTGGCCAACAGTGGTCGTCATGGGCACGTGAGCCTTTCTGGCCTTAGGTATTGGCAGGTTTTGAAGTTTCTTAGGCCATCTAGGTCCTGAAGAAAATAAACAGGTTACCTACAGTGGACTGATCTGGAAAAAAGATGGACTGTTGTTGAAGAAAGAACTACCCAGGATTATGATTGCTGATTGCTTCCATGCTCCTAGCTAAATATAAATCTATCTTTTATTTGTGGAACAGACTTATACAGAGCAAGTATAAATATTCCATCTTTCTAATGGAAGTAGACCTTTTTGAGGCTGTTAGTAGCCGTGATTAAAATGGTGTGAAAATTCTTGAGTCACAGGTCACCAGAATAGATAATAACGTTTATAATTAATTGAAAAGCCATTCATTAAGACCATCTTATATATCCCTACCCCATGCCTGGCATGTAGGGGGCACAGCCAAAATGGAAAGCAGAGAGTATCATTCAGTTGGAGAGAACCACAGGGATCCAAGGACATGCTGGTGCTAGAAACTCGGAGGAAAAGAAAGCTCGTGGTGACCGGAGGTCATTTCAAGAGGCCTGCATGGGGAAGGGAGACGAGGAACTGGGGCCTCCAGAAAGTGAGGGAGCTCCGTGGTCTTCATGGAAGTACACATCCAGAGAAAAAGAATCCGGGGGAGATAATCTCAGTAAAAATTGTCCAAATGTCATCGTGTCAAGGAAGGAATATAAGTATGTTGTCCTGTGTGCACCTACTAAAATGCATCTGTTTTAACAGATGATGGGCTGTGTCTGCCCCTCGTCCCTCACTATCTGCTGAACTTGGACGAAGCTCTTCCCATGGTGGTCTTCTGACAAAGACAGAATCCCGGGTTTTTACGCTGAAGTGCCCCTGCTGTACCAAGTGTAGTTTGGTAAAGCTTCACAGAAAGATGTACTGAGCCCAACCTACGGAGACACGTCCCAATTTAAGCTGCGGAAAGAAAATTACAGGGCAGCCACAGAGGCAAGTTTAAAATTAGGACGAACTTGACTTTGGGCCTCTTAAGCCTCAAAGAGTTAGTAGATGAGGCAAAGAAAATGAAAAAAAAAAAAAAATTAACAGTAGGAACTTGAAAAGCAAAATCCCCAGACTTCTCTTCCTTCCTATGGCCCTTCTGACAGGCTAAGCTTTTTGCACGTTTGCAAATCAGCAGCAAAGCGCATTCTTAGTCCCTCAACAGCTTCGTAGGAGCCAAGGCCTGCCAGGACCTAGGAGGACCTTCTGGAGGTCATTATTTGGAACGACCCTGGTTGGGGATAAAAGACGAAGAAAAGAAATGGGGAACAACCCTCCCTAGTCCAATTCCTTGTACTCAAGGCCCTGTTGCTCAGTCCACGGTTCCCCAGGAGAAACCCAGGATCTAGTTCTGTTGGATGCACAGTCTTCTCAGCGTGCCTGAGCCATTAAGCCCAGTCCAGCACCAGATGGGGGTACAGGTAAGGGTCAAACTATCTGTCATCTCCCCATTGCCCTGCCAGCCCTCCCCGAGGAGGTGGTCTCTGGGGGAGTGACTGGAGGCCAGTAAGCTCTGTGTACTTCTTGCCTCTGAAATTTCACCTTCTGGCTTCTGGGAGCCGAGAAAATGCTGTCTGCATTTACCTTCTTTTGAGACTATTTTGATGGGGTGCTATGTTTGTAAAGAGTTTGAATTCCTCTGAGGAATTCAGTGATTCTAAATTGGGAAGGAATTATTCTTTCAATGCCACAAAAAGCGTTATTTTCACTTGCAGATCTGTTTATAGAAAGCTTGAGGGAAACATCCCCACCAACCAACAGACAACCCTCATAAGATTATCCTGCAGCAGGAATCGAGCATCTGAATGTGGGGAGGGGCTCATCAGATGCCATTGTCCTCGCAAGGCCTCACAGTGGGCCCACCCCGGGGCCCCTTTTCCAAAATCATCTGATAGATTTCTGCTCTGGCTTCCTGAAGGGACATTGTCTTACATGTCTTTTAATTTCTGGTTCTGCATTCTTAAACATCAGAAGACAATAAAATGCAGAAGAATGGGGTTGGTTTCATGTGTAACTCTTACTTATGGTCTGAAATGTACAAAGCATGTTAAAGGAAATGCCTGCTTTGTTTGTCATGTCACTATAGGGAAAAAAGTTCCCAATAAACAGGAAGTACAGCAAGTCTCCAAGCAAAGTGTAAATACACTCGTGGCCTAATTCATTACGTGAATGAAGACTCAGACGTGGAGTCAGACCGCTCACCTAAGGTGGCCGTGGTGAACTAACAACTGTCTCAGTCAACGAAGGGCTGTTCGTAAACCAGACCATCCTACCGGTGGCCTCTCCCACCAGGTGTTGCCTTTGAGGCTACAAAACTCATTTTGTCAGAGTGATTTCAGCTCAAGTTAGGGCATAACTATTTCTACAAGTTGATCTCATTGAAATATTTGGTGCCTGCTGATATGTTCAAACAAATTCACGAGATCTTGATTATGTTCTGGCAATTAAAGCTATTAAGTCAGTAGATAGACAGCAGGTTATTTCACTGCTGGTTGAAAGAGCCAGCTTTCTTTTCTCCCCTTTTTATGTGACAGCACTATAATTAGCCTTAATCAAATACTATTTGTGTGAGGTGCTGTAACTTTGCTGCCTCAGCCAGGAAACTCTGCCAGTCGAGTAATAGTAGAAATACAACTCTGGTCAAAAACCAAGAAAGATGGGCAAGAGGTCTATGGAAACTCTCTGTACCATCCTTGTAACTTTTCAGAAAATCTTAAACTGTTCTAACATAAAAAAGGTTTATTTTTTAAAAAGCAGGAAAGAGGGAAAAAGAGGAATGTGAAAGAGACATGCTGTTTAACGTGAGACTTCCATTTTAGCAGCTCATTATGTAAAAACAAGCTTTAGAAATAGTCAAACACAGATGGCCCTTGGTCAACTTACATGTGGATTTTTTTCAATAAGTGCCGCAAATGTATTTTCTCTACTTTGTGATTTTCTTTTCTTCAGCTTACTTTATTGTAAGCATATAGCTAGAAGCATATAGAAGACACATAACACATAAAATATGGGTTAATGGACTGGTGATGTTATTGGCAATGCTACTAGTCAACAGTAAACTATCAGAAGTTAGGTTTTGGGGCAGTCAAAAGTTATACATGGATTTTCAACCGCACATGGCCGGGGGTCAAAACCTAACCCCCGTGTTTTTCAAGAGTCCACTGTAGTTCGGAAAATGTTGTTCCTATTAGAAATCCCAGGTGAGCACTCCCACGACCTTGGAGATACCATAGCGCTTCGTTTTCCACTTCTACAGAGAAGTTTGTCCTGGAGACTAGAGCCGGGTGAAGTGAAAGACAATAACCAAGACCATCTATCCAGACTTCTAGTTTGTTTATCTGTATGTCTTAAACCCACCACTTCATTCAATAACCCTGGAAAGGAGAGCGCTTCAGACAGTATGGGAATGAAGTGAGTCAACAGGTAAGGCAGCAAATCTCAAAATTTAATGTTCATACAAATCGCCCAGTGATCTTGTGAAACTACACAGTCTGATTGGGTAGGCCTGGAAGGGTCCCCAGGATTCTGTGTTTGTAGCAAGCTCCTAGCTGATGCCACAGCGGATGGTCCACGGCCCATACTTTGAGTAGCGAGGGTGTAAGGAATATTAATGGGGTGAGTAATCACAGCCGGCTAGAAGCAGAACCATGGTATCTTGTCTACCTGGCTGACAATATGTCTGAAAGAACATGTATCAATAAAACTGATATACATTTTCTATTTTTCTTGGCCAACAATGCCTTGTGTCAAAATTTCACAGTATTTTGTTGTTTTACATGGTGTTATGCCATGGGTCAGACTGAGCATTAGCTCAGAGAACCCAACAATGGAAGAGACTGTCTACTCCTGTTCAAGGTGCCCAGCCATGATGGGGAGGCATCAAGGAGAGCAGGGAAGGGGGCTATCAGCAGCAACCTGATATTTATTTATTTGATGATATGTCTGCTCGTACCTCAAATTTGGTATCTATAAAATACTAGCTATTAGAACTAGAATAAGGTTGTGGTTAGGGAAAAAAATTGTCAAGCCACTGTTACGCAACCCCTTTTTAGAGATGGATCTTGGCTACGTCCCACTGGGGTACTGCAGCAAGAAGGAGGGTCCTCTGCCATGTGGTGGACGTCCACTTAACAATGACATGTTCCATTTCACTGCACCCAAAGTGGGGGGACCAGGCCATGAGTCACTTTGGAGAACTGCAGAACACATTTCCTACATCTTAAGGCAAGTATTGTGATAACTGTCACAAACGCCACATTTCCAGTTCTCCACTAATTTTTTGTTTTTTACTCCTTTAATAAACATTCTTTGAATTCCACACAATAATTCTTCCACCTACTTGAGATTTCTCCCATATCTTGATTAATGCAACTCAGGCTTTATATACAGTGGTGTGCTGGTAAATATTTAATAACCAGCTCTCCAGGAAAAAAAAGTTTTAGTATATAGGTTTTGCCAATTTTTATGGTGTAAATACTCCCACTATGGCCAACTTCAAGTACGAACCTGATTTTACTGAACGAAGAACCAGGGAGAAATGTGCATGAACACAAAGCTGTACAAGTTGCCCAGGTGCCTAATAACAAGTGATCCTGCAGATATAAAACACCGTTGTTCTCGCAATTAAATTATAGTAACCTAGAGGCGGTGTTGTATAATTCCAAGGTAGCTTATTTCTGAAAATATTTTTACTTTGTTACTGAAGAGATTAAATCCATAAGCACATGTGTCTTTATACACCAAAAATAAACCTCTGGTAGTTTTTTTTTTTATGCAATCTCATAACCTTTATAATTACCGCAAAATCTTGTAAAGTAAGTCATTTGGATTTTAATGACACAAACACGCTGAAAGTTCAGAATTGTTCTATATGACCTCGAGAGTTGAACGCCTCCATTTTGGTCTGTGGCTCATTCCAACCTGTCCCTTCCACGAACTGTACAGCGTGGCTTCAGCTCCGCCGGCCTCCGTGGCCTCTGTGGCCTACGTACGTGTCTGCAGGGAAGGCCGACCACCCCGTGGACAAGCGCTCCGAGAGCGAGAGCAACGCAGTACCTTCGCTTCCTCCCCCACATCTGAAACAATTTGCTGGGAATTTAAAAAAAGAACTATTTTATATTAAAAAGGACACTAAGATGAGAAAATTGCATTTTTAGCAAACAACTCTAACGTAGGTATGTTTTTTGCATGTTTAGCAGACAGTGCTCTTTCTAACATCACCGCATGCCTTCATTCTACCCTCCGTCTGTCTTTCTTTCAGTGTGCTCTTCATACTTTCACCCACCTGCTTAGTCCCAGGGAGGTTCTTAGGAGAAGGCAAAGGCCCGTGGGATGGGGGCAGGGAGGGGAACTGGTGAGCAAAATGCCTGGCCGAGTAATGTAATTAACTGGAAGAAAAACATTTGCATCGTGACTCTACTCATATCTTTTTCCGTCAGCAAAAGCCAAAACCAAGCAAACAAAAAGCTCCCACCATCCCGCCCACTGCTCAAACACCAACACTTTGGGCAGAGTAGTGGCTGCGAAAAAATACAGCTTGAAACAAAACCAGGCAAAAAAGACTGCCTCAAATCATGTCCTCCCCTTTCCCAGGGTGCTGACCTTCGGGTCTTTTGAATTGGGTGCCATGCGCTCCTTTAACGCTTCAAAAATATATTTTAAAGTCTTCCTGTTTTCTGAACTCTTAAAATGCTTTTTTTACTGAGCATCCCATTTACGATGACACATTGGGTCATAACACATGCAGAACACGGCCCAATGTATACCCCCTACCATTCACCAGATGTTAGGAACCAGAAACAAGAACCACGCAAGGATTTTTCATGTTAGAAAAGCGGTGGAAGTCAGCTCATCAAAGGTAAAACAGGTAGAATATGTCCCTGCCTCTGCCTTGCCTCAGATGCATTTAAATTCACTAGGTTCATCTCTAGGTTGACAGGATTATTAATGGGATGGGCTCCCCACTCCTGTGGATGAATGTGTTAGCCACAGGAAAGCCTTTTACTATCCTGGTTGCTTCTTGCCGGTGCCTGCTGACTGCCAGCTCGTCTTTGCATTAACCAGCGATCCCGGCTGGTGATCAGTTTCTAGCAAAGTCAGACTGGGAGGTAACGTCAGTGTCCCGAGATTGGAGTCTGGCCTTTTTTTTTTTTTTTTTTAAACAGAACGTTTTTACATTAACCGGAAGACTGGCTAACGGGCTTTCGCAGGGACAAAAATACTCATCATGAAAAGAAAGTAATCACAACACCCGACTTCATGAATGATTGCGACAGAGAATCTTGACATGAAGACATTTAAAGAGAACCATGTAGAATCAAGTTCTCTTTGAGGGATAGAGAGCTATAAATACAGCCATGAACATGGACGTGGAAGATGTAGACATACATATATCCTGGGCAACAAACGAGTGTTCATACCACTTTAAATATTAGGAATACATTTAACTGCACTTAAATGAAGAGCAAAACAAAACACCCTATAATCTCTATCAGGGAAAAAAAACAAATAAGCAAACATATACGGCTGTGATGGAGGAGAAACTTGGAATCTTCACAAATATTTGGGAATCCCTCCCGGCTGAGTAAGAGGCAAAGGAGATGCAGCTGATGAGGAAGAGGAGGTATTTATGGGCGCTCAATGAGAGCGATCACCCCAGAAGACTCTCCAGTTCTTTCCCTGAGGTCATCTTTCTGTCTCTTCATTTTTGCCCTTCCTGTTGGTAGCATTTGGGAAACACAAGAAGGAAAGGAACCGAGAAGCAAGCCGGCATTAAAATACAGCCATACTCTAGGTCTGGCCAGGTAGCTCAGCTGATCTGCGTGTTGTCCTGACACACCAAGGTTGTGGGTTAAATTCCCAGTCAGGGCACATAGAAGAAGCAACCAATGAATGCATCAATAAGTGGAACGACAAACTGATGTCTCTCTCTCAAATCAATCAATTATACACCTATATACATATACGCACACATATCTATGTAATCTTACTCTATTTCCCTGCCCCCTAATGTAGAGCTCTCTTTAAAAATATTGTGAAAAAATACCAAGATGGTTTTCTTTTTTCTTTGTAAGGGACACATACCCCACGCCCCCACACACATGGTCTATTCTTCATCCTAGGCAATTTCCCAAATGAAATCTGCTGTCCTGGGGCTGCTTGCAGAAGCCAATGGGAGACAGGCTCTCCCTGCCAGGTCTGAAGAGTTCTCGAGGGCACCTAACACTGAAAGCTTTCAGCAAAACACAGATGCAAGCAAACTGCAAAATCAGTGTCTGCAGGACCGACTTCTGGTTGGCACAGGCTCGGAGATGGGGTTTTGAAACACCTGGGCAGAAGGGAAGGCACCTCCCTGTCTCTTGGCTGGCCCTGCGCTGCATTTGGATCTCACTTCTCACCATTTCCTGATGTACGGTTTTCTACCTGAGCCTCTCTCTCCCAGCACAGTCCGACAGACACCCAAGGCAGGCTCCATCTGATTTTAGAGTCACAGTTGGGCGCCTGTGCTTCCTCAAGGACAGGTAGAGGACAGACAGAGGCCCTTATGGCTTATAAGCATTTTAAAGTCAAGCAACTCCATGGGCTCTATCTGACCTCCATTAACTGGCTGATTTAGCTCAGTGCCTCAGTTTCTCCTCTGGTCAGAGGCTACCGATCCCTCTTGACAAACCCATTACAAATGCCATAAATGGAATTTCTGAGCAGCAGACAAAAACAAGAATGTAAGAATACAGTAATGATAGCTTGAGTATTTATACTATGCTTATAATGGGCCAGAGAACTCTTCTAAGCGCTCTATGTTAACTTACTTTAGCCCCACACATCCCCGACAAAGTGGTTTGCTACCCCCTCGTACAGACAAGGGCACTGAGGCACAGAGAGGTCAACTATCTGCCACCTGGAGAGGTGCAGGGCTTGGAACCCTGCAGCGCACGGCAGAGGCAGGCTCCCCTAGCGCCTCTCTGAAGGGACTCTTTGAAGCCAATGTGACTGTTTAAACACCTTCATGTGCAAGCATTTCAGTGATTGTGGGATCCCAGGAAGCAAATTCCCCCTGTTGCAGAGCAGAGAACAGGAGAGGCTGTTCTTTCCTCCCACCAGCATTATCCTGTTCCAGGGAAGCAAGCCAGCCAGCATGCAGCCCAGGCCTGCCCGGAGGCATTCAGACAAGTGATGATAAATCGGACCAGACAGCAAGCACAAGCAAGAGAACAGGTGAGGAGTGCTGGGTGGCCCAGGCTGGGTGAGGAGGGAGGCGGAGGGAGCAGGGCCAGCCAGCCAGTAAGGAGGGGACCGCAGGTGATTGCGCCGAGAGCCTGCAGCAGGGACGGTGAGAGCGATGGGCCCTGACACACAAGCAAGGGGCTTGCAGAGTATATGGGAGGGTTAGGGTGAGGCGCCCCCCTCCTTTTTCCAGACCCCATCCTGAGTACCAGAGAACACGGGGTTGACCATAGACAGCATACCCCCTCCCCATGCAGTGTAGACAGACAGACAGATAGGGGAGAAAGAGAGGTTTAAAATACCAAAGACTGAGCCAGTCACTCCTCGCTTGACCCGTACTCACTTCTGCTTCCCTGTGTTTCTGCATCAGAAAATCACACTCGGAAAAATGAACACACATGCACAGTCTTTTGTCAAGGACCTCTATAGGCATGAGGAATTGCTACATTCCATAATTTACAACAAACTTTTCATTTGGGTATTAACTTGTAGACATTTGAAAAGCTCCCTGCCACCAAATTCTCCCTCCAATGGTAAGATATTTATGTGGAAGAATTCACGATAGAAATTTTATGTTAATATTCCTTAATCTTTACTTCTTGCATTTCAACTTAACTTCCCTCCTAGGAAAAGGTTGATAGGCTCCCCTTCAAATATTCATAGGGCCTATTGCAGGTCGGGAAATCATGCGTGACATACACACATCCATCCTGACCACCTCCTCCCCGTGCTGCCACCGTGAATGTGGGAGCTGGGACGATGCTGGCAATTTCGCACCACAGACTTACAAAGAAGTCTTTGCAAGACGAAGCAACTGATGGAGCGGCTACATGCTAGGGAATACCTTGCAGTTCCTAAAATCTTGACATACGTAAGAAGAACCTGGTTTTTAGACTTGGATTGGCCACTAACATCTGACGCTGGGCAATATTTAGCAGCATTTGATGGGGGGTTGGTTATGAACTATGAGTTAGGAGGTCAATGCGTTAATGGGGGACATAGTCCCTGACTTCCAAGGACTTAGGGTGCAGAGAAGCAGCCAAGCTGTACGCATGAAACATAATCAAAGTACAATGCCACTGCTTGCAAATGGGTGTCGTGGAAATGTGAGAATCAATCATTAAATCAAACCGGGAGCATCAGGGCAGGCTTCATGGACTAAGTAGCAGTGGGGCTGGGTTTTGTACGAATTAGTTGGATTTTAATAGATGGAGAAGAAGTTGGTCAGCAAAGAACACAAGCCAAAGCTGGAAGCCAGAAATGTGGGCAGCATGGGAGGCAGAGAGGAGGCGGGCCCTGAGGCACCGCAGGTGGGGAAGGCGGTGGGAGGAGAGCTGGTGGTGTGCTGAGAACCACAGTAGGGACTCCGGACTTACTGTGCAGGCAGGAGAGGGCCACGCAGGGTTTTAAGAGGAAAACAGAACAATGGTTTTGAGAATGGACCAGAGGATCAAGAGATCAGCAAGCGGAGGGAGGTTGGGAGGGGCCCAAGTAGTTTCGATGACAGGTGAAGAAAAAAGCAATTTAATTTCTCCGGGCCTTAGCATCATTTTCTTTACTCCAAATGAGGCGACAAGGTCAATCACAGAGTAGGTGAGCCCAAGTCTCGGAAGGCAGACGCAGGGGCTTGCTCTCCCAGGTTCTAGTTGTACCTGATACGACTCTTCACCACAGCAACTTCCACGAAGACTCAGGACTCATGTTCACGTCCGTCTTCTCTGTATTGGAAGTGCCTTATGAGCAGGGCCTAAACCTTTTCATCATGTTTGCAGAGACCTAGAAGGGCACCTACACACAGCAGGCCGTCAGATATCTGAATCGTTCTACTCCATTATTTTCAGATAAAAACACCGCATTTCCCATGATCACGAATGAGGAAGCAAGGCTTTACATTTCAAATTTGTACTGTTAATTAGAAACAGTCATACTATTGCTAAGAAAGGCTTAGAATATATATATGTCTTAAGCACCTTAGGGTTAGTTTTCCCATCTCTTTATATGTCGGTTTTTCTATTTCTCGGAAAGTACAGCCACGAGCCCCAACCTGCTCTGAATGATCTTCCCACTGGATCCTCTGAGCCATCGAAATGGTCCTGACTCACCAGCAGCCTCTCAGTCAACTACCATTCCAGCAACTGTGAACTAAACTACTGCAAGTATCGAAAGGCCTTTCTCCACCTCTAGTTCAACAGATTCCATTGCAAATGTTAACTTCCCCCAAATTCTTGGATGCACACCAGGTACAACTATATTTAATGATGCGGGGATTGGAGCTAACACAAACAGAACTTACAGAATAAACCCTCAACGTTCATGAATTCCCAAATCCAGGAATACAATAGCATGTAATTTGTCTTGTGCTTCACAGTAATATAAACTACGACTGAAATGTAAGGGGTCTTTTCAACCTCTAGTGACTTATTTTCCTCTTAAGGAGTTATTTTTGCATTAGCTGGATTATTCCCTGAAACTACTTTAAAAGTTTTTGTTTCTATATGGTAAACTCCTTCATGGCATGACCTAACCTCCCTTTAATGTACTCAATATTTCCATTTTTCTGGTTAAGAAAATTACTTTCTTAGCCTTCATTACTTCCTTCTCTAATACCCTCACTTAAATTTCTGTGGGGATCCACTTCTCAGGAAGACACCATGCTTCTATCACTCCGTGAAAAGGGCCTCATTCAGACTGGGAAGAGACCCTTCTAACGGTCCTCTGGGACTGGAATGACTTGCAAGGGGCTCAGCTCACTCACCAGTGAACCCCCTTCCTCTTGTTGTAGCCCATCCAGCCTGTGGGGTCATCTGCACTTATGCCTTGGCAAAACTACACATTTTTTGCTATCTTGGATCTTTTGGGTTCTTTTAAATACACAAAATGTTAAATCTGCAAATACCCAGGGTCTATTAAAAAACAAAGAAACACATGCTGTCCTTCACAGCAGTAGCCACACTGGGAGGCAGTACTAGAGATTTATTACAAAACTACATCCAATCCATTGATCAAAATATTTTGGGAACTCAACTCTGAAAAGGCTGTAAATACTAGTTTATAAGCCTCATCAGAAAACAGCTGCCATGATTATACGAGTATAGTGGCATTTTCTTTTTTGACCCAAGATATGTCACTGTACGGGATCACCAACCACCTTAGTCTGCTATACTTAGCTCTTAACGTTTTTCTTTTTAAAAAATTATTCATTGATTTTATCGGGAGAGAAAGAGAGAGGGAGGGAGGGAGAGGAGACAGAGAGAAAGACAGGGAAACATCAATTTGTTATTCCACTTATTTTTTCAAATTATATTTTATTGATTATGCTATCAGTTGTCCCAATCCTTTCCCCTTTGCCTTCCTCCACTCAGCATCCCACACCCCTTCAGGCAATCCCCCCCCAACATTGCTCATGTCCATGGGTCATGCATAGGTTCTATGGCTACTCCATTTCCTGTACTGGACTTTACATTCCCATGATTATACTGTAATTACCTGTCCGTACTTCTTAATCCTCTCATCTCTTCACCCATTCCCCTATACCCTCCTACCATCTGGCAACCATTAAAATACTCTCTATGTCCATGATTCTGTCTCTGTTCTTCTTGTTTGCTTAGTTTGTTTTTTAGATTCAATTGTTGACAGACATGTATTTATTACCATTTTATTGTTCATACTTTTGACCTTCTTTTTCTTAAACAAGTCCCTTTAACATTTCATATAATAATGGCTTGGTGATGATGAACTCCTTTAGTTTTTTCTTGTCTGCGAAGCTCTTTATCTACCCTTTGATTGAAAATGATAGCTTTGCTGGGTACAGCAATCTTGGCTGTAAGTCCTTGCTTTTCGTGACTTTGAGTATTTCTTGCCAATCCCTCTAGACTGCAAAGTTTCTTTTGAAAAATCAGCTGATAGTCTTATGGGAATTTTCCTGTAGGTAACTAATTTCTTTTCTTTCGCTACTTTAAAAATTCTCTCTTTATCTTTAACCTTTAGCATTTTAATTATGATGTGCCTTAGAGTGGGCCTCTTTGCATCCATCTTGTTTGGGACTGTTTGTGCTTCCTGGACTTGCATATCTATTTCCTTCACCAAATTAGGAAAGTTTTCTTTCATTATTTTTTCAAATAAATGTCCAATTTCTTGCTGTTTCTCTTCTCCTTCTGGCATCCCTATGATGCATGTGTTGGAATGCTTAAAGCTGTTCCAGAGGTTGCTTACATTATCCTTGTTGGCTTTTTTTTTTTTATTCTTTTTTTCTTCTGATTGGTTGCTTTTTTGCTTCCTTATATTCAAGTAAACTCTGCATCTGATAGATTGCTTGTATCTACTTTGTTTAGTTCTTTTTCTGGAGTTTTGATCTGCTTTTTCATTTGGGTCATGTTTCTTTGTCTCCTTGTTTTGGGAGTCTCCCTGTGTTTGTTTCTATGTATTAGGGAAAGCTGCTTTGATTCTGTGTCATGGTAACACAGCCCAATGTAGCAGGTATGCTGTGGGGTCCACTGGCACAGCCTCCCCTATCACCCAAGGTGGGTATTCAAAGTGTGCCCTTTCTGTGGGCTGAGTACACCCTCCTCTGGTAATTGAGCCTTGGTTGTTGTTGGCAGATCAATGGGAAGGATTTACAACGGCCAGTCAGCTGCAAGGACTGACTGTAACCGTTGACAACCAACCCCCACCCTTTGCCCTCCATGGAGGATCAGCTGTGCAGGGGCAGGGTGGTGGTGCTTCAATGTGTTCTGTAGCTGTCTCCTGGGTGGGCTAGCCCTTGGATTTCCCAGGTGGTATAGGCCAAAGTCAGTCCTCACCTGTGTTTCGCCCAGGGCTACCCTGCCTGACCTATGAAGCAATCTGAGATGTCTGCTACTTGTGCTGGGCGTGGAGACTCCCAGGCAAAGCCAAGCTGTGAATCTAGGCTGGTTGCTGCTAGTGCTGGGCCTGGGGCCACTTAGCAAGAAGTACAGGAGCTAGGGACTCACTGAAGCTGGTTGTCACTTATTTGAGAGGATTTAGGAAGTTGTGAAACATGAGCCAAGACCAGGCATTCATACTGAAAAACAGCTTGGGTGGGCCTATAAGTTGGGTGGAATGGAGTCTCTGGGGATCTCCAGGGTGGAGCAAACAGTATTAGCCAGGTTGATGGAGTCTCAGATATGGCACCTGTCTGCCAGCTCTGCGGCTCTATGGGGAGAGGGTTCAGAAAAACTACAATACCCTCTGTCTGCCTTTCTGTCTGGGAGAAAGCAGACCCCTATCCCTCACCTTGATGCCAGACACTTCAGTTTCTCTCTGCATGCCACCAGTGTCTTCCAAGCTGCTCTCCCAGTGTTGGAGGTCAGAGGGAGTGAGTCTGAGTAAGTCTGTGTGTGGGTTCTTTAAGGGGAACTGCTTGGGACTCTAGAAGTTTCTTCCACTGACTCAATTCCTATTGTTTTTTGCAGCCAGAAGTTATGGAGACTTATCTTTCTAGCACTGGAACCTTGGGCTGGGGGGCCTGGTATGGGCCTGGGACTCCTTACTCCCAAGATATGCTCCTGAATTTTTATCCACCACACGTGGTTGTGGGACCAGCCTGTTCTGTATCTCCACCCCTCCTACCAGTCTGGATGGATGTGGTTATTTAATTCTGTATTTGTCAGACTTCCATTCAACTTGATTTCTGACTGTTCTGAATCACGGTTGTTCTATAGTTTAGCTGTAATTTTGATGTAGTTGCGTGACGAGGTAAGCCATGTTTACCTATGGTGCCATCTTGACTGGAAGTCCCCCGTTCCACTTATTTGTGCATTCATTGGTTGATTCTTGTAATGCCCTGACTGGGGATTGATTCTGCAACCTTGGCACATCAGGACAATGCTCTAACCAACTGAGCTACCCTGCCAGGTCTCTTAATGTTTTCCAATTCCTACAAAAGTCAAATTCACTAAACAGTTGCCACCAAATAAAACTAGAAGTCCAAAATGTGCTAAATGTGTATAAATCAAGCTAAATGACTCATTTGGGTAAGTCAGCTTTTCTTCTTAGTGTCATTGTAGTCATGGTATGGTCAGCTAACTCACCTGGTCACAGAATCAGACCATGGATCACCATTACTAGACATTAAAAGAGACCTCCAAAGCCAGCAGAATTTCCACACAAGGTACTTCAGATGTCAGGAGCTTTGCTTCAGCTGCCATGTATGAATAGCAATGGCAGACTGAATTCACGTTCTATACTGTAGTCTGTTGTTCTGGTCACACAGGGGCCAAATTCAAAACAATGCTGAATGTATTGGCAAAGATTAAAACTTGGACAGTCATTACTAGTTTGTTTGGGTGGGTCTGCATTTTAAAGGTTAAATGTAACAAGTTTATGTTACAGACCCCAGACTCTCGGAAACCACTTCGTTTCATTGTGCACTTACTGCTGGAATAGGAGCTCAGCCTCCTCCCCACGTACAGCTATGCGTTCAAGTAAACCCTGTGCTTCACGAGGACATCTCTGGGTCAAAGGATGAATTAGGTCCCCTGAGATAGTCCAGATAGGCACTCAATATCCGCAGACACTGAAAGTTCACATCTGTGATCAAAACCAACAACACTCCAAAGAAACAGCTTAGAGGATGGACTCAGCCATGAGTCTTTCCCTTTTAGACAAAGGTGGTAAAAATAACCATTCTGTTTTTAATCCAAATTGATTCCATAAATCTTATTGAAGCAACAAAAATAGCTGTATCATGTAGAGATGATAGAATTATCTTTTAACATTTCATCAGAACAAATACCTACGAGATAGACAACATTTTTCATTCCCCATCTAACCACATTCACAAGCAAATTCCTCAAATCTGAAGTTAAATCATATACAACTACTTCCCATGGTTTTCTGCATCTAGAATGTCTGTGAATTCAAGATGTGGTTGATAAATTAAGGTCCTATAATGTTGCCTCAAAAACAAATAAACCAACCCAAAAATCAATTTACTTTTTCATTTAATTGGACTTAATGAGCATCTGTTACATAAGTACTATGTTAACTACCATCATAGGGGACTTTGGAGAAGCGTATGGTATGGTACCATCCCTTAATGAGCTTATAATGTCATTATAAGAGGCTATTTACACATTAAACAACTAGCTGAATGGACTTGAACAATAGCCTAAACTTGCTGGGCCTCAGTTTCCTCATTTATAAAATGAAGGAGTCAGTATAGACAATCCCTGAGGTCCTTCCAGGTCTCAAATTCTACAGACCTTTTGGTATGATATCCGTGAGACCTGTTTAGAAGACAATGCAAGACAGCATATGATCAAGTTCAAGTGTACACTATAAACCATCAATACCACAGGAGGTCAGAGCAGAGACAGATCAATGTTGGGTTGGCCAAAGGCTTTTCTGGAAAAGCAGGAACTGCAGCATAGACTTGAAGGATGGGTAGGCTCTGAAGGGGGTGAGCCCATTCTTTCCTGAGAGTGCAGAGTGCTTTTTGCAAGGTGAAAGGGAAAATTCTTGATGAGGGGTGGGGAGGGAGAGTTGTTGTCAAGTGGTGGGTTAAGGTAGGGGAAATGACATGTGACTCAATGACAGATCTCCCTGCTCCCAGAACCAGCCAGCAGCAGCCGTCTCTGAGCTAAAGGCTGCACCTCCCCTCCACATTAACTCTCTCACCTTACTTCCTACTTCTCTCCCACACTGGCCTTCCCAGACCTTTCCTCAAACATCTGACAGGCTTCAAACTTTTACACATGCTTTTCGTATCCCTTCATGTATTTGCTGGAAAGTCCCTTTCTCCGTGAAGCCTTCCCTACCACCATACGTGAAATTGCAGTCCATTCTTTCCAAACACAGAGACATACAGTCTCTCTCTCGCTCACTTTTCCCTATCTCTCTTCCCTGCTCGATTCTGCCTACAACATCTGCCACATTCTCCCATACTACATCATTTATTTATTTTGTAAAATGTCTGTCTCTGCCAGCAACCCCACCTCGCTGCACTGACTGGAATATAAACCCCAGGGGTGCGGGGATTTTGTCTTCTTCATTCTTTGCTGTATTTCCAGAGTCTAGAACAATGTCTGGCCCACGCTAGGGCCCAACTGAATGAATGACAATAGGGCCCAAGTGAATGAACGCTTGACTGTAATAAAAAAAATGTGTGAAGTCAATGAATCTCACTGGCTGGAATGCAAGGAAGAAAGCCTAGAGGTTATTACAATAAAGTGAGGCCAGGAAAGCCTGGCCAGGAGGCAGGCCCTGGGAAGAGAGAATGGGCTGACTGAACAGGTAATGAACGCCCCGCAGGGACCGGGCACGATGCTGTACCCAGGCAAGGGCGAGAGGAGAGAGTACCACCACAGGATTGAGGAGACTGTCCCATGGCAGAGAGGGACTGGAGGTGCGCCGAAAATAAAAGGCTGCCTAGTTTTGTAAAAAAATGCCAGTCAGATTCAACTTCAATTGTTTCTAAACATGATTGCCATTTTCTTCCTGCTTACATTTCTGAGAACGGCTGAAAGAAAACGAAAAAAGAAGGAAGTGGAAAATGCACAGCGTGCCACGTCTTCCTTTTAAGGCAACCTCCGCCTGAACGGCAGGGCCGGGCCTCCCACGTTTCACAATTGGTTCTCTGTCAGCTCTTGGGAACACGAAACACAGCACAGGAAAGGCAGAGCTTGTTCTTCTGGTTGTTTCCACTTCTTCTTCTCCTCACTGTTTTCTCTCCTCCTCCAAAATCGTGATCAGTGCAGAGGGCAGTAAATCTTCCTCACACCAGCCTTGATGTGATGAAACATATTGGAAATGGAAAAAAGAGTTTGTGACGTAGTTTTTACCAATCCCTGCAGCTGTTCAGATGTGGCTAGAGTCACGGCAAGAACATACTGTATGTGTGAGGCCAGCATCTTACTCATGCATTTCCTGAGACATTATTAAAGCATTAACACTCAGTCATCCAATATTATTTGGAATCCGACGTGATATCTTCAGAAGAAAAAGGTGGATGGTCTCCTTTCTTGACTATTTAGAGATATTACAAGTGTAGCTGAGAAGGCGAGTGAGAATGACACATGCAGAAAATGAGCTTTAATGAGTTCCACTCTTCTGCTAATTCAGATTTTACTATTACCCCTTCAGAAATTCAGTATTCCCCCCACCAGAGACATTTGCACACTTAAATTTGCTTCTATATTTATGTTTCCACCTTTTAAATATATATCCTAAATCAGTGGTTCTCAACTAGGGGTGATCTTGTTGGGATCTTGTTGAGATCACCCCCAGGTGATCACTAGGGTGACCTGCCCCCCGGGCACATTTGGCAAGGTCTAGAGACATCTCAGTTGTTACAATGGTGGAGGGGGGGTTGTTACTCACATCTAGTATGGGGTAGAGCCCAGGAATGCTGCTAAGCATCATCCAAATACACAGGACAGCCCCCACAATGAAGAATTTTCTGATACAAAATGTCGATGGTCCTGAAGGTGAGAAACTGCCCTCAATCATCTCTGACAGAGATCAGCAAATTACGGTGATAACCTTTTTAGTCTCCCTGCGTCCTTCCCCTGAGACTAAGGAGTAGCGAAATGGAAGCCTGCAACTTGCATTGTTTAAAAATGCAGTCAGACCCTGCTTTGGCACATTCTGCCCCTATGGGTTATGCTAATGAAGAACACTTAGATTAAATCTCCAGGAAGGCATACAAAGGATGTTCTATGATCTCTTCTGTTCCTGTACAGAAATTCAAGGAAATTCATAACCACAGAATCAGGCACTGACTGCCTCAGAGGTGATCCTGACTAACCTTCTCCTCTTACCAGTGGGGGTGGGGAAAGGGAAAGATGCAGAGCGAGGTCTCAGGACTTGCTTCTAGGCGCAGAGCAGGTCAGTTTTACAGCTGGGACTAGAACTCCCTGCATCGCTCAGATCTGTGCTTGTGCTCCTAGATTCCGATGTGGAAAATGGAGCCCAAGGAGGTCATGAGGAAGTCCTTGGACCAAAGTCTACCTGTAGATATCAGCCTCAGAGGGCATGAGCTCAGAAGGAGCTGCATGGCTTGCAGGCTCTGCCTTGGGGGTAGCAAGACACCCAAGATTCAGCACCAACGCTGGCTGCAGACTCTCCCGAAGCTGGGCTAGCCTGAGCCGGAACCTCTCCAGGGGCCCTCTCACGGTGACGAGAGGGCAGCCTCAACAGCCGGCAAGTGCTTCTCAAGGGCCATTTCTCTCTGAAGGGGAAGTCCTCCCCAAAAATGAAGATCTAGAAATGCTTGAACAACGGGGGGCAGAGGATGGCCTCTTTGCTCCTTCTCCTGCTGCCTAAAGGACAGTTGAACCCTCACCACATCCTCCAGATGCTTCCCGTGGCTTCCCAGCACTGATCACATCACACAAAAGAAGAGGACACACAAGACCCTGGGCATGGGCGACATCCTCTCTCTCTGGGGTCTCCAATCTAGGCCGTGGGGGTCGTCAAAGAGCCTGGGGTCGCTTCTTGGACCTGCATTCCCAATCTGCTCTGGGTGGCTCCTTTGGCCCTCCCACGGATGGCATCTGTCCCAGAGACCTGTGGGGCTGTCCCTTTCCAGCTGCCCCGACCTGGCCTGTCCCATAGAACTGGCTACAGAGCAGGAAGCGGACCTGTCACTTCTGCATCCCAGACGGCACTGGAACAAGTACACATTCCCCTTTCACTTTCAAAGGGCTTTGTGACGAGTCATTTTTAGAAAAACCGACCGAACGAAGGCAACAAGCCTTCCTGTGCGGTGGGAGTAAATCATAGTACCAGCCACTGTTTGTGAAGCATCGTGGACGTGTCCAGCCCTGGGTTAGGTACTCTTGCTACATTATCTGTGAGCCTTCCAACGACCCTGTTAAGGCAGGTATTTTTCCTTTCATTTTAAAGGCCAAGGAAGTAAGGATTAGAGTGATTGAAGACCACAGAGCCAGGAAATAAAATTTTAAAACATTTTAATCCAAGCTGCCTTTTTCTTCCAACTGATATAAACGAGTCTAGACTTGCCTGACTCATAGCTGCATCCTTAATCTCCTTCATCACGCTCACTCGAACACGCCTTCTCACAGCGGGGCCTTGAGGCCGAGCTCACCAAGCCCCTGCCCTCTGTGGAGACCACCGCCTCCCACCTCCCCATCTGCCCCAGCTACTGAGTCCCTTCCACATCGCCCACGACAGGGCTGTCCATCTGCTGCCTTAGTTCTAGCCGGGCCCAGCTGCTGGCATCTGGATTAGTGCTTTTCTGAAGCAGCCACCATCAGCAAGGGGTCTGGCACTACCCCACTGCCCGAGGCAGGCGGGGCCCGGGTGGGTGTGCGCAGTCTCAGGGCCAGACTGAGCGCTGAGCTGTGGCTCCCCTGGACTCTCCTCCTATCTGTTTGGCCGGCCCGCCGCCGCAGAGCTTCTGGCATAGCACACCCCACCCAACAGTCTCCTGCAGAGCCCAGGCCCCGCCCTGATCCCTAGCTAGCTGTCTGGAGGCCCTAGTCCCCAGCAGCCTCTTTATCTAGGGCCAGAAGCATCCCTAACCTCATCCTGAAGGGCTTTTTGGCTTTACAACCTCTACACTTACAGATAACAGAGACAGTGTCTATACCCTTGGAATCAGATACCACACTCCACCCTGCCTCCCTCCTTACTAACTCCCTCTCCCTCTGCCCACATACACACCTCCTTTGCCTGTAACCACAGTCTTACTTTGACATGATTTTGTCCCAGGCTCTGACGCTTGGTGAGGGCCTCTGCCCAAGTCAGCATACCCCCACCTCCATTCCTGGCTTAGATTCCTTTTTCTCAGATGGGAGAATATGTGAAAAAACAAACACCTAGGCCACGTGCTTTATAGTTTTCCCACACTCTAGGGCCCAGGCACTCAGAGTCCCCAGACTCCAGGGGGGTTCATTATCCATTCAGCAGATAGTTACTGAGTGTCTCTGATGTGTCCAGCCCTCGGCCTGGTGTTCACTGATGGGGATTCAGCAGGGAGCGATGCAGCCCAGGCTGCGGTTCCCCCCTCACGGTCCTCACAGTCCGCTGCAGCAGCACAGGCAAACGTGGATAAACAAACGGGAAAAATGACCGTTGGTGGTAAGGCCCGCGGAAGGGAGTAAAGCATGGTAACGCCACAAGGAAAGCATGGTGTGTGGTCAGGCAAGGCCCCTCCGCCGAGGATCCTGAGCCGAGATCTGAATGACAGAAGGAGTCCAGACACAGGTCCTGGGTTGGGGACAGAAAGAATGCCAGTGCTGCTTCTGAAAACAATCTTTGTTTTACAACAGTGCATTAGTCACCGGGGCTGCCGCAGCCAACTGCCAAAGCCTGGGGGCTTAAACAACAGGCATTTATTTTCTCACATTTCTGGAGGCTGCAAGTCCAAGAGCAAGGTGCCAGTGGGACTGAGTTCTTCCGAGGCTTCTCCTCTTGACTGGCAGATGGCCACTCTCTTGCTGTCTTGTCGTAGGATTGTCCCATCCTTTTGTGCCTGTGTACTCTCGGCGTCTCCTTTTCAGACCAGCTTGAACACCAATGTTTTTATAAAGAGGTAATGATCAACAGTTCTCAGTAAGTATGAAAGAATGTCAGGTATTCACATAGCACAGTCTGGGTCTGGAAGTTTCTAGCAATAGAGCTGAATCACGTAGCGATCGCTGTTTTTTAGTTCTCAATGTTAGTGACTGGAAGTGAGGGCCAGACCATAACACTAGACTCCAGAGAAGGTAAATCCTACCACGGAGCAGAGCTCTGTAGAAGGAAAGGCCAATCCCAAAGATCCTCAGGTCCTAAAGTCCTAACGCACATCACATGTTGGAAAAAACCAGAAGGATGAGTCAATATTCTGCAACAACTGAAGTCTCGTAGTATACGAGAGAAGGTCAGCGCTTTTAGATGTTCTTAATCTATTTATTCGACCTACAATGGCCTGTGGCCAACAGTGAAACAGGCTCACCTAACTCGGGAATCACTTAAACCACCTGTCTATGTCACTTAGCTAAAAGGCCCGATGAGGAATGCATAGGTCCAAGGATGAAGGTCCTGTGCTCTCCAGAAATCGCCACGGGCAAGCTAGATATGGTGCTCACCGAATGCCTCACACAGGCCCATATTAGCCTGCGCAGGACAAGCTAGAATTCCCTGTGTGCTGCAATACCAAGGAGCGTTCAAAAAACAAACAAAAAACACTAGAGAGGCAACCAAGATCTCCACGGAGACCTTTACAACAATTGCTTTCTACAATTTTTGGATTCCAAGCCCTTACAGGGTGACTGTGGACACAGACGGGTCCCTTCGCTGTCTGTAAGGTGACACCTCCTCACACTTCTCACTTCATTCCTGCCAGTGCCCTGGTGGACCCACCAGCACCCAGCGTGTGGTTTCTTCCGGCTCCGCCAAAAGCAGCATCAGAACGAGCAGCGGAGGCAATGAGCATTCGCGTGCCACCGTTCACGGCTCTCATTTTCCCCCGTAGACTGCCGAGTTCACGCCATGCTTTGTCTGGTGTTGGTCTCAGACAGTGCTGCCACTTGTCATCAGAGTGTTATCGCGTGTAACAGTCATTTGTTTATTCTCCTCCCAGCTGACCTCCTCCTCCTCCTCCTTCTATTGTACCTCCCCGAGGTGAGTATCAAAGTTCCTTAGTGCACACATCAGGGGCAGGCTTGTTTGCCAAGATCCAAGGATAAAACATCTTGGAAGGAAGCCAAGAAAATGGTGTCGCCACTGAATTTCTACTTCTTTTTATAACTACTTTTAGTCATTATCACTGGATTAAACACACACACGCACACAGGCACAAAACTGATTAGTTCTGGTTGTTATTCATTATTCTCCCACGTCTTGTTTCTAAAAAATCTGCATTACAAACAACCCTCCAGGATCTTATTCCAATCAACCTATCTCAAGTCTTACAATTAATATTCCTAATACAACCACTATGCCATTCGACTATTTTTTAAGCAACAAAACCCAATGCTGATGAATCATAAATCACCATGAAAAGGAGGCCAAAGAGGTTAACCAGAGAGCAAACTTGACATTGCAAAGCAAGGATCTCCCCTGTGTTTCCCTGCTCGCTAAAGCCAGCGGTTTTAGTTAACACAGGAAATGCAGTAAATACACAGTGAATCGTACACACAAAGCAGACATCAGCAATTTGCCTGGTGGGGCCGGAGCGCACGTGGCTGTCAGGTCTCGGGAGATGAGGCACAAACAGCCGGGATGGATTAAGTGATTGCTATTGGCCGCGTGCTTGCCCTGAATATTTCACCATGGACAGTAATCAATTACTGGAGCCCAGTAATGATACCAATCAAACACACTTAGCACTCCCGCACCATCAACCTGAGGGCTGCCAGCCTGCCGGTTGGAAGGGCTGGAGGCTGTGTGGGAAGTGACATGCGTGTGGCGGTCGCTGGGAGGCCTTCACATCACGGGAAAGCAGGCTTCCTGCCCTCCGAGTCGAAAAGATAAATGGGTAAATTAGCCACTCACCTGCCCTACATTAAGGTTTCTTTTACAGTAAGCAATAATCGCCCCCACCCTCCCTCCCAAGGGCATGACTGTTTGTAAACATTTTGGCATAATTTGAGGTGTCCTGGTCAGCAGTTTCACGGAAGCAAACAGACTCGGAGAAAATGACTGAACAGGAGCTGTGGTGAAGGCCGGAGAACAGCCGGCCGACTGCTCTGAATGCTGCCCGCCACCGCTGAGGTCCACGGTTACCCCGTCACGCCCGCCTTCTTGTTCTGTGCTGGGGAGGCCAGAACGCCCCAATCTTTACGTACTCCGTGGGAAACTGAAAAAGAAATCGGCCTCTCTGTGTTTCTGGCATGTCAAAATATAAGCCAGTTCCATGTCTTCTTGGGTTGGGCATGCTTTTTCTCCCTTGACACTTGCCTCCTTTTACAGGGTCGGGGTTCCCAGAAGTATCACGCACTTGAAGTGTGTGGAGTCTTTCCCAGCCCTCGATGGGGGCCCCTCTCCTGTCGCCTGCTTGTTCGGTGCCAGTCTCCTAAGAAATAGCGGGTGGTCCCACTATTACTACTTTGAAGGACCCGGGGCTTAGTGATGATGGTAACTAATCAGCAGGGGGCAGCTCGGAAAAGTCGACTTGTCCCACCCTTAATTCCTGAGGTTTCTTTTTGCTATGTTTTAACAGTTTTTCCCTTTTCACGAGCTGGGGAAAACAGAAAAGTCGAAGTTGTTTAAGGCTTCCATTAAATGGCCATCCGCAAATCACTTCAGTTCTGTAGCTGGCTCACACTTTCCCAAAACAGGGACAGGAAGGGGCTAAATAAAGAGAGCGTTTTAGGGTGGTGGGAACACTCTATATCTCGAAGGGGGTCAGAGACGCACACGTGCACACATTTGTCAAAGCTCATGTTGCACACTTAAAATTGGTGCATGTGTTGTGTACAAGTTTTATCCAAATTGAGTTAAAAACTCCAGGCCCACAAGCCAGATCCTCAGATGGGGAAGTGGGATAAACGCGTCCTTATCTTCTGCCTGTTGAACAGGGGCGATCATTTTCAAATGCCACACATTCCTGGAAAATCACCCTGCTCCGCTCCCGGCACAGCAGAGCGGAATCCGAGTGTGTTCGCTGTTTGAACCTGTTCCTCTGGCAGCGGCTGGATATGGATTTACTAAATTGCAAGTCGCCTCAGTCGGCAGAACGGCCCCATCCCTGGGATTTATAAACTCTGTCTATCCCTGAGCAGAACCCAGAGGCAGGGCTCCGGACAAGACAGAAGCAAGAATCTTGGCCAAGGACGCAAATCTCCCAGAACAACCAAAGGCACTGCCCTCCAATAAAATAACGTTCTGAATGGATTCACTGGTGTCCCATTATCAGGACTGTTCCTGATCATCTGTACCACCTTCGCGATGCCACAAGGGCACTGTGAGAGGTAATGAAATAATGAGGCCTCTGGAGCACTTTCCCAGAGAGGACGCGGGGAGAAACAGAACCATCAGCCTCCCCCCGGCTGACATTTAAGGACAAAACTTGCCTTTTCCTGTTCTTTCTCACTATTACGGTATCTATCTCTATCATGCAAACCTGGACAAAGGTTTTGTTGAACTTGCCGCTGAATGTGCATAACTTCTTGGCAAAACCCTCTCTAGTTTGGGATGTCATTAATGTCCCTGCGTCACGGGCCCAGAAGGCTCTCTTTGAAACCCAGGGGTTTTGCCTAGTTCCTGTCCCACCCGTATCAGCAAGTGATTTGCAATAAGCTTCTTCCTGCTAAAGAGGATACTTTCTCTGCTTTTGTCAGGATACTCTTTGTCTCTGAAAGCCTAGGGCCAAGGCCTTTAGAGGGTTAGATAACAGCAGGGAAGATGGGAACACGCCAATGCAATAGCTGGGAGCCTGGTACTTTAATAATTTTATCCATCTAGCCCCTGCACTTAGCACCACTGCTTCATCCCTACACACACACACACATTCACACACATGCACACACTCACATACATGCACAGACACATGAGTGTTAACTTCAAGAGTAATAATTTACCCAAAGCAATCTACAAATTCAATGAATCTCTATCAAAATTCCTACGGCATTTTTTACAGGTGTAGAAAAAAACAATGTTAAAATTCGTGTGAAGCCACAACAGACCCGGAAGAGCCAAATCAATCTTGAGAAAGAAGGACCAAGCTGGAGGTATCTCAGTTCCTGATTTTAAATGATATTACAAAGATATTTGGTATGTATAGTGTGGTGCATGTCTTTTTAAGAACTTGTCAACTATTCCTGTAAGTTGTCTAATTTGTTAGTCTGAAGTTGTTCATAATATTTTCATGTAATTGTTTTAAAATCTATTGTGTCAATATGAAAACCCATCTTTTATTACTGACTTTGGTAATCTGTCTTCTTTTTCTTTTTCTTGGTCAGTCTAAGGACTTGTAAATTTTCTTGGTCTTTCAAAAACTAACTTTTGGGCTCTTTGATTTTTCCGTTGTCTGTCTCTTTTCTATTTTATTGATTTCTGCTCTACTCTTTCATTATTTCCTTTCCTCTGCTTACTTTGGGTTTAGCCCCCCTCCCTCCCTCCTTGCCTTCTTTTGTTGCTTAAAGGCTTAAGTTATTCAAGACATTCCTTCTTTTCTGATAAGGATGTTAAGGCTATACATTTCCAACTAAGCACTGCTTTAGCTGCATCCCATAATTTCTAATATGCCGTACTTTTATTTTCATTCAGTTTGAAACATTTTCTAATTCCCCTTATAACTTATTTTTTTTACTCATGGATTATTTAGAAATATGTTGGTCAATTTCCAAATATTTTTATTATTGATTTCTATTTTATATTATGGTGAGAGAACATATTTCTTATGACTTCAGTCCTTTTGTATTTACTGAGACGTGTTTTATGGCCTAACATAGAGTTTACTTTGGAGAATATTCCATGTACATTTGAAAGGAACTTGTACGCTGTAGTTGTTGAGTGGACTGTACACATTCTACATGTGTCAGGCTAAGCTGGTTGCTAGTGCTGTTCAAATTCCCCGTAGCCTTGCTGGTTACAGAAAGCCTTGCTTCCTATGTTTCTGTTAACTAGTGAGAGTTGGGTATTTAAATCTTCAACTAGTATTGTTTAATTGTCTATTTTTCCTTTCAGTTTTGTCTGTTTGGCTTCGTGTGCGTTGAGGCTCTGTAGTTAGATGCATGTATATAATTGTTATTTATTCCTGATGCATTAATCCCTTAATCATTATGAAATCTCTCTCCTGGTCTCTAGTAATAATTTTTCAACTGTATTTTGTTGATATTGATGGTTAGGGCTTGCACAGTATATCATTTTACTTTTATCCTATTTATGTTTTAAATCTAAATTATATTTCTTATGGACAACACATGGCTGTACTTTGTTTTCTTTTGTTTTCAATGTAATCGGACAATCGCTACCTTGTAATTGGGGTGTTTACACCGTTCAAATTAAATGCATTAGTCACACAGCTGGATTTACAAAGGCTACTGGTGTTCTTCTGTACCCTGTCTTCTTTGTTTCTCTGTTCCTTTTTTACTCCTTTCCTTTGTAGTAAATGCAGTTTTCTACTACATCAATTTAACACCTTTGTTTTAACTCCTTTTTACCATTTTTTTGAGTTTATGTTTTAGGAGTTCCTTTAGGGGTTATAATACGCACCTTCACTTATCACAACTTATTACAGATTAATACTAACTTAATTCCAGCAAAATATACAATAGAAAAAAATTGGGGAGTGTTTTCCCATTATTACCTCAAATATTTTCTTGCCCCTTTCTCTTCTCTCCTTCTGGGATTCTCTAATATGTATGTCAGTCTGCCACAGGCCAACAGGCAGAGACCCTGTTCATTCTTCTACCTTTTGTTTTTTGTTCTTCAAATTCCATCATTTCTATTGATGTAAAAAGTTCACTGATTCCTTCTTCTGTCGTCTTGAATCTGGTATTGGGTCCCTTGAATGAAATTTTTTATTTCAATTATTGTGCTTTTCGACACTAATTTCTGTTTTGTTCCATTTGTTTTTTTATTAAAATAATTTCTATCTTACATTGAGATTCTCTATTTGTTTATTCACTATTGCTATGCTTTCCCTTTACTACTTTAAACGTGGTTTCTCTCAGTTCTTGTCCAAGACTGGTTTGCTTTCTCTCTACCTTTCAGCCTGTTTACATGTGTTTAATATGTAATGTTGAACACATTTATAACAGCTGTTTTGAAGCCTTTGCCTGCAAATCTGTTATTTGGGGAAATTCAGATAGTCTCTGTTGACTGCTTTTATTCTTGAATATGAATACAAACCTCTTTCTTTGAATATTCCGTAATAGTTGGTTGAAAGTCAGTATCGAGGATGGATATACTGTAGTAATTCTGGATTCTTATATTTCCCCCCCAATGGCTGCTGTTGTTTCTGTTTTTATTTGTTTCTTTAGATGATTAATAATTTGTCTGGATTAATTCTTTAAAATCTGTCTCTGCCACAGTGTGAGGGATGTCCATAGTACTTTTTTTGATGTCTCCTCCCTCTTTTTAAAAAAATCCTTGTTTTTGTTTTTAATCCTGGCTTCCTGGTTGTCACCCCCACCTCTGCACAGCACAATGGTTGGCCAACTGCTCCACAGAGGATGTGATCGAATGCCTGGGGCCAGCACCACTTTCATTCTCTGCGGATGAATTTGTCTGTCGGTAGGGGGCGCACTCAAAGTTCAGGCCATTTGCAAGTGGGCCGCAGCTTTTGCTCTCCCCTGGGCTCTTTCCCAGCTTGTCTAAGCACGTGCTCAGCCTCAGGACTGGCAGGCGCGTGTGGGTAGCTTGGGTCCTGTGTTGTGTGCCAGGCACGGTGAGCATCCTTAGCTACTGGGTGGGCCAAAAAAGTTCATTTAGTTTTTGCTGTAAAATAAAAGACACCAATACTTTATTGATTTGGATATTTTGAGTATATCGGCTGTCTTCCACACGGTATAACCCTGATTGGTCTCAATATTTCAGTTTGATCGCTATCAACTTCCACTGGCCCACCGGAATGGGGAGCAACGTCCGGTGAGAAGTCTGCAGCACGAAACTTCACGAACCACTTTTGACACGTTCAGTCAGTCAGAGCACCTTCTCCACACACCGCACAAACTCCTTTCAAATCCTTTTGTGCATTTCAGTTACATTTTTACCTTTCTTGAAATAATAAAGCATAAAATGCCAATAGTATTGTGTATTTTCTTCCATCTTCAGTATTCAAATGGCTACCCCAAAATTCACCAATTTTGATAAGGTTTCTTTAAAAAATGCATGCTGATATGACATCTGGCACAATATAATCTAACAAAATTGTTTTGAACGAAGTTAAAGACTACTAAGCGCTACTAGAGCCGTCGTACAGGAAAAAAACAAATGGACTTCTTGGCCAACCCAATAGAAATATGCTTACCTAACCATGACTGCAACCTTAGGGTAACAAGGCCAATAGCTCTCTTCAACCCCGTCACCACGATTATGTCTACTTTCGCTTTACCCAGCTTTATGTTTCCCTTTTTAAAGAGAGGATTTGTTGACCTCCTTACTTGGCTATAGCCAGAAGTCCAGTCCCAGGATTTATTTTTAAAGGCTGTGGACACTACGCAGAAACTTGGCACTCAATTTTCCAGATTGTTTATATCCCATCCAATAGGATTTTTTTTTTTAAATCCTCACCCAAGGATATTTTTTTTTACTGCTTTTAAGAGAGGGAGAAAGAGAAACATCAATGTGAGAGAGAAACACTGACTGGTTGCCTTCTTGTATGCACTCGACCTGGGATCAAACCCACAACCTGGGTATGCGTCCTGCCCGAGAATTGAACCCGCAGGATTTTGGTCTATGGAATGACACTCTGACCAACCGAGCCACACTGGCCAGGGCTCCAACAGGGTTTTTATGGTGTCATGTTATACAGATCTTTGTAGGTCTGATAAAACATTTACCTTTTCAAGTGAATATAGCCCAACTAGAACTGTGGAATAATACAACAATTGATAAAGATTTATTTATTTTTATTTTTGGTAAAGATTTAAATGTAACCACATCAGTTCTGAATAGATAGCAGGAACTCAGTATAAATGACCTTTGGTTTGTAGATGTAGATTACCACATATATTTTGAAGAGAAATGTGCTTCTTTCCCAATTTTTATGATACTTCTGCCATTACATTTCACCAAGCATCTACACCAAATGCCATAGGAAGGATAAGATTAAGAATCATTAAATATATAAATAGATCTCCCCTAATATATCCAATCACAGCCCCATTTTGCTTTCTGGCATGATCTCTCTCCTGGAAGCCACACTGGGTTTTCCAGTTAATCTCAAACAAGCATCTGATTGAGATGCTGTTAATGTTAAACAGCAATACCATTTGATTAATATGTTAAAACTATCACGGTCATCTTCATTTACCTCAATAAAGACTGTTCAGTATTTTCGATGGCTCTTTACTGCTCTGTGTCTGAAATGACGAGATAAAAAGAGCCAGCAAGGCAGTTGAGACCCACTAGCTCCCTTCCCCTGCCTCTGAGGGATGAAGCAGCATGACACGCCCAGAGGCGACACTCACCCGGGAACAACAAGAGCTATGCCAACACCCACTGAAACGCCCCACGGCTGGCAAAGTTAAAAATCATTACCACCCCTTGAAAAAACATAAACATATCTACCTGAGATCGTATAACAAATTGGTAAAAACCCAGAAAAGCAGACCAGAATGCTTGTCCTTTAATCACCAAATCCCAGCCTCCCTGTACTCACATGAGAACCAAACTACAGGGCAAGTTACCCAAACCTCCGTCCCAGCTCCAATTCTGCTCCAGAGTTTTCTTCCGGAAAAAGAAGAGTGGTGGTGTGGAGGAAGGCAGAGATTGGTTCAATGACCAAGCTGTGTTAATAGTGCCCCCCATGGAAAAAGAGGGAAGAATTAAGAAAAGATTTGGCTTTTTTTCCCCTTCAAATGCAATGCACATATGATCACAAACCACATCTCAAATAAACTCACAAAACACACTGATCTGCTGTTTCAGCCAAGAATGGGATAGATGCGTGTTAAGTCGACAGCATACGACTCCAGCTGCCTCCAACTGCCACGGCAGAGTTAGCCACCATCAGTTCTCACCATGTTAGAGCTCATTTTCAGAGCTTCTTTTCTAAGAAATCACTTTGAAGGTTCCAAAGTGCCTCCTTAGGGGGGATGTTATCCCATATGTCCTGCTAACTGATGTGATACTCATTTAAGGAAGGTGGGGAACAGGTATTCTAATTCCAGAGAAAGGAAAGCCAAGGGTTTAAAAGATGGTCCCAAGAGCTCTCAGAGTTCTTAAGTAACAAAGTGACCAAGTCAAAGATGCTGAAGTTGATACAGGGCTATGTCTAAAATACTGACCCCTTCTAGGTCACTTTATATAAGCAATGGATCAAAATTACAGGTGACAAAAAGTCTTCAGATGAATACTCTCACCTGTCTACACATCCATACACATGCCCACCTTGACACATCAGAGACTTTATCTTGCATATTAACTAACCCGACAACGTTCCCCAATCTATCAGGATGGTTCTGTGAAAACCATGTTGAGTTTTTCCCCGTGTACTACAACTTATTTGGATAAGGAACTTTATATTTGCTTCAGAAGAGTTAACCATTATTTAAACACATCCTTGGCCTAACATAGGATTAAGCTATACAGAGAGCCTTTTCAAAGAAACAACAGAACAAGAGTCGTACTTGGACCACCACGTCTTTTCACAGAAACGTGGAAAGATAAAAATCATCGGAATGAACCGTACTGCTTTTTCTCTATGTGAAATTCCTTCTGCTTAACTTACACAGTTGACCCTTGAACAGCACAGGCTTACACGGCCTGGGTCAACTCCTACACAGACTTTTCCAGTAAATACGAACAGTACCGTAAATGTATTTTCTCTTCCTCGTGATTTTCTTAATGACATCTTTTCTTTAGCTTAATTCTTTACAAGGATACAGTATACAATACATATAACACACAAAGTATGCATGAGTTGACTGTTTATGTGATCAGCAAGTCTTTGCGTCAACAGCAGCTACCAGTAGTGCAGTCCGGGGGGAGCAAAGAATGGCAGACATATCTTCAACTGTACAAGGGTGGGGTGTTCAGCACCCCCAATCCTGACGTTGTTCAAGGGTCAACTGCAATTTACATTTGGAATAGGTTTAAAATTATTCCAATTGAGGTCTCAAGCGGGAAAACAGACATAGAATTAAAAGCAAAAAACACAAATCATGATTTTTAATAAGTCACAATGGGAGAGAGTAATCCGGTCAACCGCCTATCAAATTTATTTTCATGGTATGTTCCCGGATATTTGGAAGACAATAATGACGTCAAATCCCATCAGGCAGTAGGTTCTAAATGCTACACTTAACGTCAGAAGGCCCCGGGCTTGTTGTTATTATCACTAATTACTCGTGAAGTGGTGACCCTCACACTGCCTAGCACTGTGCCAACCGCCTGGCGACCCTTAGGAGCTCAGACTTTGGAGTCGGAACTTTCCCACGCGCACAACCCCGAAGCACTGACATGAGCACAGCCGAACGTACGCCTTGATTTGTTTACCAGATGCGCCCAAGCCGACCCGGTAGAAAGAGAACTGCGTGCATTAGAAATCGTTTTCCTATCACGCAGCATCCCTCACCCCACAAAACTCCCAGGCACCACCTTTACCAGCGCCACCGGGCCCTCGATGAGCGCTGGCAGTGCCTGTCTGAGCGGCTCCCACCACGGTGGCCAGAAGGCGACGCGGGGACAAAGCACCCAGCTCTGATGTGGGACTAAGTCACTGCTATGTGAGAGCCCAAATCTTTCAGGCACAGCTGGACCGGGCTGAGGCCTCAGTGAATAATTTTTTCTCAAAATTCTTCTCTGCCAATTCGGTAAAAACTGAGGATTCTGGGGTTGGAAGGAACTTTGCATGGGCGTCCACAGGAGTGGAGATGTTTCCTGAACTGGAGTGGGTACCACAACCTGCCCTCCTGGCCTCCAGCCTTCCAGTGATGACCCGGCCACACCAGATTGGGGTGCACTTGGAAATGACACTATGGTGCTTCTTTGGGGACATGGGTTAGGTCTGGGCTACCGAGGGGGTAATTCTAGAAGGGGCTCTTTGACACAGTTCTAGATATAATGGGAACCTACCACCTCCCCCTAACTCTGAGGATGACAACTCTGGGGTGGCTGGGGCAGGGGACTGAGGCCTGCAAGGCCAACATGATTCATCTCAAACAAAAAACCAGGGTTCTACCTCACTGGCTTTGCCACTGCAAGTGAACACTGGGCGACGCTCTGTTTTCTGTGCTCTGTCACTTCTCATTTTGAAGAAGTGATAATAACATTTTGCCAGAACATCATTCAAAGAGGACTGAGCTCCTACTGTGCGTCCCTGAAGGATTCCTGAAAAGCCTCAGATCCAAGTCCTGTGTGGCCGCACGCTGGCTGGGTATCCCAGGCAGCGTCCCGAAGCGTCCTCTACGCTCAGTTTCCACATGGATAACAATAAGGGGCTGGCTCCTGGAATTAAGTCTCTGCCAGCCCAAAGATCTCTGCGTGTGAAGTGCTTTTTCAGATTCCCGTCCAAGGAAAGTTTGTGTATAAATTACAAATGGCTTTGGGAGCCTTGTCAACCCAGCCTTTCTCAGCTAGCTGCTCTCCTTCTCAGCATAGGCAAGAGAATCGCTTAAAATGCACTGTGAGCTACAGGTAATGGGCAGGCAGAAGGGGGGGGGGCAGGTAGATGGGCTCTTTAGAGCAAAGCCCCACCAAGCCATTAGCACTTTGCACAAGGCAGAATGTGGATTAGCGTGTTTATTTCAGAACCTTTCCAAACGTCCTACCTGGCTATTGAAATTCACAAGGCATTTGTTGTCACATTTCCTTTCTTATTAACAATGGCACAGAAGCCAGGGTAGCTGGCAGTTCTCTCAGCGTCTCGGGATGTTGGGGGCGAGGGGCTACTCAACAGCACAGTTTACTTGTTCTTGACATGCTCCTTGAAGACTGGTACCACCTCCCCATTCAGGGCCCCTCCACATCACCCCCTCCCCCAGTATTTTTAACTGGAAACTGTTACATCCAGAACATAGAACTCCCAAATTCACACAGGCACACTGGCTGCGTGAAAGGCATCATATCTCATTTCTTCAAAGCTCATTAGAAACAGTACCTTTTAAGCATTTACTTGGCCAAAATGCTCTCTAATCATGAGAATCATAAAACCCATAAGAAGAGGCACAGACCTGGGGTGGAGGGAATAGTGGGGAGAGAGAAAAAGAAAATGGGATGGATGACGCTGAGTGAGACTGGCTACGAGTGTGTGACCCACCGCAGACAAAGAACACCGAGGGACCCGGAGACAATGCGGCTCGGAGAGGACACGGAGCAGCAGCAGCGGGAGGCAGGGAGTCCGGCAGCCCCTCCCCAAACCCACACTCACTTCTCGCTGGCTGACCAGTCTGCTCCCAGCAGCTGCTCCACTGCGGAGAGATGCAGGCATTTCCTGGCTAAAAGGATTTCTACCATTTTAATTAGTTTTTTTTTTTTTTTTAATTTAAAGATAAGAAATAACACCTCTCCACCGCCACCTTCCCTGTGGATAGCTGCGTTTTCAACTATCCACAGAACAAACTACGATTTCGGTTTCTGCAAGAGTTTAGAATTTCTTGTGAAATCAAATAAAATAAGGGAAAAAAGGAACTTCAACAAAGTAGTTCAAATCTGAGCTTGTTAGAAAAACACAGGTAGAAAAATTTTGGAAGGAAGTGTGGTGGGGGTTGGGAGACAGGGGCTGTGCACAAGGAGGGTAAATTAACCTGATGGGTACTCGCTCTTTGTCCTCGTTAGCCTGACAGGACAGTGACAAGGGGTGCAATTCTCAACATTTCACCTCTCCACTTGCCATCCCCCCAAAGATCTAGCACACGTTAATTCACTTGGGATTCCCAGACAGAATCCTTGACAGAAAAAAGAATTGGGGATTTCACAAGTAATGTGTGCAAAATCTTCCTTAACCTAGAAAACATGAGGAAAAAAATCAGCTGGGAACAGAGACCTGAAACTGCAACACAGAAAAGGAGAAAAGGCACAGTTAGGCTGCCCACCAGCCCCACCAGGACACCGGAGCCGCGCAGGACTGAGACCTTCTTAGAACCACTGTTGACAAACAAAGCCCTGGCCTAATAGCACCCTGGGTAATAGATGGGGACAGGGGTAGGGTCTGCTCTTTTAAATAATGACAGATGGGAAAAAATATTTCCATATCATCGCACAACAAATGGAACTTCTTTTCTAACTGAAAAAATGCAGATCTAACAGGGAAAATTGATTTCTTCCTGCCCTCTAGTCTCCCAAAAGGAGATTAGAAAAGAGAAAACAGAAAAACATGCATCCTGGAGATGAATTTTGGTAACGAACACCATAACCACTCATGGGAGACACACCGCTCTTTCAAAGGTCATCGATAAAAAATATTTTAATATGATCATGTGAGTGAAACTCTGCAGTGAAATGCATTTAATGTTTAATTGTTTTCATACGCTGCAAGGGGGAGCCAGTCTTGTCACTCACGGATGAAATCTGATCTCTTTCAAACCATCTCTCCCAACAAGTGTTAAGGATGATACTGCTGTGTCATGATTCAACCTCAAGAAGTCTCATGGGAAACACAGGTCAGTTTTAACGGTCCAGGTGGGTAAACAGTCATTATTTGGTCTCCTGATGTTGAATTTTAGTGCTCTGTTGCTTACAGCCTATCACTTAGGATCTTGTGCTAGGCAAGGCTTTTGCAAATTTAAGTGAAATTTACAGAATAAGCTGACTCTTGTTTTATCAGAATGAATGAGGTGCCCCCCCAAAAAATACTCTCTCTCTCTTCTCTAATTCTAAGGTGACCACAAGGGGAAGGTGAGTAGAAGGAGGAGGGATCTGTAGCCCCTCCCCCCACCCAGTGTCAGAGTGAATAAGAAGTTAATTAAGGGAACACTTCAAGAGCCCTGAGCAAAAGGGGAGAAAAAGGTGGTTGGCATGTCTTCTCATTCAACCGAAGTAGGTCTGTTAAACTCTACGGGACCGACAATTTCTGGGCCACCTTGGCATCCAACCATAGCTGGCGATGAATTGGAATGGACATTCTGCATTCTTTTATCAAATTAAAACAATAAAACAGATAGCAGTCATGATAGCAGCAAAACTTACGTAGACCTCACCTTGTCCCGGGCACTATTCCACATGCCTTGCATATGCGGACTCCATCCTCCCAATAACCCTTAAAGTAGGTGCGATACATAAATGAATGTAGGTTGAACCCGAGAAGTAAAAAGCTCCATACTGTTGGTAGTAAAATGGGACAGAGGGGAGAAGTAATTTTGAAAAGGAATCTCCGAATAACACAGGATGTTTTCCTGAATGATGCTGGGACAAATGGTATACGAAAAAACACTTAAGGGTTGCTTATCTGCATTTTGTTTAAATAGCTTTGTTTACAACTTGTCCCTGAAGAGAACACCAATCTCTGCAGAGAGGAAAATAAGATTTAGAAGAGATTCGGGGGGGAAAAGGATATGTGATAATTGGTGAAATGACCTCACAGCAACTAAAAAATCTGTCGCCCACTTGAGGGAAATTGTCTACACTCATTTAAAGAGCAGAAAATTCTGAAGAAGCCTGGGACAGGGCTGGTCCTTCTCAGAAATCATCATCATTACCGCTTTCAGTTCCTGGGATTCTTCCTCATGCCATTTCCTAGTAGCTAAAATAATCATAAGGGCATGGAAAACGAGGCAAAGGGAGAATAGAAAATATTTCTGTACTTCATTACTTTTGGGGGCAGGGTGGGGAAAGCCTCAGAGAGCTAGAAAAAAGGAGGAAAAATAAATCGCAACTGAAAAGGGTTGCTGGATCACTCATTTAGAGCCAGTGTTCGGAAGGGAAGGGAGAAGCCACCGGCCCAGGGCAGCCTCGGAGACCAGGCTGATGACACTCTCCTGCCAACAGCTCAGGTTCTGAACCCCATGCCTCTCCCCATCCCCTCTTGTCAAAGCCACCGGCTCTCCCCCACCAAACCCGCTTCCCAGTTCTTTGATGGTACCTCCGAGAAACCTTCCTGTCGAAGGACATGGCCCTTGAGGCCATATTTCTCCAGTAACTCGGTCATTTATTGGGCCCCGCTGTGAAAGAGACTTTCGCCAACAAGAAACGGCTTTGCTGGGTGCTGCTAAGTCAATTTGGACTGCTGAGAAACAAGATCCCCAACGTCCAGGATTAATGTTGGGATATTTACCCTGGGCTAGTCCCAGAGTTAGAACATTTTTTTAAGAATGTTTTTGCCCAGCGTTTACAGGTTGCTGACCTTTCGGAATCCTATTACATGGTGAGAACCAAACATTTTCTGACCAAACATTTTTTTTTCTAGTGAAATAGGTTTATTAGAGACAGAGTCTGCCTCCTGTCGTTCCCTCATGACACTGGTCCCTGAAGGAACTACAAGAAGACACTGTGGGCACATAAGAGATGGAAAGGCAAGGGGCAAATCTTATTCTTTTTTTTTTTCACACAAGTTAAAAGCCTGCCTTTCTATTGATTTTCAAATACTGAACATACATAGTTCATCTTCCAGATAATCTCGAAGTGTCTTACTCTCACAAACAAATAGAAGTTATGAGAGTGGAAAAAAGAGATGAATCTGTATCTGCACACAGCCTTTACACACACACACACACACACACACACACACACACACACACACACAACCTGGTACTCAATTGCCCCTGCAATAGAATAGACATTTCTGTAGCCCCGCACCTGCCAACCTACATAGGGGTACAAATCCACCCATGCACTTCTCACCATGGCAAATGCTCTTACAACATGATCTGATAGGAAAGAGACAGTGAAATTGTTCTCAAGTTATAATTTACATATTCGTCTTAATCTTGAGTTCTTTGACTATAAAAACGAGTCATCTTTCCTGAAAATTCTAATATGTTTCAAACTATGACTTGCCCTGGTCAGTGTAGCTCAGTTGGTTGGAGTACCATTTGGTACACTGAAAGGTTGCTGGTTCGATCCCCAGTCAGGATACATACCTAGGTTGCAGGTTTCATGCCCAGTCAGGGTACATAAGGGAGGCAACCAACTGATGTTTCTCTCTCTCTCTCTAACTCTCTTTCTCTCTCTCCCCCTCCCCATTCCTTCCTTCCCTCCCATCCTTCCTCTTTCTCTAAAAGCAATGAAAAAAATGTCCTCTGGTGAAGAAAACAAACAAACAGACTATGACTTGATGGTACAGTTATTCCTGTGAGTTTGAATTCTTACTATAATACCATGATAGATACCCCAAAATACAAGGTGGGCAAAAGGAGGTTTAGAGGTGCCCGTAGGGAACATATGCAAGAATAAACTCTGTTTTGCATTCTCGCACCTTTAAACCTCCTTCTGCCCACCCTGTGTGGTCGTCTGGACACAGACCTCTATCTGCTCAAGGCCAACAGCAGCTAATGCTGAGACAAAACGTCACCCTGGGCCTGTTGTTAACGTGCAATAAGCATGTTGGTTTACTGCAACTTGGGTTCACTAACTGGGAATTGCTAGGAAGACACGTAGGGCTCGGGGTCAGAACCCAACACATGGTTCAGCATAGAATTCGTCCTCTCAGCCTCTCCCTTGGTCTCTTGTTCTGGGGGGCAAGAGAACTTTTCCTATAAAATGTTTTTGTTTTCAATTAACCATGGTAAGCAATGTGTAAGAATCTTTACATTAAACAATTCTCTTATTCAACTGTACCATGTAATAGTAGTAGTAGTAGTAATAATAATAATAATAATAATAGATTTTCAATATCACTTCACCAAGAAGTTTTCCTTTGTGGAGTTAAGACACTATTCTCAGTAATCCAGGCACAAAAGCTAGTCATTTACTCCACTGAGCAAATATGTACTGAGTACTTGGAAAGGTATCCAGAATCACAGGAATTTTATCAGTTTAAGCTAAACTCATTTATGAGATAGAATGTATCCAAGGTTGGGCTTACCATATGTTGAGCAAATGGCTAGAAGGTACAGAAAATTAATGAGCTTTTGGTTATCCAGAGAAATTGTTTTCAATTAAGATGGTGTGGAAATAGGCATTGCTTTTACTGGGCTCTTCCATATTCTAAAAATTTTGTTTCCCAGTGCAAAGGTAACTTGACCTCTCATGTATTAAAATGGCTTAGAAAATGGCTTATACTAAATAAAGTGAAGGCACACTGGAGAAACTTCATTCTTTATTCTCCATCACGCTCCACTTAAAAAAAAAAAAACATGAATGCTGGCTACAAATATGAGGTCCCTATTTAGAGGTTAGTTCTAGACCTTTCTAAAAGAGGCCCATTTCACCTAACTCTAAATGGCATCTCTGGCATTCAGCAGAAGAAACAAATTTAAATCAGGTGTTTTGACTGGAGTGATTAGAAATTTATACCACTGATGTGTGTGGGGGCAATATGGTAGAAGTGGTTTTTTTTTTTTTAATGTTAGCATTCATTCAAAGTGATTGAATGAGTAAATATATACTTTTTGCTATACAGTCATATTCACTCTTTAATTCATTCTCTTTTTAGGAGGAAGATCAGTCTGAACCATTTAAAAATTACAATTAAGAATTTTTATTTAAAGAAATGGTGCTTTGTTTTCAAGCACATTACTAACTAGAACTTAATAAAATACGTGTTGCCAAAGATCAGCCCTTACGGTACTGACCTGAACATGTTTTGTTGAGAATACCGACCTATCTACAACAGTTTCATAGCATCTCACGGTCAGGAAGAATTGTTTAGGTTCAGTGGAAACAGAAGTGTCAAAATACTTTGAAAGGAGCGTGCACTTGATAAAAAAAATAAGAAGCTGTTTCTAATTTGAAATAAGGAAAATAAATGAAACAATGATCCCATTAAATAATAGATAAGAAACATATAGGCCATAAACACTTCCATTTAAAAAAAAAAAAAAACAGAGAAAAGGTATATTCATTAGTTATATCCCAAGTGAGCTGTGTGTTTGTTTTCTGTTTTGGCTACACACGTGTAACCCCTGTCTGCTCATGGACTGGCGAGTTTCAGTACATGTAAAGAATATGTTTTCCAAAGTGCTGTGAACAGTTTATTCTCTTATTCAACCCACCTTAAACATTCTGCTTCTAAAACAAGGGGAAAGGGAAACAACATCATCTTGGTGGAGAATTAAATTAATTTTCAAATATATTAGGGAAGTGAGGCAAATCCTTTAAAAAAGCCTGCAGATGTTGTAAGCACTTACCGGTCACTTAACACACCTTCAGTCAGACGGTGTTTCTTGGAAGGGAAGGAAAGGCCTTAAAATAAAATAAAAAGGTCTGAAGAACAGGGAATTCTTCTAAGTTTGGCCACCTCATAATTTTTACTTTGTAGCTAATTCAGTGAGGTGAAGGAAATAAAAGAATCAGTGTGGTTTATGTTGAAAAACAAGTGTTGCATCTGAAATCTAAGCTTTACTTTCCATGATATACAACCACATATATATATATATATATATATATATATATATATATATATATATGTGTGTGTGTGTATAGGGGTGTGTGTGCGCGCGTGTGTGTATGTGTACACACATTCAGCCATCTAGTCTACCAGTTCTTGCTCCATGCTGCCTGCAGCCTTCAGTTTCCTCCCACCCGCTTTGCTCCCACCCAAACCAGAACTAACAGCCTCACACCCGTATTCCCAAAGTTACCACCAGGGGGGCTCCCCGCCCTCATTCTCTCATGTACTTCAGCACCAAATAAATGTTCCTAAATTCCATCTTGGCACTGGTTTAATAGTCTTCCAAGAGACGTCTTTTCTTATCAGATAAAATGCATGCCTTTTTCACCAGTGAGTCAAGTTTCCCTGGACCTGGCTCTCACCTGCCTTTGAGGTCCAGGTGCTACTCTGCTCCTTCATCCTAAGTGTCAAATTATGCGGACACCCAATGAGACAGCTGCCCCTGGCCCCAGCCCACAGTGGGCACTGAAACACCACTAATAAGTTAGATGTGCGGTGCCAGTTAACTCAGGCTTCTACCCTCAAACTCCTCACTCACCAGCGTTGTGTAACGCAGACCCGCTCCCATCAATGCAAACAGTGCCCTGGGCCAAGAGCCCATGTGACTGTATCCACATATGTTACCTCTACCCATGATAAGTATGACTAACTGCATCCAATTATGTGCAATAAAAATTATATAGTGAAAGACAAGTCCAAATATGCCAAAATGGCATGTTACATCCAAAGTATGCAATGGGCATCTTATTTTGAACATAGAGAGAGAAACATGAGGAAAGGTATATGGAGTTTACTAATAGAAAATAATTTTTCCCTTTCTCTCCCACAAGAAAATGTTCAACAAATATTCAAAGAGCCAAAGGCTTAACTTGCCACGGGCACCCACATATCTCAGTCTACCTTCACCTGGGCACCTGGTCTACCTACAGCCCCGTGAACACACCTCTTTCCTGGCCACATGTCACTCCTTCCTCTGGAACACACTCCTGACTTTTTTCTCAGCCCTCTACAATTCCAACTGTCCTTCAAGATGACTTTTTTCCTGAAACATCTTCCTTAATCTTCGCTAGTGATAAGTAATCTGTCTTCTGAAATCCTGTATTATCTCTGACACAATGCCTTATAGTCTTTTGTGCCATTTTTTCTTCCTTTGGGAAAAAATTTACACCTACCTCACACCAACCTTGTTCTTAGAGTCTTATATGCATTTTTCCACTTATTTTTCAAAACAACCTTAGATATGATCTTTATTTCCATTTTACAGATGAATAACCTTAGGTTTATTGAAATCAGATAACTTGCTCAAAGCCATACATCCAGGAAGAGCATGGTTTAAGCCCAGATGTATCTAATTCTAGACCCTGAGTTCCTCTCACAGTGCCACAAGGCTTCAGTCCTACTTCTCCAGCTCTGGTAAAAGTTATTTGGGGGCAAACACCATATTTTTGGTATCTACGTGCCTCTCTGCAGTTCCTGAAAGAGACCCTTTCTTGACCATCACAGACAGTTAGTAAATGTGCACTAACAATGGTGCTGGGACGCTGGCTTCTTCTGCTAGGAATGATGGATCCCACCACACCTTCAACTGTTCTGAAAACACTTCGGGATGTGAGTGAGGAGTCTTCCTTCATTTGTATGGGCAAAGCCGGTCTCTGCAGAAGCAGCATTGCAGAAGCTACACAATTTGGAACCACCTTTCCGTGACCTTCTGCTAAATTAGTGTTATAAATTTTAGTTACAGCTTTTAAATATTTCCTGATCAACCTCTTTTTCAATTCCTCTAAAGGGCTCACCATCTAACAGTGTCCCAACTTCCCAACACTATAGGACAGTAAAGTAACGCCATATGCTCATTTGTTAAGCAGCTTGACATACATATCCAACCAAACAACCAGAGAGGAGAGTAATTTAAATGACAAGGCACTATAAAGGATTAAAATATATGGATGTTCAAAAGCCTAATGCAGACATAATTTGAAATGAGATGACTCATCAAGGCCGGAGGTGAGTACAAAGATTTAGCTACAGGTCTATCATAAAAACGAGGAACAGACTAAATATCCAACAATAAGGACCTGCTTAAATAAATGATGATGTATACAAACAATGGACTACTACACAGCCATCAGAAATTATTTAGTCACTCAATAAATACTTACCGAGTGCCTTATTTGTATAATGTGAATGAAGAAATGATAACTGTCTTCATTGTGCTTAGAGTCTAGATGATGACAAAGAAGGGTATAGAATGACAAGAGGTTTTGTATGAGTGACTGACCTGGGTTGCAATAAAGTATGATGTGTATGAATTAACTTTTTGTTGCTGCTGTTTTTCTAAATAACTTGAAGATGTATTTGTTCAGTGTTCATAGCCTGCCTTGAAGAAACAGACATACTAGTGAGTAGGTCTGGCAATATTTAATTTTATAGAAGAAAGTAAAGTTGCATATTCGAAAATAAGACTCTGAGTAAAAAGTAGGTAAGTACAAATCAAATGAAGGTTAATTTGGAATTCTATCTAAAACTAATTTTCAGATAGCTCTCTGAAATATTTTATATACTCATTATGAACATACTGTTTTAGAATGTGAATTCAAAGGCTTCCATTGAGCAATTAGGATGCAAGGGTGTTGTCTATGGATGTGAGAGACAGACAGCGGTCGGTTGCCTCCCGTACATGCCTAACTGGGGATCCAACATCCAACCTAAGTTTGTGCCTTGACCAGGGATCAAACCTGCAACCTTTTTGGTGCATGGGATGATGCTCCAACCAACTAAGCCACCTGGCCAAGGCAGTCTATTGATGAATTTGTAACAACACAGAAAAATAAAGGGATCAAAGTCAACTACAAAACAAAAAACAACAAAAATAAAATTTAAAATCTCTTAGGGAATGACAATAAAAGGAATCTAGTGCTCTGCATCACCCTGTTTTGCATAAATCTTGAGGATTTTTTCACTAGCAAGAAGGTAAGTTCTATGGTAATTTCTTAAGCTAGATAATAGTAACCAGTAAGATTTATAATATTCAACCTCCTTTACTCTTTCAAATCCTTAATTCTTAGGAATAGAAAAAAACTCCTCTAAGGTGAGAAACAGCATCTAAAAAAAATTCTCTGTATATTTAATGTTGAAAAACAACCTTTTCTCCCTAAGACTGGGAATAAGGCAAGGATGTCTGCTCTCACCAATGTTATTCAACAAAGAATAAGAAGTACTAGCCAGGGCAATAAGGCAGGAGAAAGAAATAAAAGGTATACAGATGAGAAAGGGTCTATTCCTATTTGCAGATGTCATGACTATCTACCCCCCAACCCCCACCCCACGCAAAAATCCTCCTAGAACTGGTGAGTCCAGCAAGGTAACAAGATACAAGATTAACATAAAAAAATACAATTATATTTCTATATACTAGTAATAAATGTGGGCGCCAAAATTTAAAATATGCCATTTACAATCGCTAAAAAATGATGTAGGTGTAAATCTAGCAAAACAAGTACAGGACTTATTGCTAAAAATTTTAAAAAGTGCATTGAATGAAATCAATGAAGTTCTAAATAAACCGAGAAGCTTACTGAATTCATGGACTGGAACACTCAACATAGCAAAAACGTCAATTTCCTCAAATTGATATACGAATTTAATGCAACCAAAACCTCAGCAAAATTCTTTGTATATAAAGACAAGAGTATTGTAAAATTTATATGAAAATGCAAAGAAACTAGAACAACTAAAATAATTTTGAAAAGAATACAGTGGAAGAAATCAGTCTATCTGACTATAATATTAAGATATTATACGGCTATGGTAAGCAAGCCTGTAGTATTAGTGAAGAGATAGACATTAGATCATTGGAACAGAATAGAGGACTCAGAGATAGATCCATAAACATAATATGGGCAAATGTTTTTTTTACAAAGGTGCAAAAGCAATTGTGTGGAAGAAAAATAACTTTTTCAACAAACAGGCTGCAGCATAACCATTTATGCTGCCAAGAACCTTGACCTAAACCTCACACCTTACATAAAACTTAACTCAAAATTGTCCAACCTGACTGTAAAATGTAAAACTATAAAAAAACCTTGGAAAAAGGTAGGAGAAAATCTTTGGGATCTAGAGCTAGGCAGAGGGTTCTTAAACTACACCAAAACACAATGAGTAAAGGCAAAACTGGTAAATTGGACTTCACCAACAAAATCTTTTGCCCCATGAAAGACTCAAGAGGATGAAAAGACAAACTGCAGATCAGGAGAAAATATTTGCAAACCACCTATCTGACAGAGGACTTGTATCTAGAATATATAAAGAATCCTCAAAAGCCAGCTAGTGAAGGTGCAGGGAAACAGCACCGTTCACCCATCGCTGGTTGGAAGGCAAAATCCTGTAGCCGCTATGGAAACAGCAGCACGAGCCATCTCCCTGGAGATGCCTCAAATCTATTTCACAGCATCATCTTTCTCCTGTTATACAATTGAGAAGCTTAAGCACCTTTCTGAACCACACCCAATCTAACAGGTGTCTCCTGTGAGCTCTTCTCAGAAGTACCACAGTCCTTTTTGGCAAGGTCCTTGAGAAGACACACCACGCAGCTTCAGTGGGCAACAGGTAACTAGGTGTTTGGAGTGAAGCTGGCTATTTAGGTAGGAGAATCTGACTGCTTCACTTTCCTGGAGAAACATTAAAGGCCTGGGTACTAGAAAGGGAGCACTTCCCGGTACCAACGTCTATCACTAAGTTTCCATCCTTCTCCGTACTGAGACCGCAAACCTTTGAACACTGGTTCTGAGAGAGCCCAGTGGTACTCCCCCAGACAACGGCCTTGGCCAGGGATGGGAGCCGGTCCTTGTTTTCTCCTGTCTCATTTCAGAAGGCTCTTCTCGCTGCAAAAAGCAGCACTATTTTTTTTTTCTCCTCCTGACCTTTGCCAACTGTGTTGCTGCACTGCATTTGGAAGTATTAACAATGGCCATTACCTGCCCTGTTTATTCAGTGTTAAGTATTAACAAGGCCTGTGCTATCTCAGCTGCTGCCATATTTCTCCAGCAGAGACGTGCCTATGTAAATGCTCTACTGCAAACAGGAGCCTTGTCTTTTTCTGGGGACTGGGGGTGGGGAGAAGACTCGGAAATGACCGAAAGAGGAGAAGACAACAGTAGCTGTGTTTCCAATACCGTTTTCAGGGACACGTAAAGTAATTGTACCGTGAAATCTTGTTCGTAGCTGATTTTGCCTGTGCCTTTGGTCAGTGCTGGTATTAAGTAAACCAGGGGCTTCCTATAAAGCACGATTTTCCACCTTTGCTTATAATGGCTTCAAACAGTTTGATGTTGAGTAAAGGGTGTACAAGTATTTTACAGAATAAAGAGAAAAGAAATGAGCCTAGGCACTGAACTCTCTTTGTTACGGGTCAGCATGTTTGGTTTCTTGTATGAAACGGCTGTTGTCAGAGTGGGTGGAGCCTGTTTCTCAGCAGATGGGAGCAAACTGACAGTATTAACTTGCGCGCAGAGAGGAGTGAAGGGTATTTATTAAAACTCCTATCAGATAACTGCTTCTTGGACAGTGAAATTGCAAAACTTGCAGAGAGGAGGGCCAAACACCTTGCACAAGAGATCGAATACAAATAAAACATTGACTTGGAGGGGAAAAACCATCTTTCACTAGAGTCAGCTCTTCTGTAAAAATCAGCTTGTGCTCATAAATCTATCTAGGTTTAGGCCTGGGTCGGGTGACAAGGCAAAATTCTGTCCTCAGACAGAAGCAGGGACTGCCTGTGAAACAAACCAAGGCTAAATCCACACTCTCTGGGTGAGATCTGATGCACAGAAGGCAAAGGCATGGGTCACCTTTGCATGTCTCAAGTACAGTTACACAGAGATGAGAATGGGCAGCACTTGGAGAACAGAGGCTGTTTCTCTTCTGTCCATTCAGCCCTCGGAGGGAAAACACCACCACCCCGACGGGATGCACACATTCGTGTGTTATTTAAGAGCAAGGCTTTGGAGTTACCCTTGCAAGCCTCAGTTCCCAATTTAATCACATTGTAGCTGTGTAATCTTGGACGGATAATTCAACTCTTTTTAAAATTTTTCTACTTTTTAAAAGTGAGCACGATTACTTATGTGAAAGGGATCACCAGGAGGTGAGAAAAGAGAATGATTTGCTGTAAGTACTTTAGCAACATAGCCTTTACATAAGAAAAAGTGCCTCCATGTGTTGAGGGTCCCATATGGACCAGGCGCTCCAGATACAATACTCTAATCTCTATACAGTCCTGCAAAGTTCATACTATTATCCCCAGTTTATAAGATGAGAAAACTGAGGTTCAAAGTAGCTAAGGAATTAAGACTTCATATGAAAACTGGAAAATGGCAAAATCATCTACTTACATTCCTTACCTCATTTTTTTTCTCATTAAAAAAAAAGACCCAAGAATTTCCCTACCCACTTTGATGCTTCTTTTCTGAATCCTACTCCAAGTCACAACTACAGTGGGAGCCTGTCTTCCTTCTTTCTTTTCTTTGGCCAATTTAACTTTCCTAAAATCCCTCTCACCCATATCCCCTGGCGTCACTGATCGCAACATTCTACCAAATTTGCTTTGGCTTGAGCCCTGTCCTCAACCCTACGGCTCCTATCGGATTCACGTCCACCACCAGCACCACTGGTCCTTCTCTACAAGCCGGACACCTCGTGAATAGTATACCATTATTATCCCCACTTTGGAGATGAGGACACTGGGTCATGGAAGAGTGAAATAGCCTACCAGGGGTACAGAGTACGCAGCAGAAGTGGAGGACTAACCTCAGCAGTCTGGCTCCAGAGTTCCTGGTCTAACCCCTACCCAGTACCGCTGCCATAGCCCTGCAGGAATCTCCAGTAAGTTCCTGATTCCAGCAAGTAAGTCTGAGCAGGAGAGAGGAATACCTGTGTAAAAAGTTGGTAGGTATATTTTACGGTGTTGGAAATAAAATTGATTCTTTTTATTGTCAATGTGCATTTTTAATCACTATGCATTAGATTATTATTTAGTGGGCTGACCCTAGGAACATTGTTTTAATGGGAACATAAATTCTGATTGCCCAAAAAAGTATTGGAACAGCCAGCCTGTTCACAAGTTAGGGACTGCCTTTACTTCCAGTCAGGATAAAGTTAAAGTGGGGCAACCAGGAAAAGGGGGAAGGAGACACTTCAAATTCCTCGTAGACACAATTCCTGCACAGTGGAATGCATTCTGGATAATCCAGCTCAACTTTCTAAGGGTGCTAAAAATAAATGCAAATGGTTCATTAGCGCTAATCTGGCAGCCGAGAGTGAATATTAATAACATAGAAGATCAATAAGATGCCTAGCAAAGAACAATGAATTAACTTGGTTCTAGAAATAGCAAAATCTGTGTAGGCCAGAGAGGAAGAGATGGGGCCAGAGAAATTCATCTCTTCTTCATACAATCCAAGGAATTGAGAAAAGACAATAAAATATGCCCGTTTCTTTTTGGTTCTGCCCATTAAATAAGCAGTTTAATCAATTTTTACCTTTCCCTCCCTGTCTCCACCTGCCACTACTAACTCAATAGAAGAATGTATAACCCTAGTTCAAATACAGGTCAAGATGGCTATTATAAATATTTTGAGCTTATGCCATTACTTTCTCCCTCCGTACTTGTCTCCTGTGCTCTATTTAAGTGAAGACTGCACATGGTAGCTTTTACCCAAAGCATATTTAACAAAAAAAAAAAAAAGGGGGTTCTATGGTCAAATAAATCTGAGAAATGCGGCGTGAGAATCCCCCTCCGAAGATGCTGGAGGCTCTCTGAAGTTTTGTAGGAAAGACACCTGTACAACATCTGTAACCCGGTGTTTCCCAAACCTTTTAGCCATCTAACCCTTTTAACTTCACTCCTATTAACGTCTGCCCAGAATGAAGGTAAGAACCTTACACCAGGAGGAGAACTGAGTTGCCATCTTTCCTTCTTGTGTGATGTAAGTCACTTAGCTTTCCTGGACTTCGGTTTCTTAAGGGAGCTGGACTATGTGATTGATGGCTACAGGCTCTGTCCAGCCACATGGTTCTAAGAGTATCTTCACCTGGTCTCCTTAAGTGGTCCCAGTCAACAGCATGGAAGCTGGGCTCTGTGGAGGCTCTGTAGACCAGCTAGCTCTCTTCTTTGAACCCATGCCTTTAAGCACTTCCCATCACCCAGCAGCAGCCCAGACAATGGGCTCTTTTATACCCTCCACATTCAGTCCTTTATACCCATGTTGAGCACTAATATTGCAAAGGCTGATGGGGGAAGAGGAGCAGGATAAGTGGAGGGAGGGAATTTGTAGAGAATTGTTAAAACAAGCTTACATTTGTTCTTTGAAACATTTGCTGGCATTCAGACATGGCTTTTAAAATAGTTTCTTGTGCCTTTTTCATTTAAATATGCAAGTTTAATAAACATTATGCATCCAAAGCAGGGAAATGAAACACACTCGTACAACTGATTCCTCAGACTACATTCTTAGGCTATATTCTCCGCTAATTTCAATTGAGATGCTGTTCATCCTGACATTTCAACTTTTGGGCGAAAAATTATCACAATCTGACAGTCACCAGAGGGGAGAGGGGAGAGAAGATCAGGGGAAAAGGGGAAGGGTTTACAGGAGCAAGTGTAAAGGACACGTGGATAAAAACTAGAGGCGTGGAAATGGGAGGGAGGTGGGGAGGGCTGGGGCGGTGGGCTGGGGTGGGAGTAAAAGACAGAAAACTGTACAACAATTAAAATAAATTAAAAAAATAAAAGTTAACAAATCTTGAAAAAAAAAGAAAAAAATTATCACAATCTGGAGGATTGTTCTTAATATTGAAAATACGGTTTTTATACAGTTTCACAGAATACTCACTTTTATTTATATGGTTTTTCTCCCTTGAAACAGTCTAGAGAAAACTAAGGGCAATCTAACTACAAGTTGAGGTTGGGCTTTTCATTTTCTTGTTTTTAGAGCAAGGACACATTATCGACGTATCACCAATAGCTCGCAGTTATGTAAATGTCTAGCATTTGACAAGCATTCCAAACAATGTGTGTGTGTGTGTTAATCTTAACAACAACCACCTAAGATAGGTGCTACTAGTACCCCAATTTTACAGACGTGGGAACTGAGGTGCACGGAGGATTCGTGATTTTCCAAGGTCACACACCTCACCACTCAGAAGTATGTGGCAGAGCTGAGATTTGAATTCAGCAGTCTCTGTTCTTAACTACCTCTGGCTTACATGTGTGAGCCATACGCATAAAAATACGGAAACCACTGTGGGACACAATGTAGAGTTACATGAACTCCATGATGTAACTAAAGAAAAAGAAATTTCTCACCTCTTGGTTCTCCTTCAGTCAGAACAAGGAGGGAAGCTTTGACTTACATCATGAAAGATTTAGGTTCAATACAACGGGACACACTCTGTTCAGCGTATCTAAGGAGACTGTGAAATCTTCTCCCCAAATGCTCCATAACGAAAGGGAGAGAGCAATTTGAAAGATTCTGGAAAAGTCCCCAAGGAAATTAAAATAGGCTAAGTTAACTGTCTTCAACCTTACTTCAATTCCTTCCGAGGAGTATACCATGACTATTTTTCTAAATCATTAAAAGAATGTTCTTCAAAATGAACTAATAAGCAAAATAGAGAGACTCGTAGAGAGAGAGCAGGCTGCCAGCTGTTAGGGCAGGGAGTGTGGTTTGGGGGGCTGCGAGGGGGAGTGGAGGGATTGAGCCAAAAGAAGAAAAAGAGAGAGAAAACTCATGGGCATGGACAACAGTTGGATGATTGCCCAGGGGGTGGGGGCAGGCAGAGGAGGATGGGTGGGGATAAATGGTGACGGTGACGGAAGGAGACCTGGCTTGGGGCGGAGAACACACGGTACAGTGTACAGATGATGTGTTGCGGAACTGAGCGCCTGAAACGTGTATAAGTTTACTAACCAGTGTCACTCAAATAAATTCAATAAAAAGGAAAAAAGTTATTAAAAAAAGAGTGTTCTTCAACATGTTAATGGGGTAGCAGAGACTGAGATCAAAAACACTCCCCAGACACAACAACCAATGTAATGTGGGGTTTTGTCTCTGTCCCTATCAGCACAAACCAACTTGGAAAAGGCTTTTCTGAGATAGTCAAGGAAGCTGCAGGAAGAACTGGGTACTAGAAGATGCCAAGGAGTTGTTGTTAATGTGGGTGGGTCTGAGAACATCATTTGATTATATAAGAAACTTCCACAATTTTTAGGAGATGCTTCCTAAAGTAAATAAGGGTGAAACAACACGATGTCTGAGATGTTTACTTCGACCAAAACAAGAAACCAAACCTAATAATAACAAAAAGAGGGGTTAGATGAAGGAAGAGTGGCAAAATCTTGATAACTGTTTAATCTGAGTGATGATATATGCAGGGCATGTTTGACAATTTTCAGAATAAAATGTGTTGATAAAGACTATGGAAGGACTTCTGTATCCTAATGAAAAGAGGCATATGATGAGTAGTTTCAAAAATGCTCTAGAAATGGGGTGTGTGGCTCAGTTCTCCCCAGCCTGGGGCCAGGAGGAGGAAGTGCGAGTCAAGGGAAGGACACAGACAGACTGTGCGGTGCAGAGAGTCGGAGGGAGGAAGAACCGCGGTGCTGGGGCCAGCGCCGTCCCGGCAGAGATGTCGGAGGACTGGCCTGTCGCTCTGGCTCTGCCCTTTCTGCCCCAACTTCTTTCCCAAGTACCCTGCTCGCCCGGTGCTCTCAGCCACAGTTAGAAAGACGAAATAAAATGAGCCCGGTATGCCTGTTTGCCTTTGCGCTTGGCATTTATAATTTCACTCACTGACTGCCTCTCGGTCTTTCGGAGTAATTGGTTTAATTTTGAAGTGTGCGTATTGTAAGTTCCTCCTCTATCAGGGTGGTTTATAAGGTGCATCCTTGTCTTTCACCTATTGGTTTTACTTTCATTGTGAGACCAAGAACCTAACTCCCATTTGGTATTCCAGGTGTGCATATTATACATTCATCTTCAGAACAGTTCACATTTCTCAATAATTCAGAAATGAGGGCTTTTTCCCAAAGAAAATGACCACATAGATAAATCACTACACTTTCCCTAAGTACCTTTACTAAAGGCTCATCAAAACATTAAAATGCAAATAAAAACCTTTGGAGACAGGAATAATACTGAGCAAATTAATTGGTCAGAGTGAACAAATACTTCATTTTCTAGCATCCTGTTCTCCCCCAGCCCAAAATGCATTTATAAAATACACCAGGTTATGCTTTAATCATGCTTGCTGGTAAATTTTCCATCTTAATTTTTTCCCCTAACATTAAAATAAAAATGTTTTCTGTTCTAATTCTTCATAAACACCCATTATGGAGAGAGAATGTCCCATCAAGTGGAGACAGTAAACTTAAATTTTCCCCAACTACTGGAGATCATGGTGTTGCCATTGGTTTAACATCATGAATAACACTCCAATGAACATCTTTATGTGTGATACTTTCTTATATACTTATGTGTATTTCTGTAGGACGGATCCTCACAGCATAATAAAAAAACGAAATTGAGAATGGTGTCTAGTCATTTACCTTAACACAAGAGAGAAAAGGATAACGTGGAAAGGGTCCCACTGAGGGCTGACTTTGCCCTGGACGAGCCCGAAGTCCTGACTCCGGAATCTGTGGCTCAGTCCGTGGGCTTAAAGAAATGTTGCTCTGTCTTGTTGCTTCTCAGCTGCACGTGGTGTTAGCCTTGGGCTAACCTCAGTCACTTCCACCAAATGGTCCTTGCTCCAGTTGTTGATTTTACAGTGCAACCAGCTGCATTTGCAGTCTTAACTGTTCTAGTTAGAATTTCCTCGCTCCTTTGCTCCCCCAGCTTGCACCTCTGATGCAGCACTCCCTCCGTCCCCCTCACAGGACAGTGAGCGGGTTGCATGGTCTGCAGCAGAGGCTGTAGCCCATCTTTTCTTCCTGCAGTGGCTGGGACTGCACTCTTCGGACAGTAAACAGCGCCAGGACATTCGCTGATCTTAATCAGGTCATTCACACCATTCTGTTCTTGAGCAAGGATGGGGTTAGCCAAAAAGTTCATTTAGTTTTTTCCATACGATGGCTCTAGTGTGCGTAGGTTTCCTTTAACTTCATTTGAAACCATTTTATTAGATTGTATTGTGACAGCTGTCATATCAGCATGCATTTTTTAAAAAATTGTCAAAATTGGTGAATTTCTGTGCAGCCATTTTAATATCGGAGATGGAAGAAAATATGCAACATTTTCAGCATATTATTCTTTATTATTTCAAGAAAGGTAAAAACACAACTGAAACGCAAAAAATAAAAAAGCCTTGTGCAGTGCACTGAGAAGGTTCTGTGACTGATTGAACATGTCAAAAGCAGTTTGCGCAGTTTCTTGGTACTACTGACATTTTGGCCAAATAATTCTTTGCTGTGGGGCTGTGTTATGCACTGGAAGATGTTTAGCGGCACCCCTGGCCTCCACCCTCTAGAATCCAGTAATGGGAGATAGCCAACACACTCAAAAATACCCAAATCAATAAAGTTATTGGTGAAAATGAAAAATGTATCTTTTAGTTTATGGAAAAAACTACATGGACTTTTTTGGCCAACCCAGTTAGTTCCCTTTGTATTATCCTCTGAACCAGTGCTTAAAAACACCTCTCTCTTTAGCTTCTCCTACAAGTTTAATGAATGTGCTGTTTGCACCCTCTCCTAGATAATTAATAAAAACATTGAGTAAGACCATGCTGAACATAGATTCCCACCCTCCTCTAGACTCAACCTACTGCCATTTATAATTACACGTTCACTCCCTCAGGCAATTTTCAATCAATCTGACACATTCAAATCAATCTGAGTTCTTTTTCTGAACTAGATTTCATGAGACCTGGTATCAATTGTTCCATTAACTTCTGGATGTGTTTAGCAATAATAATATATCTAGTGCATTCTTTTGTGCACTTGTTTTCAGGTTTTCCAAAAAATCAATTCAGTTGGTCTAACATAAATAATGTTATCAATCCATGCTATTGTGGCTCATGGCTCTAACACCCCCTAGATGTTCATAAACTTGACCTCCCAAATTCTCCATCTGTGAGCATTGTAGTTTTCCTGATTCACTTATTTATTCAACAACCGCCTATGAATACTTACTGTGGGCAAGAACTGTGCTTGGAACAGGTTAAAAATGAATTCTATTTAGAAATTAGTTATTGAGGGGCTCTTGCTCTGTGAAATATACAGGACAATGCTTTCTTAAACTATTCTTTTTACCATACATCGGCAACAATGGATCACAGGTGGCGCAGAAAGAAGAAAGTTAAGTTTGGAGCCTTCCTGGTAGCTGTGACAAAGTTTCCTGGGGTCAGGATTCTGAAAATGTGGCTAAAATAAGATATCATAATGAATCTGGGCTCCGATTTTCTATGACATCTCTGCCAACAATGCTCAGGACAATTTAGAATCAGATGTTCATCCTTGACTCCAGCGTCAGTCTGTCTGTCTGTCTGTCTCATTATTTTCATGATTTCCAAAGGAGACCTTCTGAATAATAATGAATTCATTACTACTTCCATTAACACTGCTTAACACATCATCCAAGACCATGCCTATTTATTTGTTTTCCTCTTCTTTTTTTAATGAAACAGGTCTTCATTACTGTTTAATTATCCTTATTTGTCTTCTTAAAGGCCAGTTTTAAAAAGCAGTTCAGAAGCTCAGCCATTTTGCCATCAATAGCTCCGTCATTTGAGCGTAATCATTAAGCTTATCTCCCCATTCATTTGATGCGAGGCCTCCTTTATCTCTGGTATGCCTTCCTTTCTCTTTTTTATTATGTTTGTATTATTAGCCTTTGCACCACTGATCCCCATAAATACTTCCTGGTCATAACTCTGGAACCTCTTTGATGATTCATGCTCTCTTGTGAGAGTCCTACAGACAGACTCCATTTACTCTCAGGTTTCTTCGTTGTTGTCGTTCTTTCTTTCCCTATTTTTGCACCATTGTCATCATCACTTGCACACTGTTTTTGGTTTTTCCAAAGATGTCTGGTCTCTGTGGGGAAATCACTGACCCTGAGTGAAGCACCTGCCCCAGTTTTACGAGCTGAGAAGCGCTGCGGAACCCTCAGACCCAGCCACCTGGTTCGAGGCTGCACAGATACTACCTGCCTCTGCCCCGGGGGACAGATGCCACGCTCTCAGTAAAACCACACCCTGCGCAGCACAGCTCAGCAGAGGCTGACGCCACGGGGAGCAGGGGGCTGCTCGCTATTGTGAGTGGCCCATCTCAAAGCAGCACACTTCCAGCCACTTCCAGCAACGGGTCTGCTCCGCAACACTGGGTGTGGCGATTACACAGTCAATTCTCTCTCTCATTTACCAATTATGCCTCCCAGACCACAAACAAAGAGAAACACTAACTTACTTTTCTTCTCCGGGAAATATCCATGCTTTTATTTGTATTTCAATATACTCATTCTTTCTCTTTTTTATTCCTTCCTTCTTCATATGGCATCTGAATTTGCAAGAGTCAGTGGTTGGGCTAGACTGATTACCAACCAGTTTTCACTCTCTATTGTAGTTCAGAAATGCATTTTTTTAAATAGGAAAATTTTAAGAAAAAGATTTGTTTTAAAGCGCTCAACTAGGGAGAAGTCATAAAGTAAAGAAAAAAGGGTTTATTACTATATCGGTAAATATACTGTTTGCAAATGTTACATCAATCACTTCAATAATATGCTTCTTTTTAAAAGACTGAAATAAGACACCCATAATTATTACATGGATGCCATTTTTACATCAACTTAGCAAATGTGTGCATTTTTCTTTCTTTTCATTGTAGTAAGTAAAGGTGTCAGTTTATTATGTTCTTTAAAATTCATTCTAAATAAGTCAATCTACTTTTTTTAATCCCAAACCTGTATTTTTAACTAAAGTTATTGTCTATAGTTTACAGAGGACTCTTAGCTAGGTCTGACAAAATATGATGATGGAGACAGAAGAAGGAGGCTGTATTTCCTCTTCTATCTGAGTGACAGCTACTTGCATCTTCACACTTTTTTTCATTTGGGAGTGGATACAGCATTGCTATGAGTGGGAAGAAATGAATAAAGTGGAGTACAGATAGGGAGTCTTTTTCCCGCCACATCTTTTTCTCTGTCCATCCCAGTACCTGTGTCCATGTAGCCCTGACTTACTTCCTGCACAATTCGTTTCTTCTTCAGTTCTGGCACTGACCCTGTCCTTGGGTCCTTCCGCCTCTCCCCTCACATTTCATCTTGAAGTGCCACACCCACCACACATCAGTAACCTGTGGCAGTTTTGCTGGACACAGAGGACCAAATCACTTAAAATTGCAACCATGTATTGATAAATCACCATGCACATGGCACTGGACAACGAACACCAGCTTTGGCCCTAAACCGCCCAAACACATCCCAGGGAAAGACTGTCCTCAGGGGACAGTCAGGATCAGCTGTCACCGACTGGTTAAAGGAAAGCCAGGGCCAGGCCTGGAACAGCCCATCCCAAGGCACGTCATCTCCACCCCATCTGTGTCCTCCTAGCTATTTTTTCTCCTGATTTTTCCTTCTTTCTCATTGTTTTCACTTCTGTATTTCCTAAAGACCACAGGTTCCTTCACCTCACTTTGGCGTCTTTCCTTTGAACTCTTAGGCATTCTCCCCCGGCCCTCCCTTCAGGCTTTCCATCCTAGTCTCCCAGCAGCTGAGGTACAAATGGGGTGCTTCCAACCACCACCCTCTCAGTGCTTCGGAAGGAGGGGGTTCTGGGGTCACTCCCTGCCACTGAGCAAGACAGTTTCAACCCCAGGGATGGTAAAAATCCTCATCATCATCACTTCGCTGGGCGCTGCAGCGTTAGGCAGAGATGGAGGCTCCCACATCTGATAAGGGCAAATTCAGAAATTACATCGGTTGGTGAGAGGATCAGCATGTAATACCATCCGACCGACTAGAGCTTTGGTTATCACGATAGGCAGCAGCAGCAGAGATTAAAATCGAACCAGAAGGCACCTGCAGCATCTGGTGATGCTGCACCCACCTGTGCTCCCCCAGTGCCCCCAGCCAGGACCACGCCCGCTATCTGTTGTAGGAAAACCTTTCAGTGGGGCATTTAAAACAAATTGAGCACAAATAGATTAACCACAAAGAAAACCTCCCCATCATCCTTCCAGTGCTTACTCCTTTTATGATTTAAATATTTATTCCTCAAACATAAATGTGCATCCATATGAAATCATCAGAACATGGGGACCTTCAGCTCTCCTCTAAGGGGCGAAGCTGAGATTTTGCATGTGTAATATTATTACAGAGAGAATAAATATTTAAAAATGAACTATGCAATTCTTTTTCTTATAGACTACCTCAGAGAACAGAGTTTCACACTACTTCCAACTCTAAGGATGTTTGTGACACCACTTGAGAGGGCTGGGATGTTATTACAGGACAGACAACAGACCCTCCTGGCCTGTCATACTTCTCTCACTGAAACTTTGTTATATTAAATTTTTTAAAATATTTTATTTCTTTATTTTTAGAGAGAGGGGAAGGGAAGGAGAAAGGGAGAAAAACATCAATGTGTGGTTGCCTCTCACATGGCTCCCACTGGGGGCCTGGCCCGCAACCCAGGCATGTGCCCTGACTGGGAATCGAACCGTGGCCCTTTGGTTCACAGCCCATGCTCAATCCACTGAGCTACACCAGCCAGGGCTGTTATATTAAATTTTGACTCAAATAAGCAATCCACCAGCAACGGCTTTGTAATATCGCTTATACAAAGATTTTCAATGAATGACATTTGCTGAAGTGGAATTTAACTTGAATTTTTATAATAATCCTGTGGTAGTGGCTTGGAAACTTTTACCCATAAATTTTAAACTTTCACAGGGCTATTCGCCATATTTTGAAAATGACAAGATTAATTTAGTCAGAAACTTCCTTCTACCACCTTGACTTGCCAAGACGTATCTGAAAAACTCCATCCTTCACAAAGATTCTCCTTCTCTACTGCGAGGAGGGTGATCTCTCCACCGTGAGCGACGCTCGAAGCCCCCTGGAGTTCCATTTCCACCCGGGCTTCATCCCTCAATCTAGGCTTCCCTGGTAGGAACTCATTTTGCACCCTCCATCCAGTACAACTGGCCAGGTGCCTTCCGTGGCCAGGGCTAAATAAATAGGAAGCGTCCACAGAAAACCTGGGAGGGTGGATCCTGACTTCGGCACAACCTCGGATTTACCTCTTCCACAGGCTGGACTTTTTCCCGCTCACCAGACATTCCCATCGCCCAGCTGTAGCCACAGCAGCGGAGACTGACAGTCCCAGAACCATGGAATTGAAATGGACTCTGACCCACTGATTTAAAAGACGAAGCAAAAGCTGAAAGGCCTGGGAGCACCCATTTAACAGAGTTAGTGACAGAAGTGAGGCAAAATGGGAAGTGGCCGCTCTGGCCTGTTTTTGCAGCTGAGGACCTGGTCTTGGAATCTGCTGAACTTCTAATGCTGAACAGAGAGTGGGTTTTATCTTCTGTTCATGGAGACTGACATGGTTCATTAGTCATAGTTAAACCAGACATTTAAAATCATCTCACTTTTCCTCTCAGTTCCTCACCAAAGCTAAGGAGGCTCAAAGTCCTTTGACTATGAAACCTCTTAGCCATCTAAAACTTATTTTTATTGCATATCACATAAAATGAGAGCACTAGACTCATACACACACATTGCTGGTACAAGTAAGCAAACTGGTACAATTTAACAAAAGGCATTTGGCCATATGTCACAAAAGACGTAACACGTGGACCCTCTTCAACTTGTCAATGTCACTTCGAAAAACTTATTCTGGGGAAAACTTACTGGAGAGCTAGGAAAAGGATCCGTTTTTCTTCTTTTTTCCTTGAACTTTGGACACATCCCAAAGTTTCTTACAATGAATTTATGTCCTTTGTCCCACTGTGAAAACCTCTCATTGTTTGTAAAGAATGAGGGAACGAACGGAACCGGCCGCTTACCCTCCAACGTTGCTGTCTGCTCTCATGCTCTGGTTGACTTTTTTTCCGGGCAAAAAGTTACAGAAAAGAAGAAATTGTATTTCCTAGAAAAGGCCATCAGCTCATGAACAGGTGTTCGGCGCATTAGCTGGTGTTTGAAGAAGAATAAGGACCAGCTGAATCTCTCCTTCCCATTCGGATTTCACATCGTCAATAGACCTAAAAATACTTACTGAACACATCTTATGAGCAGCACTGCACTAAGAGATATGTAGAAACAAACCTCAAGGGCACTTTCTTGCCCTTCGTATCTATGTCCCAGAGCCATGGCACAGCCCTTGAAAAGAGGACTGTGAATGAGAGGCAGTAATTCATTTCTAAGTACAAAAGGTAGGAATTTAGAAAAGGGAGAAGCTCGTACTGAACTGGTATACGGCAGTGTCATTGCGATTTGACTTTGACAGAAATGGAAAAAAATTTTCAAACCCTTAAAAGTCTGTTGAGGTTTTGCTGTCCAATGCTCATATATCTATAGATTCAACTATTCAGTACTGAGCAAATTTTGTTTTGCTTTGGATGTGAAGGGTTTGAACCAAGAGCTACCCTGATGTGGAGCACATCATGAAGACGGCACTGCTATTATTGGGTTGTGTTTTGACTCCCTGCTTGTCTAATTCCAGTGAATTGTCTACTTCCAGTTAACAATATACAAGTATGACCAAATTGAATAATACATTGGTGGGCATTATCCATGGGTAGAAGCAGGCAGAGTGATGCTCACAAACCCCACTGAGAGGCAATGACCAGACACAGGTCAAAAATGTGTTTAGTTGCCCAATAATATGTGTCAAGTAAGTGGTTAAACTCTCAAAGATCGTTCATGTTCATGTTCGAAATGACTGAAATCAACACAGTCCTTTTCAGATCTGACGTCTGAACTCAAGGTCCAGACTTTCCTCCATGTTTAATACAATAGTGCAATTACTGAAATCATCACTTAATAAAACACAGCTTTTAAGAGACAAACCATGTCTTCACCTGTAGGAAATACATGCGTGGATGTCTTTCCATCAAAATGGAGATAGAACGATCAAGTTTTGCTCTAAATTGCTCCACCTGAGGTGGAGCAGTAAATCTGTAGTTTAATTCCTTCCAGAACACGCTGCTTACTTTTTTGCTAGAGTTTTACCCCATTGTACTTTTTATTGAGGAGCTCATATGAGAACAAAAGTTTAGTTGAGAAAGAATTGGGATGAACTCAAAGCAGAAATAAAGCATATCTATCTACCAAAGGCAACGGATTGGACAGGAAAGTAAGGGTCGGGACATATTCCTTTTCTAAATGGCTTGTCACTACCCTACAGTCTTATTCTGTTAATCGTATTTCTGCTGTTACCTGGGCTGACACATCCTGCCAATCAAAGTTTTCATTAAATAGTAAGTGCAAGTGTTTTCCTGATGCACAGGAGGCCCATTCTGACACCGTTTGTGCTAATGCGAGCCGAGGGGATAGTCCACCAACGGCCCACGTCACAGCGTGCTCTGTGGCTTTCCTGGAGTCATTTTCCGCAGGTGGACACAGCAGCCGGACAGAGGGAGGCAGAGAGAGATCGCGATCACCCAACATGCAGAAGCATATGTATCTACCGGCTCCATCTGCATTGTCAGGGAATAAATACCGCACAGAGGATGAAAGGGCGACAGTGATTTAAAACCTGCCCCTCTTCAGTCTTCCGTGCCACTGCTGGGCCACACAATGACCCTTTCAAGTCAGGTGCTGAGCTGGACGGGCACCTTGGCCTCCACCCCATTGATGGCTCGTGCAACTGCGCAGACCCAGCCCAGCCCCCACAGCGTCTCCTCCAGCAGAAGGATCCCGGTGCACGCATTCCCGCTTTCCTCCTCGCACGCCCGAGAGAGAGTCCTTTCTTCCCGTTTCTCTCCATGTGATAGTCACCCAAGGACAATTTACTTAAAAGTTGTTAGGTTACAAAAATAATCCTTTCTTTAATTTCTTTTCTCAGCAGTTGGTCCCCTAGCGCTAATCTTGAGAATCAAAGTCTTCGCGTGCATTTTAGAAAACATCTCCAAGGGGAAGAGGGAGTGGGAAGGGCTTGGTCAGAGGCTCCAAAGCTCTGGCATGCGAGATGAGAAACTGCTGGAGCTCCACTGTACGGCACAGCCGATGATGCACGGTACTGACTTGCATGCTCATGTATGCTTGCCAAGTGGGTAAACCTTATGTTAAGTGATTTACCACCAAAGGGGAAACATACTTAAAAACTCTTTTACAAATAAAATAAAGAGGGGCGTGGAAGGAAACTTTGGAGGTGATGGGTAAGTCTATGGCCTTGATCGTGGTGAGAGCATCACAGGTGTATTCTTATCGACAAACTTAGCAAGTTGCGTACATTAAATACATACAGCTTTTCGTATGTCAGTCAGACCTCCATAAAGTGGTTTAAAAAAAAAAAGCAAAGAAAACACCTGGGAGATGGCAACACTTGGGAGCAGCGCACAGCACCTGCTGTGACTGCAGCCGCTCCCCCGGGCTCCTCCACTCAACGTCCCAGCCTGGCCTGAGGCTGCCTTCAACCGTGAGACTTCCAGACAGCAGGCCAATCGTGTTCCAAGTCCCTTGTCTTGTGCCGTGTCATTCACAGGGACCCAAGCACAAGCTGAGATCCCTGTGGTCCTGCTTTGGAGGGACGGGAGTGGAGGACATCACCTTACTTTCCTGACTTCTCTCAGGCTGTGGCTGATTGTGTGACACAATTCAGTCGATCACCGGGAGAGCGAGGCACCAGGCACTCACTTACCTTTCCTGGAAAATCTCAAAAATCAAGGCTGTTTACAGCGAAGTGCAGTAAATGATTTCTAACCTCCTGCTTAAAAAAAAAAAAAAAAAAAAAAGGCCCAGAAACAATGGAGATGTTCCTTGACCTCAGTTTTCACGGGACTCCTTTTTCACGTTATGACCTTTCCTCTCTAAAACTGAAGTCTGTACTTTAAATAGAGATTTCAAAGAATTAATGCATTTGCTAAAAAGGAATGAACTCAGTTTAAATGACTAAGCAAGTGACCTGCACATCATTTCCTCTCAGCAGCCTGAGCAACATAAAAAGAAAGTGAATACCGAAGGAATCGGTGCAATGCCTCCATCTACGAGATCCCAACCAGAGAGAGCATGTCTCCATGTGACATGACTCATGGGGATCTGCAGCTTCGGTTCTGAAGGGATGTGGCTGCACTCAGCACTCCCCTAACTAGTGGTAGTTACACGGCTAACTAGTCATCCAGGCTATCCACCTTGGAAACATAACCAGAAGCACACCTCCCTTCAGTAAGACAAGGCCCAGTGAGCTTAGGGGTGACCTCAGCTACATGGACTTCAAGGCATGTCAAACGGTACTTTCCAGAAAATCATCGAGTTTAACAAATTCTCAGCAGGCGCCCTGACTAGACTCGATCTATAAGGGCCTTTTGTCTCAGGCCGCACTGCTCCACTGTACAGGGTGCTCTCTGCTCAGATAATTGGTTTGGCTGTCCATTCCACCCATCAGGTGATACAAAACTATCAATCAGGCTAAATGCAATGTGAGAGAAGTCTCTTTAGCCAATTAGTCAGTAATGAGAACATTAGCCACGATATCTTCTGCAGAGGGCACCTTAGCCATTCCACCCGAGTCTGAGAAGATGACAGTCTCTGCGTGATTAATAAAGACCGCAGGAGGCTTCGGAAACCCTACGTGGGCGAAGAAGAGACTCCGAGATGCACGTGGAGGCACTACGTGTTTCTAGTGCCATGGAGCGCTCTGTGCAGAAACACAGAACAAACAAAGTCAAAGCTGGAAGGGGCCTTGAAGATTTTTTGATCTGATCCAGCGCCCTCATTTCACAGATAAGGCAGGGAACAAAATGACTTGTCCAAGGTCACACAGCGTGCTGGCAAAGGCGCTGCTCTCACTTCTCTAAATAAAGATTTTTATAGGGCTGTTGAAAACAAACAAACCAAAGGTGACGAATCCATATGGAGAAACTCTTACGTGGGTCTGATATTTTTGTCTACTGGGGGCAAAAGAGCTTGTATTTTGCTTCCCTGACTTCCAATTGTGTGCTCGGCACAATCACCGCATATGACACCTTCAGAAAGTGCTGCGTGTATTTGGAGCAATAATTTCTAAGCCCGACTCTCTGTATCCATAATGCCAGCTCCGCCACTTACTAGATGTGCGGCCTTGGGCAAGCACTCCACTTCTTGTACCTTGGTTTCCCCATTTGTCAAATGGGGATAACAACAGGACTGCTACGAGGATGAAAGGAGCTGGTCTCCACAGAACACAAAGAACAGACATGGTCGCGTGTGAGCTCAGCTGCTACTGGGGAAGGCACTCTTGGGGTGACAGGGATGATGACAGGGCTGCTTCTGCAGGTGCAGGGGTGCTGCTAAGGTAAATTAGGGCAAAGTAAACAACGTGGCATAAGCTTCCTCAGGAAGAAGTCTGAGGGACTGATGGAGAGAAGAGTAAATCCCAAATGGAGAGCCACAGTGAGGCCCACGTGCCTGAGACAGTTATTTGTGGACGTAACTTTGGGTGATGATGCCATGCATCCTACTCGCCTGCCACGATGGCCTTCGGGGGGGCGCCTGGGTAAATTCAGGTGGAAGTCTGTGTGGCCGCTCCCCGCTGCGGCCCGCCTGCCACCGGGCCTGGCTCCAGGGGACTGCACTGGAGGGACTTACGAGAACTCAGCACACCTCGGTGGAAAACCTCACTGTTCACTGAGTCGCCAGGCCTTGACCTTGGAGGTGACTTCGCCCTTTCTAGAGGCTTCCCTAATCTGGTCCCCCTGGCCCCACAGCGCTCGGGCAGAGCCCTCACACTGCACTCGTCACACTGTGTGGTCACTGTTTGGTGATTGTGTGACTCCCCTACTCATTCCATCTCTGCATTTCTACTCCTGAACACAAGGCCAGGCAGGTATTTGACAGAAGGACCACCTCAGTGGACTGTCCCCATGCAACACACACAAAAACAACGAGACCCTGATGCGGAGGACTTACTGCCGTGCCAAAACGTGCCTGTGAGGTTGTTCTCTTTTACCTTTCAAGATCAAATATACTCACTCCTCACCACTACCGACCGCAGCCCCCTCCCACACAAAAAAGGGAACACATATGAGAGAGTAAGGGCAATCGCTCTGCCACTCCTGGGGCAGATGGGCAAACTAGCACATGCAGACACTCATGGACCCTCAACAAGGGCCCGAGGAGAGTGGAGGCCGTACAGACACAGGTGGGCACGTTGGTAATGCACTTGAGAACCAAAAGTTTAGAAAAGGCCCAGAAGGGGGGGAGGGGCACTGCCTAACATCTGGCTTTTCCCCTTACATGGTACGTATATCTGGTCTCATATGAGAAAGACAGGGAGGGGGGAGGGAAAAGAAGAGACCTTATAAGACCTTCGAAGGTAGGAGTGTGTTTTCCTCCTCCTTTTTATTCCATCACAGTGTTGAGGGAGCCTCCAATCATCTGAATGAGTGGATGGATGGATACTGGGTGGGAGGCAAAGGGAAACAAAGAAATGCACTGAGCTTAGGAGCCATACCTCAAAGCTTACCTGTACTCCTGAGAGCCAGGGACTTGCCCCGTATGGTTTTCAAATAGATGAGTGGAAAAAACAACTATGGGACATTTACATGGAATTCTACTCCACCATTAAAAAGAAGAAAACTTTACCCTTTGCAACAGTATGGACGGATCTGGAGAACATTATGTGAAGTGAAATAAGTCAGTCAGACAAAGACAAGTACCATATGATCTCACTCATATGTGGAATCTAATGAACAAACTGAACTAACAAGCAAAACAGACGAACTCATAGATGGAGAGATGACAGTGGGAGAGGTTGGCGTAGAGAGACTGAGCAAAAAGGCAAAAGGACTCGTGGACACGGACAACAGTGTGGTGACTGCTGGGGGGAGGGGGTATAAGTGGACTAAATGGCAATGAAAAAGGTCGAATAAAGACTTTAAAAAGGAATTCATAAATGAAATTCATTTCTAGGTAGAGGATGAAGGGTCCTCCCACATGAAATGTTACTCTCTCTCCCACATGAAGTTAACGCGGTTGATACCTGTCAATCTGTCCGTCCCTCCTTCCTCTAACCCTAGAGTGCCACAGTTATCTCTAACACTATGCTCAACAGAAACTAGAAATGGGCAAGTGTACCCCTGCACTTTTGCTAAGCACTTTCCCCTGCAAAAACTCAACAATATGCAGGGGAAAGTGCTTAACAAAAGCACATGATAATTTTGTGAGAAATGAAAATGTTAAATCACACACAGAACAATAGCTGTATTTATGTCTTTTATACTGACCTTATCTTGCCGGGATAGAGGAATCAGTGTCAGGAATGAACCCTTCACCGATTTAAATAGGATTCAAATAGATATTTTATGCATAATAACAGTCTTCTTCCACTATTACATAAACATAAAATATTACCCTCCTATTCTGGAGACGTTATGACAATCTAAGCTAATACATTTAATTCAACTCAAGTCCCCGAGAGAACAGAACTACAATTACTATCAGGCAAGTGTTTGATCCATTCTACTTGTCTCTAAAATGCACCCTGTGAAACCTTCATGGAAGACACCATGAAGTCACTCGGTGGAATGACACATGGCGAAAGGTGAATATTTTAAAAATATTATACGCCTGATATTTAAAGTAAGACATTATTTCTTCAGGCAGAAGTTACTTAACGCCCAATAATGGGCAAGCGTTTCTATACGAATGCATACTGAGGCATCCTCCTTTGAGAAAGGCAAGTCACACTGTTTTGGGGGCGCGTCTTGAAGAACGTGGTTGTATCCACACCGCTGGAGATGGACGTGTTTGCTAGCTCGGGCTTCCTGGAGTCAGGCAGAGGTACGACGATGACGGCGGCCCAGGAAGAACGAGAACAGGAGCGATGGAAGAGAGGGGGGAACAGGGAAAGGCAGGAGGAGCAGCTACGCCTGATGGGGGACCTAAATGAAGCCTGTCACCTGCCCTCAAACGATCAGGGCAGTGATCTCCCCTCAGCGCTGTTTAAGATGGGGAGATGCTTATTTTCTGAAAAACAATTCAACAATGATAAACATAAAGGAAAACCATGCCTCTGGGACAGAAAGGGAATATGGCAATTCCATCACCCAGACAGCTGGGCTGCTTCACGAGGGACCTTTAACTAGAGCTGATCGTAGTAAGACTATATAGGTAGCCGCCTCTTGTTCATGAGATCAATGAATAAAACAGCTAACCTTTACTAAGGTCTGCTAAGCTAAGGTGCTGTTGGAAGCACATATTAACTCATTTAACCCTCGCAAGGCTCCTGGGAAGTAGGAGCTATTATTATCCACATTTTACTAATACGAAGTAAGTGGTGTGCCCAAATCACACAGCTGGGGAGTGGCAGAGCTGGGATTCAAACCTAGCTGTCTGACTCCAGACGCAGCATTATTAACTATTTCATGAGGGAGGGAGTAGGGGAGTGAATGAATGAATGGATGAATGAAGAAATGAATGCAAACGTTATGTTCACTGTTTCTACCTTGTGGCTTTAGAGGCTGCTGGCAGAGCTGGTCTGTACTGCAAAGACCTGCCTTATGAACAACTACGGGCCGACAAAACCATGCCTCACACACATCCCAAGCCTGCCCTGATCTAGTCTTCCACGGTAAAGGGGCAGGGTCAGACGTGAGGCTGATGGCTCAGCTGTCTGGCCCAGCCGCACGGAGCCATGCGAGAAGGCAGGGCTGTGGGTGAGAAGTGACGCCAGAGCTTCCTGTGGGCCCCACGGGCTTCCTGCCGGAGAGGAGAGACCTGTCCTGGTGCTCTGGCAGCGTTCCAAGTGGGCACAGACTTCACATGAACTTGGAAGTTTCGGTTAGTGGCGGGGTCTCCACTTCCTGTTCCAAGCTGTCAAGTAACAGTCTTGTACTTCAGCTCCCTGAGGTGTCAGACCAAGTCTGACAAAACAGGTCTGCCCTTGGGGACAGAGAGACAAACTACTCAAATTCGGGACCGCTCTAGCATTCGGGACCGCGCTAAGCAGATGACAATTTCAATGTGAAATGCATATTTTATGCATATATTTTCCCCCATTCCTCTGCTTCTCACCCCTCTTCTCTCGTGCTTTCTCAAGTTTTCACTGATGGGTGCGGACATTTCTGTCTGTTAAATCCACACACGTGTGCCCTGGGCTCCGCTCAACTCTCAGATACCGGGCAGAACTCTTTTCCTCACCCAGTTTCAATTTTGTTGCCCTACGCTTGAGAAACAGGCTGCTTCAAAAGCCCTGCTTTTTGCTTTATGAGAATGCTGAGGAAGAGGCCTCAGGAAAGGAATACCGTAACATTTTCCAAGTGGCCGTCTGGGGGATTTGTGACCTTACAAAAGTTTCTGGTGGTTTTTGACATCTAACTCCCTCCCTTCCCTGAACTCTCTCCATCTCCCCACATTCTGCAACATATTTTTGGGCAAGTATTCGGGACAGTGAAGAATTTAAAAAATGGGAAAACTGAACACACCCAACTGACAATACATTTTTTCATTGTAAAACTGCAGCATCGTCCCTGGAAGAGCTTATATACGTATGCACAGTATATTTTAATCAAATTAAGTGTGCCTACCTAGATTTAGCTCTTGGGAAACTTCTAACAAAGACAACGCTCTCAATCAGTTCAAAATAGTCTATTGTGACAGGAAAGTACCTTGAAAACTGGCGAAGACTTACTCATACATGGAACCAACTTCCCCTCTAGGGAAAATCAGTGAATATAAATTCATTAAGGTGGTTAATGCCTCCATGCAAACAGCTCCTGACATCACCGGTAACACTTAGAAAAATAAGCAGCCTTTTCTAATGAACAGATTGCAACTCCCAAAGTGAAAAGAGTTGAGTTCCAATTATGCTCCGTACATAAAGGGAATAATAATACATGTTCCTTGTCCATGGGGGTGTTTTAATTATAAGACAAATGGGTAAAAATACTCTGAGCTCTTCTGGGTAAGGCACTACCTAATCCCAGGGTAGTTCTGTACAAAAAGAAAAAACGAGATTGGTGTTTTTCCTGCAGACTCAATGAGGGCTAGGGGCCCCTCCTGTTCCAAGAATGAAAACCGTTAGCACTGGAGACACTGTCAAAATACATTTCCCTGTGGTTCGGAAAAGGAGAGAGGGAGGGCGAAAGGGTGGGTGAGAAGGAATTGTCATCTAAGCATTGTTAATATGAACTGAATTATATTACAATGGCGATACTTCAACATGGGGAATAAAAATTGTTCCGTATTATTGTGGATTGACAATGTGACAATTGTTCATTGAAAGTGGATGACAGCTGTAGCATTATAGCTCAGTGCGCGACACAAGATGAATGAGTGTTACAAGTTCTTCCAGAATGGGCCCCTATTTCACAAGGGTTTGTATCAGCCCCAAATAAATACATGCCAGTTTTTCACTATGTCAGCAAATTTAGCAACTCTTTACAAACCAACGTGTTACCAGTGGCCTCCAAGTGCCCGTGTCATGTCCCCGCTGAGCGGATTTGCAGCAGCTGTGAAATGTCAAGTCGAAATGCCACGAAGGAGATACACAGCAGCCCGGCGGAGGAGGTGGTAAAATGCCTGCGCCTGGACACGTGGCAGCTGACGTCAGACGGCCTCCTGAGTCACAGGAAGGGTGTTTCTGAACCTGTGTCTGGGCACCAGGCTCATCCACCACACACGACAGTCACCTGTGTGCCTCGTGTTCCCAACTACACGCCTGAAGGAACTAACACCATGCGTAGTTCTTGACGTTAACTAGTCAGAAACCAGAGATATCTACACCGTCTCCTTATGTGAGACAAGACTCACTCCAGCTTACTTGGAAAAAAAAGTAATGCAAGGGGAAAAAAGCAGAAAACCACTCATAATATTTGTACACATGGTGACTAGCTTTTTAGATGAAATTCATGAAACCTTGTGCTGATTTTCTATGACTCTGACTGCGGCAATACTCAACGTGACTTTGGGGGCAGCCTTGAATGGGTGCCTGGAGCACGAGTTACCCATCCCAGGAGCCTCTGAAGCACTGGTAAGAGCCACTCAGGAGCTGCCGACAATGGGCAAGGTCCCCATTTTACACTTAGAGACAACAGAGCCACTTATCCCTTAATTGCCGAGGCCAAGTCTTCTCGATTAAGCATAGCAATCTGCCTTGGTCAGGAAGGAAAAGGATGGGGCATGCAAAGGGCGCAAAATTCTGTGAATATTCTCCATGCTTCCATACTCAGCATGAAGTAGAAACTTCCTCCAAAACAATGTCAGCGTTCTTTTATGCTATTTTCCAAATATTTCTGCAGGCCCACAGCAGAGGGGCACCTCCTGGCCCTTGTGTGGCTAGATGACGTCATCGGCCAGTTCTGTTGAGTGAATGGTGAGCCGAGGGCCGGGTTCGTTTCTGGGCTGGAGCAGTGCACTGCCGGTGTGAGACCTCTTGGAGCTCTCTTTCCTTGGGCACAACCACTGGCATGAGATAGTGGCTAGTTTGGTCACAGTGGGTCCCTGAGTGACAGTGATAAGCAGAGTCCCTTCCCTCCTCACCAACCCACAATAAACATGAGGAAGAATTGAATATTTGTTGCTTTAAACAGCTAAGATTTGGGAGTTATCTGTTGCTATATCAACACCTACCCTCTCCTGATAGATAAACACAATCATATTTAGCCGATGTGATGTCGTGATCTGATTTAAAATATTCACATAAAATTCCATTCTTCTCTACATATATTTGAAAACCTGGAGAGTTACAGACATAATCTGTAAGGTTTCCTGGGCTCCATGATGTGGCCACTCCTCAGACATTTTTCGGTGCCCACTGGGTACCAGGCACTTACATTAGGGACTCTGGGAAACCCGAGGCTAAGGAAGACACAGCTATGGCCCTGTGACACTTAAAATGAAGTGGGGAGTATACAGTTTCATAATTTCTACAAAGGAGAAATTTAGGACTAGCCATTGGGATGCTAATGGCACCTAGGAGGCTGTCTTGACTCGGGGCTGGCACGGCAAATGCAGTCTGTGTGGAATCATGTATCTATTTGAAGTGGCTTTGCAGGGAGGATGGTGCACGTATGGGACAGAGGACAGTGCCCATCTCTGAGCTATTGGCACAACCAAGAATACAGCAAGTACAAGTCTGAATAGGGGGAGCTTCTAAAGAGAGAAAGGGAGAAAGGCTATGGTACTTCCGAGGACTGGAAGATGCATCCTGAGTGGGAGAGACTGAGAGGAAAGTTTCACAACAGGAACTGTATCTGAGATGGACTTCAGGGCCAGGATTTCCACAGGGGAGACCAGGGGCATAGTCTGGAAGGAATGCCCAGCTTCAGCCAAGGCAAGGCGGAGAGAAAACAGAGGATGTGTCAGGTATGTAGGGCAGAGAAGTCGTAACTAACGTCTAAAAAGAATGTTAGACGAGTGTGAATTTGGGGAGAAAGCGCTGAGGGACTCACCAGGATTTATGCTTGGCTGGCTGAGGCAGGAAATTCAGGGCAGCAGAGGTGGAAGCAAAAACAGGGATTTGAAGGGAAAGAATTACCAACCAGAAGGAGAGACGCAGGAAGAGCGGGTCTGGGCAGGTTTACGTGGCCAGAGTGCAGAGCCTGCATCTGAATAACAAACTTGGAAAACAGGCAGGGCTGCAACCCCGAGATGGAAGCATCATGCAGACACTTTCAGCTCAAAACTCTTAGCACAACACAGAACACAAAACAGATGAGCAGTGAATGAATACCAGCTACTCCCACTCCCCGGCCACTGAAGGGGCAGGTCAGGTTCACAGGAGGTGCGGTCAGTGAGGCCTTTTTTCCCCCGTAACACCTTTGTCCACTTTGGAGCTTTCAGTTTATCGCTAACACTCCCCCTCCAAAAGGGGACAGCAGGAGATAAAGGCATCTCTCAGATCTGAGCATTTAGCGACCTGTAAATAGTTCTGGTTTAACCTGGATGGGAGTGCAGGTACGTGAAGTCAGGTCTGGAGATTATCTAGGAGTTTTAGCTTTAAAATGGTATTTGTGAGAACGGGTGCCTTTACAATCTCTTACTTCATGATAATCAGAAAAACTGCCTCTTAAAACAAACAAAAAACCCTGCCGTTACCCAGCATTTGGTCAGGTTTTGCACTGGTAATTTCCTTATGGTTCATCCGATATCGCAGGCTTTCCTTTATGAAAAAGTTTTAGTTTGGGTTCAAGAAAAAAAATAGTATAAAGGCTGGAAAAGGAGGTGGCCTGGGAGAAAAATGATCACTTTTCTATGTGACTCTGAGAAAGTGGACTGGATTTCTGCTCCCATAGTAGGACCGTGTTTCAAGTATGAAAAGAAAATTTCTTGAGGGAAATGGACAGCCTAACTAGGAATATCATCTTTCTGATATTCCACCAAAACACCAGCAACCCAGGAATAGGTTGCAGAGAATTACAACACCCTTGACTGAGAAATAAACATGGGTTATTTTTTCAAAAGGACATTAGCTATTAAGCAATGACACCATCTTCAAAACGTAAGGGGAAATTTAGTGGGAACCTATTGGGCACAGAAGCGAAGAGAGTCTGCTTGTGGCTGGGCTCCATGTAGCTGCAAACACAGTGGATGCCTTCTCTACTGTTATCACCGAAGAGAGCAAACGTTTGCCACAGAAGACTGCCCTGGAATCTGTTTTGTTCTAAGGTCAGATCTACGAAGCCATAATTACCTAGGTAACTTGGGTCTGATGTTGCCCAAAATATCTAGGTAATTATAGGAGAAAGGTCATTTCCTCTGTATAATCTCTGTACCACTGGCTGTCTACACTGGCAGTTATCCAGTTAAGAACAGCTTTTCATTACACTTTATGCTTGTATAGACCTTGCCAAAGACTGTGACATTCTGAACAGGTGATTTTATTACCGGCCTTTATAAATATTCCTCCTCTCTCATCCCTATCCCTAGGATGATATGATGACTTCCTCTACAGAATGTATGTACAACACCCTGTGCTAATTTTTACATTTAAGAACGTGCATTCTGGAATGGGAGAATGCTGTGAAACAGCAGAGGGGAGAGGTGGAAAGGGAGGAAGAACAAGGGCGCCAAATCTGCCGAACTGTGGGCATAAAAGAGGAAAAGATTCATGGGTATGGGGAGGAGGGATTGGAGGGGGGAGAGAGAGAGCGCGCAAGAGAGAGAGGGAGAGAGAGCTAGAGAGAGAGGGAGAGAGAGAGGGAGAGAAGCAAAGCACATATGCAGGTCACAGACATCTTATTCAGAGTTTGAGCTCTGACAACACAGGCAGTTTGGGGGCAGAAAGAAGCACATCGCCTGTCTGTGATTGCTCAAGAGAAGCGACCATTCCTTTTCTTCACAAAGAAAAATATGGCATTTATCTCAAGTACAGCAAGGCATATTAGGATTCACCTCCCCCATTCTCTTTCTTCCCTCTTCCTCCTACATCTCCCTCACCACCTCCCCTTCCTGTTAGAAAAGAAAAGGTGGGAGGGGAGCGGGAGGGGGGAGGACCCACCCGCCGCAGACAACACGGTGGGAGTCTCTTTCTTCAGCTTTTACCAGCCTGTGGGGGTCAGGATGCTATTGGTTCAGCTTGATGTGTGATACGGTGCCTCTCACTTAGCAACAGCGAGCAGGAGAGACAGGAAGCAACGCCACCTGGCTCAGCGAGTGAGTGTGCGGATGGTTTAAGGGAGCCACTCAGGGAGACAGAAGGCAAGAGAGAGAGAGAAAGAGCAGTCTGAGCTTAACATATTGCAACACTAAGAGCAGGGCTTAGTCAGGCTGCTAACAACAACCAACAGGCAGACTGCGGGGCGGGGGCGAGCAGAGCTGGACACGAGCCGTTTGCAACGAGTGTCTAGGTAGAAATCCCACGTCAAGTGTGTTGGTACCTTTTTTATGGACGAACTACGCTGGGTGGTGGGTGGGGAGAGAGGTGAGCTATCTAGGCAAAAAGGAAGAGAGAGGATAAATCTAAAACTCTCCAGTGAGTTTCTAGGTTTTATTACGAGAGTGTTACTAGACAAGAAAAAGTAAAATTGGGGTGCACTTGAAAAAGCAATTGGCTATGTAATTACAGGTTTGTTTTGTTTTGTTTTGTTTTAATTAGTCAACACAGGAGTTATTTCTAAATCCTAAATTCCATTTTAGTCCTTGAAAATTAACTTTCTGGAGTGGCAAGTGGCAAAAGTTTGTCTCTGCTAGAAAGTGGTGTTTGCTTTTTCTTTGCTTCCTTTGTAGTAGGAGGACATTTCTGAGGACGGTGACAGAAGCCTGGAAGCTCCCACGGCCTGAATACCACAGGACTCAGGGCCAATCACGACAAGGAACGCCGTCTGCTGTTCCCTGTTCTTCCAAGTCTCTTCCTAGAACCTTCCCTTCCCTTCCGTCCTAGGTCCTCCACCAGACTTTGGAGGGGTTATCTCCCCTGATTATCCACCCCAACTCAAGCCAGCCCATCAGCAGCCTAGACTTCAACTCTCAAATACAGATGGGGAAGTACCTTTCTCCCTTTCCTAGAGAAAAAGGGTGCCTTTCCGTAGGGGCTGGGGCCTTTCTCCGGACCCACTGGGGCCCTGGAGACAAAGGCAACACCCTGGGGGGCACAGATGGGCCTCTATCAGCCCGAATAAACCAGACCCCATTAACCCCTTCGGCTCTGAGCAGGAAAAGCTACTGACTACAGTGACACCTACTGCTCGGGGCCCAGCTGTACAACCAGGTATCGCCTACCAGGTCCCCCAAAGCAGCCATTTGCCCCACTCACGTGGGCCCCATTGCACACAGTCCTCCCGGCTCTGGGCTCACTCCTGAGTGAGGAGACTTCCAGCCCCTCCCTCCTTGGCTGGACTCAGGGCCTGGAACTCAGGGCCCCCAAAGAGGCCAGTGGGTCTAAAGCCCACCGAAGAGATTCGCTCTAGCAGTGACATACACAAGTCAGTGGGGTGGGGAGACAGTCTGAGTCCACTCCTCTTTCAGAATCATTAGTAAGGGGCAATCACTTTATTAAAAATCCTCTGATACCATTAAATTACGCTAGGAAAAAAATAACACTTTTATCCAGTGTCTCTACAGAGAAAAATAGGATGGTGAAGCACTCACATAATGGAGATATTTAGGAATGCAACAATTTTTATAATAGCATGTTAATTAATCCGTATTTGTTTTACTATATGTTTAGCTAGATCCCAGAAATTCCCTCCCATTGAGAGGAAAAAAAATTATTTATGAAAGTCAAAGTTATACTTCCCTGAAAGCATAGTAAAAAAATGCTTCTATGTCAATGATGAAAATATAAGTAAGTCTATTATTGTTTTCTCCACTAGGACAAAAAGTACCCTCACTAGCACAATCCATGATCTCCCCACCCCCAACCCCCACCAATAAAACCATATTCCAAGTTCTGGGAATAGAAAGTCTAGATGATTATAAAAGTAACAGATCGGGGAGGTACAGCCTGATTCATTTTTGGCAAAGAATATCTAATGAGTCCTCACTGAGATAGGTACATGTTGAACAGAACACTAGTAATACTGAACATTCAAACGTCACTCTTCTTCGAAAATGCTCAGAATGCTTTGCAAATATTTTGGTTTTTATTCCTAAGCATCCTACTTGAAGTAGCTGGATGTTAAATTGTGAAATTTTCATTTCTTAACTGGAAGACAGAGGAGTTTTGCAGCTTGTAACATCACAGAGTGAGCCAGTGGGGGGCTGAAAGGAGAAGCAGGTTTCCCGATTTCAAGCCCCGGGGCCCCTGGTGCTGGACACTGCTCTCTGTCTGAATCGCTGCGAAGTCTACCTCATACCTCTAATGGGTGTTTGCCTCACACCTGGGTGATAATCTGTGCAAATCTGTACCACTGTCTCAGAGTGGTGGTGTCACTCTGCATCCTCCTTAAAGTTTCTCATTTCGTGATCTCATTTATCTGTTGCTTTCACAAAATGGGTAAAGAAAAATGACAGTATGTGGGAGGCTTGAGTAAAACCTATGAAAAACCCAGACGTGGTTCAAACATCAGTCAAACGAGAGGCTAAATTTCCCCACCTAGAGCTACCTAACTCTCTTACCTTTTAACGCTGAAATGAGGACTGAGAGGCTACTCAGCTAGGGAGCTGCTTGGACTCACCACCCAGACACAATCCACAAGGTGGAGCTACTATGGGGTATCCAGCTACGTGGTCTAATTAACAGCACAACACCGAAATCTCCTTGCTTGTCACAGCTGCACACTGGCAGAACACACGTGAACACAAGCTCACGTTGCGTGTGCAAAGTAAAGCCCTGTGACTATGTCATGAGTCACCAGGCCGTGTGCAGACACCTGTTCAATGGAGCCAGGGTGGTAGAAATGGCAGGCACAAGTGGCCCTCAAAAATCCCACATGTATATAATGAGAGGCTCCTTCCTGCCAAACATTCTTAAATCTGCTATTTTTCCCCTAATAGGGAAGGTGCATGGTGATAAATTTGTCCCCATGATTCATCCCTATCCCAGATGCTATTTTAACATGAAGCCCAAATATCCAGCATTAACCTAATGAGTGTATGTCACTTACGAGTTGTATATAACTGAAAACAGGCACAGAGAACTTCCCTCAATCAAAGTGCAAAAGTTGCATTTCATTAACTCAGTCACGCAAGATGCAAATGCACCAAGAGGGGTTCCGCAGTCTTCAGATGTAATATAAACTGTCGGCTCCGACCCGCCCTCCTGGTTGGAGCTGGATCGAGCCTTCAAATCCAGCAAGGCTGACACTTGCCTCTCCGAACAGTCCCTTCCAACATTCTTTGAGTCTTCTAGCACTGACCTAGAAATGGGGGCCCCTTTGACCGCTCCTCACCTCATCTCCTTCCATGACTTGCCAGGCTCCTTGGACTACTTGTAGACCTCATACCTGGCTCCCACTCCCATCTGACCTCGGGTGACCCAGGCCGGGAGCACAGCACGTTACCCCTGGAAGGTTGCAGGGGCCACATCCCCTGCTCCTTGGTCTCCCCCCTGGGCCATCCGGCTTCAATGTGCCGTTTAACCTCACAACCAACAGGGGCTCATGTTTAACGGTTTCGGGTCCATAGAACTTTGTCATAACAACATTCGGACAATCCCTCTTTTATAAACAAAACACCACAACATAAACATGCATGCGTGTGTGTATCTATAAAAATTTTTTTTGAATGAATACACCAGGGCCAGCAAACCTTTTCCGTAAAGGGCCACTTAGCAAATCCCATAGGCTTTGGGAGGCCAAAAGGCAAAACTGTATAGATATTTGTGCAACAAGAGAGAAAATGAATTTCTACAAAATTTTTATTGACAAAATTCAAAACCTTACTTATGGATGCTAAAATCTGAACTTCACAGAATTTTCACATCTCACGAAATATTATTCTTTTGTAAATATGTAAGAAGTCCTCCTTAGCCCGTAGGCTGTGCACACGCGGCAGGCGGGCTGGCTCTGGCTCTCGGCTGTTTGCTGACCTCGGCAACGCACATCCAGTGCTTAACACTGTGGTTACGTCTAGAGAACGCGGAGAAGAATGAAAAGGTAATTTGGGTTTTTTCCACTTTTTAATTGAGACATTTCTGTATTGTTTGCATCTTTATTATAGGCATGTATTACTTTTATGATTTGGAAAACTGTAATGGAAGACATGATTGATTGATTAATTAAAATAAAGACTTCTTCGGGGTGTTCAGGTCCCTCCATACCCTTCTTACTGAACTCAATTTCCGCTACTATCCTCTGTGTCTACTGGGCTGGCGGTCTCTTCGTTGTCTGCCTAAAACCCCAAACCCACTGCCATTTCACCTTTGCCCCCAGGGCAGAACCACACTCATATTTCAGGGCTCATTCCCTATTCCCACCTTCCTCCTTTAAGACTTCCCATAGCTATGACAGTAGGGGGAAATCTTCAGGTCTCTGATGTCACTTGTCAGTAAGCTGCAACTGTTTATCTTGTCTCCTCAGTCATCTGTGAGCTCCCCACAGGCAGGGACCACCTCGGAACTTGAAGTGTCCCCCGGGGCTCCAAACAGCAAGGAATGGCTGCGCTCGGGTGTCCAACCAACACTGGGCAGCGTTTCAGTCACCCTACGCTAAAATACCACTGCAGTATATTTAATAAGAATTCTAGGATCTGTGGATGGAAGTTGTAAGAATAGAAATTTGTCTTAATGTATAAAAATATTACTTTTTAACTCTTAGAACTGTCCAACAATGAAATATGCCACCTCTTGAAATAACACATTTCCTGACACTAAAAAGTATTCAAAACACAAGTGCGTGACCATCTGCCAGAGACGCTGCAGAAGGAATTCCTGGGTTATTTAGGGCAGAACCACGGCCTCCACAGCCCCTTCTCACCCAGGAATTTGTTATTCTTATCAGCACTTATCCCCTCCCTCCAACATCTCAGCTATTTGTTAAAATTAAAGGATTAAAAATAATAGGGGAGACATGCTCCCAACTCAGATCATAAAAAGCTCTACTTCTCTGCTATTTGTTGCCATTCCATGGATATATTATTACAGTATGAATTGGTTTGAGCAGATTTAACATATTTGATGAACCACTAATACTATTCTTTAAAAAAAACATCCCAGAGCAGAGATAATTTTTTGTCCCTATTTAGACAGCGTCCTGGGGACAGTTTCCTTATTGTTTTTTAAAAATTATTTTTAAAGAAGTTGTGGGTTAACTAATTACCTCTCTGAATGACAAGATATAAATCTCAACTATACTTATATTTGCTTATCCTGAATCTAGCTTCACAGGCCTTTAGAATGTTGGGGGAAATCCCAGGTTCAAAAGGAGCTGAGAAACACACATCCCACTACCTCCCTGGAGGTAAAAACATAACCCCTGACAACTCGGTCCCTTGTAAACGTGACTGTGGAAAGCCAAAGGTCCAAAATCACACATTATGAGTTCTGTCATCAAGTCCCTACTGACTGCCCAGCAGGGTCCAGGCATGGAGACAGTCCCACACTCAGGGACTTAACACCTGTCACCTAATGAAGGGTAAGTTTCTTTAAAGGAAAGAAATACACTGACTGGCTTTCCATGTCTTTTAAAGACCAACCTTTTCTAGTCAAAAGCCTGGAAATAGAGAGCTGGTGACAGGAAAGAAACAAAGAAAGGCAAGTGTGTAGAAAGAAGAAAAAGAGAAGAACTAGAAGTGAGGACAGGGAGCAGTGGGAGCTTACAGAGAAGAGAGGGCCACCAGGACGCTGCCTGGGGGTCCACGCTGAACCCTCTGGAAATGTCCGGGCACTTGTTACACGTGTGTGCGCAGCCTCCGTGCCGCACGGTTCCTGTGACACAGTACCTTCAGTTCCGCAAATGAGCCAGCGTTCATCATCAGGGGCGACCTCGGTTTCCCAAGTACTTTCCGAGGATATCACGGCATACATCCCAAAAAGCACCGATACTGAGGCCTGGCCCACGGGTTGCCTTGAGCTAATGTTGGTTTTCTTTTCATGCTCTCCTGGAGTCGCTAAGGAAAGACTCACTCTCATTCTAAGTCCCCTGGCCACACAAGCAAGTCAATGGGTAACAATCACAGGTTAGAGTCACTGAGTACTTCCCGGGCGCAGGCACGAAACTGAGCACTTCCAACGTGCTCTTCCAGCAGCCCTACGGCATCGGGCTCATGTTTAGGTGGTAAAACTGAGGATTAGAGAGGTTAAGCAATTTACCCAGCATCCTAAGAACAGCAAATAGCAGAGCCTGTATTTAACGCTAAGCAGCCTAGCTCAACTCCAGGGCTCCTAAAAACCAAGTTCTAAGACAGAAAAAACACGCCGACCTGCCTTCCCCATGTCACCTTTACAGCACGCGGGAGCTATTTAATTTCTGCACATCAGAGAGCGAGATGGTGACACTTTGTTTTATTTGTTAATAAAAGTTTAACAAAACAGTTCTTTTTTTTAAAAAAAAACACACACAATTAATAAAAACCATGCCCTAGGAATCCAAAATGAAATTTGTCTCAAAAGATTGATACAGACCCCAGGGACTTCCTGCCAGAACTTTTTTCCCCCTGAAACCATAGGAAAACCATATAATCAGTCAATTTATTGGCATGAAAACAGAAAAAATCTCAGGAACAGACTCTTGGTCAGCAAAAGAATGTTCTAAAGTGATGGCCAAGATAACACTTTATCTGGTTTTAAGAGAAATACACTATTCTGCATAGTTCAGTTATCCAGAGGCTGAAGTTTTAGTCATCGAAGTAAAAGTTGTTTTTATGGAAATCATTCTGTAATATTACATTCCTATATTCATATGCCCTTAAACAGAAATCAGCATCTTCCTGAAGGTTTAGTACAGGATCATCGTGATGAATAGTATTAGTAATAAAGTCTGCTAGTCAGTTCTCTCGGGTGGGGGGAGGTGTTCAACTCAGTAGAGCTCTGACCTCGAATTAAATGACCCCAAACTGCCATGCCTCTCAGCTCTCTGTTTTTGCATTTGTAATGTTTATTTTGTTTATTTTTTTTAAAACTCACTTCCAGGTTCCAGATGGGTGAGGTTGATGGAAGCTTAACCTCTAAATAAATGTCGAGTTACTCTAATTTCCTCTTTATGAAACTGTCTTTCTTGAAAACCCAAATGTGGGTTTCTGGGAAAGTTTGACTTTATTCATTTTAGAAATCAGGTACTATACCCTTTTAAAATTAAATATCAATACATAATTGATATTTTTTCCAGGAAGGAATAAAAGTATGACTCTTTTAAAAAGTGAAATAGAATTTTATTTTCCATCCAGCACTTTGTTTTTGGCAGGAGCCCTTTCAAGAGTGTTTTTGTTTTCAATTACTAAATTTACTTTGCTAAGAAAAAGAACCCAACATGTGATGTGATCCTTTCCTTGTTCTTGCTTTATTTTGGTGGATGAAGGGACAGATCTTCAATATGAAATAGAAGACTCTTTGTATGAGTGCATGGCGCTGCTGTCGATACATGTTTGCAGCGCTTGTGTTCTGCTTGTCTCGCCTGTGTTAGTTCACGTTCCCACGTGTCAACACAACGCTCTCCACCGCATTATGCTTTCTGGCATTCCTATTATTTTCGTTTCGCTGTTCCTGTATATTGAGCATTTAAAAAAATTTTCTTCGCTGCTTTAGAAAAACACCACAATGACTGTTTTCATATAAATGACTTCTTCCGAATTAATCCTTTGGGTTTAAATGTGGGTCTTCACATTACTGACCCAATTTTATAAAATATAAGCACAATTAGAAAAAAAGCAACGGAAGGGAAAAAACAGAATAGGTATGAAAGAAATGAGTGAAGAGTCTGGGGTTATGTTTTCTCCAGGGAAAAATACGTCCTGTATGTAAAATGCTCGTGCTGTTGTCTGTTCTTCTTCATGTGCTGAGCAACGCCACAACGATTCAGGCAAGGTTATTTTTCTCGTGGTGATTTCACTTACCGCCTAGGAATTCTAAATGTAGAGCAGAATCAGAGTTCAGGGCTTTCTAGAACAGCTCCCATTATTTCTACTTGAGGCTTATTTTCATTTAAAAATTTTTTCTAAAAGTAATTGGATCCCACAAAGGAATAGATATCATTACAGCATGGAGAACTTTAGGGAGACTTGAAGCTTGATGAAAGAAAGAAAACCACCTTTACTTCTCACTGTAATATCCATAGCACAGTCCCTGGAACATAGTGGGTATTCGATGAACACAGTCACAGGAATGAAGTAGGGGTTTGGTAAACCCTTCCTCAGAAATGACTGGCGCCAAGGGGGTGTTTCTCTCCCTGGAGGAAACCAACTGTCCAGCATTGTTATGGGTGGGACAGTTCGAAAACCTACAGTTCCCAAAGAACGTGCTTAGGAACATTTGCCGACTGCAGACTTAGCTCAAAGGTAAAAAGAACTGCTCTGACATTCTCATCACCTGATTATTAAGGGAACGAAATAAACACTTATTATTTTTAAAAGGATGAACTAAATGCATAAAGAAATGGATTCATGTTCCACGAAAGGATTAACATGTCTGAACCAGAAGATAGTCCACTACAGGTCAAATTTTATACATTTGTATTAGTATATTCCTCATTGAAGGGAGTCAACCCTTACAAGAGAGGCTGGGGTGAAAGCTGACCTTGGTGATATTAAGTGTCTTTATAAGAGTTAAAGACCAGGCTAAGAGACAGGAAAAAATAAAAATAAAAGGATCTGTCAGTTTTGCAGAAATGCTCAGGGTTTCAATGGCATTGTAACGGCAAAATCAAATATGCACCTTTTTGAACAGGAATGCTAGGGGCATTTAAACACAGGCCAAATGTTTTCTTCAACATTTAGAACCAAAAGAGCCTGCATTTCTGTGTCAATTTTTACTTATGTTAATAATGACCTAGGAGAGTCTAGCTGGGATCTGCAAGGGCAAAGAGAAAAGGAACAGGAAAGCCATCAGCAGCCACAGACATCACTGACACAAGCCTGAAATCAAAGTAAAAGGGGTGAACCAACATGGACTAACTTAATTTAACCCAAACACCCTGCCCGGATTAACTCAGTAACATACACACCAGAAAACACCCCAAGGGCTCCTTTGAGCAGGCCTTGGATCAGTGCTAGCGTGGCTAGTCCCAGTAACTCACAGAAAGCCCTATTGAAGCCAGACACTAAATTAAAAGGAAAATTAAAGTCTTGCTTATTTTATGGATTTTTCTTACTGAGACTGTCAGATCCTACAGTAATGTTATAAAATAGCACTTGAATAGCCATTGCCTTCCCATAACATCACTGTTATGATATTCTGATGTTCCTAAATATTCTGGAACCTATTTATGTACAGGTACTAAATATTCTGTATTGTCATATAGAAGTAAGAGGTCTGGCCTATTCCTAATTACGGCACTGAAGGATCAGCATGATCACATGTAAATAGAAATCGAACTATACACGCTCCTGGACTTCAGCCAGAGGGTCCAGGTTCGAGCTGTAGTTCGATGACATCAGCAGAGAATAACCTGCTCCGCTAAACAGGCAGGGCAAGTAAGCAACGTGGTCCCAGGGATCTTTGTTCTTATTCCAAGTCATCATCAAGGATACGATGTCTCAGACTTCCTATTAGCAGCGGTGACAATGAGGCATGCACATCTGAGGTGGGCGTCTCCGTGGTACCCACACGTGGAGACAGCTTTTCAAAGCTCTGCTCATCTGCCCTTTCTTCTTCCCCAACTTCCCCAGCCACCAAACCCTAGAGCCACATTTCATTTTGCAGTGAACACCCTGGGAACAGTCATTACTTCTTGCTAGAATTAGCCTCAAAAGAAAACACTGTCCCTAAGTAAGTGAAACAGTTCAATGTGCCAAGGAGATTTATTGTAGCACGAGATCTGCCTCATGAAAATAATCCCCTAACTATCACATGGAAGACTGTATTCTCTCTTCAGTTAAAAAACGTGCTGCCATCGATACAGCAGGAAGACAGCGCCCTAAGATGAGCAGGAAACACAGCGCTGCTCCTGGAAGGCCTGGTGCGAGAATTCTGAAGGACACCTGTAATCAGAACAAGTTCCCCATGACGCAAGAGTTCCGATTTGTCAGTTCAAGTCCAGGAACAGGACCAAGTTTATACCCAGTTATTAAAATACTACCTTGGCCAGTAGTAATTTGTGCCAGTCTAAGTACATCTTCCTTTTATCTAACGAAAAGAGTATACCATCTGAGGTTCAGAGAGACAGTGGTCTTCACAAGGAAGGCAGTCACCTGAGGCCAGGACTTGTTCCCTAAACTTTATTTGGAGTTGAACGAGATTACCACCCACTGGCAAAAGGAACAGAGAAAAAGATGACAATATGGTGTCTGTATATGCAACCGCCACAGCGCCCAGTGTTTTGACATCGTTACTGAAACAAACTCAATTATTTATGAGAGCTAAGTTGAATCAAACAGTTGGTATGGCAGAAAAAACATATTTGTAGTCTTTTTTCTAGAAAGTCACTAAGAAAAGAAGGAGGAAGCAAAGCATTCCCACAAACAAATACTTCCAAAAAATCAAATAGCATCGTCAGGTGGGAAAAGATGCTCCCACATCCATTGTAACAGCAGCCAGCAGACCTGGCTACCCTGAGTCTCAGGCAGCACGTCACTGTGGACCACTCTCTTCTGAGAGCTGTAAGCTCCCTCTTTATACACCTAAAGAGTTGTGTCTTTTTCTATTAATTATTTTGAACATCATATCTTTCTAACATGGAGCACAAGCCCTTTTACTTTCTTAAACAGAGAATAGTATACAAAATTAAACATTCTTTTTGACCTCTGGATCATGAAAATTAGTCCACATACCCTTTGATGATGTATTGTCTCTACATTGGTGAGGTCCCAGCTCTAGGAGTGGCAGCATCACCTGAGAACTGGGAACAGCAAATACTCAGAATCCTCCCAGAGAGACCCATGGCCTCAGACGCTCGTGGAGCGAGATCAAAGATCTGTGCTTTAACAAGCCCTCCAGGTTTGACACAGACTAATGTTTAACAACCAGTGTCATCCACTAAATGGCTCTGAATCTCTGTGTTCTTAAGGCTTTTCTGTCCATTTTCCATGGTTTTTCCTTTTACTTGCTATTGAGTTATCAGTTATTTCTGCCTTCCATGTAGCTGCCTCTATGGGTCCTTCTCCCTTCTGATCAGAAGTATCTGCTATAGGCTTAGAAGTCAGTTATCACTGTTGTTAAAAAGCACGTGTGGCCCTGGCTGGTGTGGCTCACTTGGTTGGAGCGCTGTCCTGTAAAGGGAAGGTTGTGGGTTCCATTCCCAGTCAGGACACATACCTGGGCTGTGGGTTCAATTGCCGGTTGGGGGAGAGGCAGCTGATTGATGTTTCTCTCTCCCCACACCCCCACCACCTTTCTAAAAGCAATGAAAAAAAATGCCCTCAGATGAGAATAAAAAATATTCAATAAATTTTAAAAAATCATGTGTAAAGTACAAATAAATAGAATCAAATGAGCTGAATGAGGACTGGACACACCCCCATGAGGAAAGTGCATAGTTCAAAGGACATGTATTTGGAATATCTACTTTGGCTATTCAGAGGTTTTTCTGCTTACTTCCTTAACTGTACAATATTTACTTGTTTTTATTCGTGATCAGTAGCAGAGGTTGCTGAATAACCGAGTTCCAGTAGGTGAAATGCTCCTGTGGTTTACAAGTGAGTCAATGAAATACTCGCCTAAATTTTTTAAATGCAACTGTAATGAATGCTACTCATTTAATATTTGCTATGTGCCAGACATTGTGCTAAACACTTCGTAGACATTATTTAATTAGATCACAACATGCAGCAAGAATTCTTACATCCACGTTGGAGAAGGAAGCAAGGCACAGAGAGATTGAGGAACCTGCCTCAGGTCACAGAGCCCTGAATGAGCAGGCCAGGACTACTCAGGTTAGCCTTCCTTTTTCTATCTTTCTTTCTCTTTTTAAGAAATAGCACTGGGCTATGTAGCAAAGAGGCAGCCAGGTATGAACGCAGATCTTAGAAGAGAGAGAGAGAGACAGGATGAATCTTGAGAACAGGACAGGACTATAATAAAAGGTCAACAATCCAAAAAAAGGAAGAGAGGTAGGCTTCCTAGAAAGGAATCGAGGAAGACAAATGACTCAAGTCAGGCCATCTTATCTGGAAAGGCAAAACCTGCCCGTGTCCGTGTCCTGTGGTAGGAGAGGCTCCCCACGAGTCCTCACTGTGGGGTGCCGCCTGCACTTTCTCTGCTTCCTGCCTGAAGCCAATCCTCATTTTGGATAGCCTTAGAGGATTTCCTAATCTGTTTCACACAGGGGTCCAGTTCCCTTTTATACTCTACTTGGGATCCTTACAGTTATTAGTGAAGCCTGTTAAAAGCATACATGATCTTCATATTGGTCATCATGAGGTCAGAATCTTCTGGCACATGGCTGAGATGCTGCAACTGAGAGCCACTGACCTTCTGGAATACCATAAACTGCAACGTTCTCTTTACTTCTTACTTTGTTTGTTTTGCTTATATGCTTTAAAAAAGTAAAGGAAAGAGATTTCAAGCTCTCTTGTAGCCTAAGGAGCACAGTGCAGCCTTTGATAGCACCGGGACGTGATGTCGGTGTTCTCAAACATTGTAATGCACAGACAGGTGCCACCGGTGTCCACCGGGGGAGTAAGACATGCTAGGCACGCTGGGAAGACAGATCACGTAAGGGTGGTGTCCTGACGTATCAGGGCCATGCTCCTCCCTCCTCCCTCCTCAGAGATTCTGGAGAAACTCCATTTCTGATGGAGAAAATCGGAAGCAAACTTTGTATTTCACCAACTTGATCATATCCATATTTAATCACATAAATGGGTTTCAGCTTTCTAAATTTCAAAGAACCCCCTTTGATTTGATTCTTTGAAGAACCTGATCTTTGGAGTGTTATTTCAGGGGGAAAATGCATCTTATAAAGTAACCACCTACGGGAATGACTGAGTTGAGAGGGAAATGGTCTGGTTCATAGACAGTGTCTTAGCCTTCTACAGCAACACTTGTGCGGAAGGAAATTCGAGAAGCACATGACAAGCCTTTTGTGTGTTGATGAGGAAGACATCATGTAAGATTAAATGTAAGTAGCACATGCTCTTATCCCAAGTTGACCAAACTGCTGGCATACAGAAGTGCTCTACCACGGGCTTTGACAGAACTGGAAGGGTTTCTATTGTTTGTATAGTCGGGCTGGAGGTGGCGTTCGCCTTTCCGCACTTCAGGCAGAGTTTGTCCAGCTGACCCCTCGGGGCTGGGGCAGCAGGGAGCCCCGTGCCTGGCCCTCTGACTCCTGGCAGGCAGCAAAGAACAGCACTTCAGCCCTTGGCTCCGCTGTGGCCCCGGCCTTGCTGGAAGCCAGTGTCGCTTAGTGTGTGTGACTGGCTCAGACTGGCCATCACTTCTTCTCTCTCATGGCCCTCCTCCTCATCATCTTATGAAAAACAGCAGAAGGCTGTGCCCTGAAATTAAAGTGGGCCTTTTAGGTTTTATTTCTTAAAGCTCTCTTCTAATTACCAGAAGGTTTTCTCAAACCTCTTTTCAAATTGTTGGAAGATTCCAACGGCTTCACACCTCCCATCTCCTGCAACTGAAAATGCTTCTACCCCCAACCACCATGTCTATCTGGACTGAGGTGGTCTTTAGCTTTCATTGACATGCAAAGGTACTTAGAGGGTAGAACTTCTATCCATGAAGGTAATTCCTCCAGTAAATGCCAAGACCCCACAGGGAAGCAGAAGTAGAGACCGGCTTTACTATATAGGGTTTGCCAGCAAAATCCAAAAGGCACTTTGTGAAGGGTACACACATGGAAATGAAAGTATGAATTAAGTTGACATTATATACTCAGCTGTGTTTGGAATTATGGTCTGTTTTTACTTCCCTTTGTAAAATTCCATGAGACAGAATCCCATCTCTCTTTGTAACTTTTTTCCTGATACACAGTGCCAGTATTTACTGAAGCAGAAGGAAAAGAAATATAATTATTGCACAAATTGCTGGCTCTACTGATGGTGCTATTCCTCATATAAAATGCAGCCGATTCCTTCTGCCTTTAGAAACCAAGAGCAGCTCTTCACTCCCAGAGTTGTAACTTTTCAAAATCCATGTCTCTTGGCTCTACCATCTCCCAGACCTTCTGGATAAAGTGTAGACAGTCTCCTCCGGCTTCCACAAATCATCAGCCTTGCAAAGCTAACAGAGTTTGCTGTGAGATTTTGGGCCCTGACTCATCCATATGAAGATTTTTGAAACCTTTGGCAGAGCCCTGCTTTAGAACTCTCTTTCAGCCTATACAGGAGTTTTAAGTTTTACTCCATTTTAAAACTAATCTAACGTGCCCTGGCTGGTGTGGCTCAGTGGACTGAGCACCAGCTTGCAGACCAAAGGGTCACCGGTTAAGTTCCTGGTCAAGGCATATGACTGGGTTGCGGGCCGGGTCCCCAGCTGGGAGCAAACGAAAGGCAACCACACATTCATGTTTCTCTCCCTCTCTTTCTCCCTCCCTTCCCCTCTCTCTAAAAAGAAATAAAATCTTAAAAAAAATTAAAAACTAATCTAACGCACAAAAATCCAATATAGACCAAGTGAGTCAGCATGCGATTATTCTAATCATTTCCTGGAACCTCCAGCAGACAGCGGGCTCCACGAAGGAGCACAGCAAAGCTCAACTCTTGGCATGAAAAAGCTACTCAGTAAGTTTCTGCTGAATTGATGAATGACACCCTCACTTTACCAAAGGATTCACTCAAGGTCTTCCCTGCTTGTAAGAGCTTAAACAGTCAGGCCTCTTAGTGCCCACTGTTAGCAATGATTGATTCATACACGGTTTTCAGGGACACCTCCATGTGTCTCGTGCAGCAGGCAGACAGAAAGGGACGGGTGAAAATAAGTCAATCAGATGTGTGGAACAGACTCAAGCGGCAGACAGACCCGAGTTTGAATCACAACTCTGTTACTCGGCAGAGCTAGGAGTTACTTGGAGCCTTAGTTTTCTAACGGCAGAAGCGGGAGTAACACCTTTGAGCTGGCTGTGAGGAGTAAATAAACTATTAAGTAGCTAACACGGTGTCTTTACAGCAGAAAAGACATGCAGTGAAGGTCAGCTCCTCATGTGTGCCGGTTCCCTGAACAATGTCGGCGTCTCTCTGCTTGCTTCCTAAAACAGAGGTTTTAGGGAGTCCCATCCTGACACTTAAACAGAATCCTCTCAGATCCAGACCTCTCAGGCCAGGCAGGTCAGTGACTTGCCCGGTTCGACATGCATGTGGACAGATGTGCCTTGGGAATCAATCTAAGATTGATTTAAGAAAACAAGTATATTTACTAAAATAGGGGTGGGAAAAAATTCATATTGCTAAAGATAACTAATGTGAAGTTTGGGGATTCAAAGCTGAGTAATCACAAAATTTTTACTAAGATCGCCAGAGGCAGGACGTATGTATAACATGGGAGGCCTGGCAGGAGCTGCTGCAGAAAGCGCCAGCCTGACCTTGGTCTAGAGTGGCCCAGCCCTTGGCAGGCAGGGCCAGCGTGCCCCAGTCTTTCCATCCCCCTGGCGGCCGCTTCCTGTCTGGGAGAGCCCATCCCATTTAAGTCTTGATTAGTATCGCTTTGAACCTAATATTTTTAGATCAGTGTTGAGAGATGAACCACAAATCTTTCTGTGCCAATTATTAAGACACAGAACGAGGGAGATTTTATACCACACAGGCTATTTTTAATCTCAAAGACTTCCGATCTTTTATGCAAATGGGTTAGGGACAGCATTACTTGTATGAGCAACTGCAACAATAATATTCAATATGAACTCCTGAATGATGCATTTTGGCATGCTTTTTCTCCAATATCAACGTTTACTGGAATGTTTCCCTAGTTTGGAAGCAGAGAGAGAGGGGGAGACTCAGGACAGTAATCAAGGCAACCATTAAATATCATAACCCTAGTGGCTCATTCAGAATAAGATTTTACAGGGAGTGTGTGTGTGTGCATGCACAAGTAGAGAGACAGAGAGAGAAGGAACAGGGAAGAAGAGATCCAAGGCTCTCAGGAGGGGTTCCTCTACTACTCAAGAGACGTGACTTTGAACCCAGTTATCAAAATGGCCAAGAGTTTGCAAATCTGTCACACAGATTCTCTGAGAAGTGCTGGGGAAAGCTGCAAAGCCAGTGGCTGGTAATTTCTATATGCTATTAAAATAATATAATTGGAGTGTGTGTTGGGTGGGGTATAGTTGAGAGGATTAAATTTCTAAAATAGCAAGGTTTTCTGTATTGTCTTTATTCTGTAGAAAGCATACTCATCTGCCAAGAATAGGCAGGCAATTCTACTTGTGATAATAAATACAACATAAGACTGATTTTTCGCCTGTATTTAAAGTTTTCAAACATTTAAAATTTACACCACAGGTAATGCATAAATGTCCATCTCCACCTTATTTTATATGCTTTTGGTGAACGGAAAAGGAAGACTAAATGGAGGGATAAAGATCATACAATAATTACAGTAAATACGGGTACTTTTTAAATAAACACAGAAATCACCTACATGGAAAATGTTTAGAATTCATGTTATCTCTAAATTAAGTGACCACTGTTAATAATCCAATATATTCAGATTGTAAACTCTGATTCTTTCCAAAACAATAGTATAAAAAATTAAACCACGTAATACTTGGTTTCAAAGCTTGAATATTTTAAAATTATGTGTGCGTAGTTGATTACTGTAGTTACAATGGCCATCCCCATCACTCCACGGCTTGAAACAACCATTGTTTTAGTGAGTCGGGAACTTGGGAAGGGCTCACGTGGGCTTTCTCATGGCTGCAGCCCCAAGGTCATTGGCTCTGCATGGTTAGAAGGCTCCACTGAGCTGGCTGCCCAACACAGTTCACCCACAAGGCGGCGAGTGCCAGAAGCTGCTGCCTGGGTGGTTTACTGCAGCTGTCACCAGAGCACCTACCTGTGGACTCCCCAGCGTGGCTGTCTCCAGGTAGGTAGACATCTTACATTACAGCTGGCCTCCTCCAGAGCAAGGGTCCCAGGAAAGCCAGGTGAAAGTGACTGTGGCCTTTCCTGACCTAGCTTTGGACACCTTGGAAGTCATGAAGTATCTCTTCCCTATATTCTGAGTCCAAGGAGTCACAAGCCCACCCAGATGTAAGGGGATTTAGACGTTGCCTCTCAATGGGAAAAGTGTCAAAAAGTTTTGCTGTCATGTTTTACAACCATCAGTCTTTGCATTATCTATAATTCCTTGCAGATAAAGGCCATAAAGCTGAGCACACATGGGCTTTCTACATAGTGGGTGTTCAATTAACCTTTGGAAGGCAAATCAAGAATACTTTTCTCAGAGGGAAGGTACGTCATGACCATGAACTTGGAGTCAACTCACAAAGGGATATTCGAAAATATGGGGCAGATATGAGGGCTTAAACAAGGGTATCTCTCTATCTAGGCACTTTTCAGACTAATTGGGCCAGTTCTTAAATTTATAAGAGAATGAAAACAAGCACTGTTCAGTAAAGAGAAATCTATCAAGAGCTCATTATATCAGATTTTCAGTGAGAAAAAAATGTGGGATTAAAACTTGACCCTATTATTTACAACTGGACCTTAAGACAAATTACTTCCCCACTCTAAAATCTGTGCTCTCATTTAACTGTAACAAATAATACTGCCCTATCTCACATTGTTGTCTTGAATATTAAGTGTATAAATATCTATAAAAGGCTAAGAATAGGGCCAGATACTTAGTTGGCAACGAATATGTGTTGTTTTTGTATCATTAGTAATATTTAAAAATTCTTAGACCATTCCACAGTATAGTGTAAGCACTCAATAAAAGTGAGCTATTAATAAAAATACTACCAGTTTCATTTTGTCCGGCTTCTATTTACCATCTTCTGTCCCGCTACAACCAAACACTGAGGGGTTGCTGACAAAATCCACAACCTGGCAGATCAGCCTTTCAGAGCGTCTTATCCCCCTTCCTTATGTTCTTAGAAAAATCAGGCTTTGTATGTTGCTTGAATAATCATACAATCAATATGTGGTATTAGCTTCGACTTGACTTAAGAGAAAATGTTTACCTTGATTATCGCAGCTTCGAAATGCAGCTCTTCCGCAGGGCAGCTGCCGCGTAGCTGCACTGGGTGAGGAGTCCTTTCCTTTCCACAAGGTTCTACTACAGAGTGTCTGTCTGCCTTTTTCCTCAGTGGAGGAAATCAGACTAAGAAACAAAATTCATGTGCTCGGTCTAGGGATGTGGTGCTGTGAAAGGAGCAGGGATGGCTTTTGCAGCAGAACGCCTGCAGAGTAGAGGACAGTTAAATCATACTACAGAGAAGGGCACACTGGAGCTGTTGGGATTTTCAATATGAAACTAAAAATGAGCCAGACTCTAAGTTCTGCGAGGATAGTGGCAATGTCCATCTGTTCATCACTGCGTTTCCTTGTTTCAACCATTTTTTATTTTTCAATGACACTTGATATACAATATTATATTAGTTTTCAGGTGTATACCCCAGTGATTACACATTATGTAACTTATGAAGTGATCATCCAAATAAATCTCATGCCCATCTGACACCATACACAGTTATTAGAATATTATTGACTGTGTGCCCTATGCTGAACTTTACATCTCCGTGACTACTCCGTAACAACCAATTTGTGCTTCTTAATCCCCTCACCTTTTTCACCCATCTCTCCCAACACCCCTTCCCTCTGGCAACCATCAGAATGTTCTCTGTACTTACGAGTCTGTTTCTGTACTGCTTATTCACTTATTTTTTTTTAAGATTCAATTGTTGATAGATATGTGTATTATTGCCATTTTATTGTTCACATTTTTTATCTTTTTTCTTCTGCTCCTTAAGCTTTTTCTTGTCTGGGAAGCTCTTTATATGTCCTTTGATTCTAAATGATAGCTTTGCTGGGTAGAGTAATCTTGGTTGTAGGTCCTAGCTTTTCATCACTCTGAATATTTCTTGCCTTCTAGTCTGCAAAGTTTCTGTTAAGAAATCAGCTGACAGTATTACAGGAGCTCCCTTGTAGGCAACTAACTGCTTTTCTCTTGCTACTGTTAAGATTCTGTCTTTAACCTTTGGCATTATAATTATGATGACAAGAAATCTATTAGATGCTGAGTTCAAAATACTGGTTATAAGGAAGCTCAATGGACTGAGAACTTCAACACCATAAAAAAAGACATGGGAACTATCAAAAAATAACGAGTCAGAAATGAAAGATACACTAACTGAAATGAAGAATAATTTACAAGGAATTGACAGTGGAGTACATGAAGCTGAGAATCAGATCAGTGATTTGGAATATAAGGAAGCAAAAAAACACCCAAACAGAACAGCAAAAAGAAAAAAGAATCCAAAAAAAAAAAAAAGAAGAGAGCATAAGGAGCCTCTGGGACAACTTTAAGCATACCAACATTCACATCATGGAGACGCCGGAAGGAGAAGGGAGAGAGCAAGAAATTGAAAACCTATTTGAAAAAATAGTGACAGAAGAACTTCCCTCACCTGGTGATGGAAACATACATAGAAGTCCAGGAATTGCAGAGTCCCAAACAAGACACACCCAAAGAAGCCCACACCAACTCACCAATGCATTTCTGATATGCACTTTAGTAGTTGGCAAAGGCTTCAAAAGTATTTCTTGATTAAGTTGCATAAGTTTGTGTTAGGATAAATGCCTGGCAAAGAGCTGTTTGAATATATTAACCTAAGCAGGTACAGCTGATCCTTGAACAACATGGCGGTTTGGGATGTTGACCTTTGCACAGTCGAAAATCCACATATAGTTCTTGACTCCCCCATAAAACTTAATTTGTCTCTAGATATCTGCAAGGGATTTATTCCAGGAGCCCCTAAGGATGCCAAATCTGTATATGGTCAAGTCCCTTATATGAAAGGGTGCATCCGTGGACTCCCAAATGCAGATCAAAACAGTAGAGGTGTTTATTGGAAAAAATCCATATATAAGTGGCCCAGGCAGTTCAAACACATGTTGTTCATTGGTCAACTGTATTTTAATGAGGAGGCCCACAGACGTTTCTCCTTTTTGAGAGTGAGCTACATTTTTAGTTCGTTGCTGAAAATAATCGGAATAAAGCACAACACACTCTAGAGGGGGAAAAAGGCAAGCCTCAAAACTGAAGGCGGAACCCACGAAAACAAGACAACAAATCACGGAGCAGGTCTGCAACTGACAGCCAGGAACCAAAATGAAATTAGCCTTTGCTTAGCAAAACCCAAATTAGATTCATGAGAAGCAGGTCTTTGGAATAAAAACGGCACCTATGTGAGGAACAACAAATTTTAAAACCTCAACACAGAGTGAACAAATGCCTTAAAATGAGCCACTTGGAGGGGAGAGCACTACCTAAGGCAATTTCTTCATACTTTTGCTTATGGTTATTTTTATTTGAACTTGACTGAGTCTTGAACACACACAAGTGATTTCTCCCCTTCGCATTTGGTCAAGGGAGTCATCATTTAACAATCACTGGGGAAGTAGAGGTAACCCCGCCCCCTCCAGAGGTAACCTCCCCCATGCTGGCCTGGGACCTCCACCCTGTGCGGCCACTGTCTGAGACCTGCCAAACTTCCCACAACAGGTTCCATGCTCCCGATAAGTAGGAATGTGACATCTTACTGCCCCAAACTCCAGCTCCCGGAATCACGAGCTAGGTTTCATCTTCTGTTGCCGCCTTGTCCCTCGGTTCCTGGGGATTCATACCATGACTTGTCCTTGCTGGGGAGGTTTCTCAACAGCTGTCTGACAGTGCAGCTGCAGAGGACACACGTGTGCACGGACTTCGGCACGTGCAGGCGCACACGCACTCACTCTTCCGCTCAGAAGTATCATCCTGGAAGCCGCAAGGCTGCCTTGAGCTGGTTCCATCCGGCTGACCCTGGCAGCCTTTTCCTCGAGCTGCATTCCTGCCGCTCAATGAAACCGTGCAGGAGCAAGCGCTTGCCCAGCTTTCTAATTTTAGGGCTTTTACCCAGAAGTGAGACCCCTTCTCCGCTCCCCGCCCCCCCATGTAAATTCCCATCCTCTCCCTCAGCTTTAAATGTTAAAAACCAAGAAGTAAAGACACCTATTTTGTAACACTGAGAAATCCAAGGGGGCAGAAAATGAATATAAACACCAGCCCAAGACTTAACAAAAAAATCATTTCTTAGACTCACAACCTCACAGTGACCACATTTAAAAAAGAAAACAATGAAAATGTATCAGCCAACATCCTCTTTCATATTCAGTAAACAAAAACCTTTACATTATTTTTACAATGACCAGGATAAAATTTTTAAAAAGAGCATCTGCCTTATGTTCTCAGTGACCAGCTGGGCAGATGGTCGGGAATATCATTAGTTAAGAAAGTGCTCATTCATTATCCACGTGTCCCTTGGGCAGGCTGGTGCGGGGGGCAAGGATGTCCTAGAATGTGAAATTTGAAGAATGCGTTCTTGTCTGCGATAGGAGGCCATGCAGTGGCCAGGGGGAGGGCAGGGAGGAACAGGCAGCCCGCTGTGATCCAAACAGCAGCCACCAACACCCCAACTCCAGTCTGTCAGCCAGCACTTCCGGCTGCCCTTCCTTCCATTCCTGCGACAGTATTAACAGTGGACAAAACCATTCAGAGGTCACAGCAGCTGCCGATAACCCCTCCTCTAGACATAAGTATCTCACAAACAGAAAAATCTAAAGGGATATGGAAGAGGATATGCAGCTGAAACTGTCACTTCTTTGTCATGCAGAAGATGTAAAGAGAAACAGGGGTTCTGATGTGTTCATCTCACTCACAGTGTTTCCAGGGTAAAATGCCTCCCAGTTTGCCCCTGTTCTACCTGTAGAACGGAGAGCGTGTATTTGGAGGGGGAAGGGGAGGGGGAGAGGGATGGGCAGAAGGATGACAACAAGCCCCAGCAAACCTGATGGGAGGACCGGAAATCAACGATCTGCAAAAGCCTGTACCAATTTACACCTCCCCCTTCAACTTAATTTCTTAGGAACCAGCGTGACAATGGTAGTGCCAGATGAGCTCCTTCGGTTCCTCCCACCTGGCACGGAGCACCCGCTGGGTGTGAGCGCTATGGCAGAGACCTGCAGGAACACAGGAGACCCAGTATGGGGTCCTTGGTCTACTATTTTGGGGGAGGATGTGTGTGTGTGTGTGTGTGTGTGTGTGTGTGTGTGTGTAAACAATCAACATTCAGCTCCTGAAACTGGAAAAAATGGTCTTCAAAATAACCCATGTGTTGTTTTAGCCAACAACTCACTCTAATACTTTGGAGAGTTCTAAAGAGGAAATCAGGTTTCCTAAGGTTTCTTACCTTAGGAAACCTTAGGAATCGGGGCCACCGAAGTCAAACAGAAGGCCAGGTACTGCGTGGGGAGCAGAGATCCAAAAAGGAAGAGCACATACTAGGAAGGAGAGGGTCATTGCTCATCTTTAGCTGGTCCCCAGCTTGCATGTCCTCCTTCTCTCTGTCAGCTCTCCCTGGCTCTTAGAAAACATCTCTGGCAGCATCCTCAGCTGCAACCCAGCCAACCTCTACAGGGGAGAAAACTAATAATGACATTAATAATAATTGTTTACTACACTGAGTACTTACTATATGCTATTCAATGCCTTAGATCCTACCACCTCTTCTGATGCTCGTAATGCATCAAGAGAGAGATGAGGCTCATCTCTCTGAGGCAGGTATCATTCCCAATCTACAGATGAGAAACTCAGCCTTCGAGAGGTTAAGCCACCTGTGCAAGATCACAGTGCTAGCAGGTGACAAAAGGTAGGTACCAGGTCCAGATACATCCCCCTCCTATGTCAGAGCTCTTAACCACTTCACCATAAGGAGTGCTTTCTATATCCCGGCCACAATTTGGTTGGGATTTTCCAAAATCAATTTTATTGAAGAATAAAGAAAAACCCAAATATAAATTCATAGAAAAAAAAAGTTAATAAAATGCAAGTTTCTTGTGCTCATAACATCAAAATCTAGATGTTTGTCAATTAATAAGTTCACCAACCAATTTCCCTCCCAGGGTGTCATGAAGAACATATAATATTTGTAAATGCACTTTACATATTTTAAAACACAACATTAGTTATTTATTATTTATTCGTCCTATGAACATTCCCTCTCTATTCCTCAACCCAAGGTCTGCCAAGATCAAATGAGATATTATGATGGCTGAAGATTCTGCTTTAGGTTTTCTGTGCAATCTAAAAAATAAAACCTTAACACTTAAATTTTGTATCTTCAGAATGAAAATATACGCCTATTGCTTTTGTAAAACAAACACTAGAAATAAAGTTTGGCCAATCTTCCTGACCGGTGGACATCTGAGGATGAGTTGTACGTATAAAAAAGGAACAAGCGAGATTTCTGTGCTTGGATTGAGAAGTCTCCAGCCACCTTGCACTGACCTTGCGGTCTTCTTCCGTGTGGGTCTCTTCGAGGTCTCAGGCTTGGGGCTCCTGGAAGTCCTGCCTTCACCTGTGCCCTACTTCTCTTGGTGCCCTTCGGTCCACATGACCTTGCTGAGACCGCTTCCACCCTTCTCAAAAGTCCAGTTTCTTTTGCCATTCATTCGGAGCTAGCGTTTGGCCTCTGCACGGGCACTGCAGTCCCCTGAAACCTGTCCTCATCTCTTCTGTTCCTTCTAGCCATTCACTGTTTATCCTCAACAACTTCTGCACATTCTTTCATTTGAAACCTTCCAAAGAATCTTGTCTTCATCTCTCCATGTCTACAGCAGAAAATCTACCAATGTAGTTTATTATACCAACGCTCCTAGTTTATGTAAACCTGCCTGGTTGGCATTGCCATGGAAGGAGTTAGAGGCTGCCCCTCTGCTCCCAACAAGATCTGGGGGCCCCATGTCAAAGGGCAGCCCTGAAGCAGTGCTCTGGTGGGGAGGCCAATGCTTTATCAGTCATATTGTCCCTTCTCGATCTCCACTAAGTTTGGGGGTCTAGCAGGTTTGAATTCAAATCCCAACCTCTCACAAAGCTCTGCGACACTGGGCAGGTCAGTAAACCACTCCAAGCCTTCGTTTCCTCACCCTCAAAGTGGGGCAAATGATAATAGCTATCTTATAGATGCTGTGGTATTTACTAGGGACAATGCATATCACATCTTTGCACAGAGTACTATATTATTTATCAAACTAGCCACTATCCCCTTCCGAGCCAAACAGAGCTAAAAATAAAGTCAAGTACTTCTGTTCCCAAATACTTCTGGAAATGAATCAGTTGCAAGCAAAAGTCTTTTCTAGAAGTGAAGTCTGTGCCTCCCTCCCTCCTTTTCGTCCTCCCTCCCTCTCTTTCCAAGAGGGCAGAAACAACAGGGGAAAGAGTACAGGCAAAGGACAAGAAGGCACCAAGGAATAGAAATCAGATGTTTTGGTTTTACAAAAAACAGCATCCACTCCCACACCAATCATCTGCAACTTTATCAAACTGCTAAGCATGCGCCTTATGACCCCTACTTCAGTTTAGAAATGGCAGAAGAACCCTGGAGAAAAATAGGACTCTTTTAATCATTACCATTTTTATTACACTTTCGGGCCTCCCACACAATGCTCTGTGGAAAGCTCCAAGAGCTCAGGGCTGTTGGTGTGACAGCAGCTATGCCGTGGTGAGTCGGGGTGGCCACTCTGAACTTTGCTTCTAGAAGACCCCCAAATTTGGGTCCTGAAGCTTGCCTGGATTTGATGAGTAATTTGTGCCTTAGGGAGAAAATGTAAAAGATGGGAAACTAAAGATTTAAGGAAAAGAGGAAGTAGAACAAAAATAGACAAGAAAAGCACAAATACAAAAAAGACAACTATGGAGTCAAAGGTATTAAGCGTTGTTTCCAGCAGCCACTGCCAGAAGCTCCCAACTCAGTGCAGGTCCCCTGGGGCCCGTCGGGAGGACTGAGAAGGAAAGGAGGCAGAGGGGGAGTCTCTACCCCTAGGTCCTAGAAACCCATGTCATGGGGAAAGCCAGACGGGAGACAGAGAGTTCTGGGTGGGTGCTAAGTTCCTACACTATGTCCACAATGGCAAATGAAAATCCCAAGGGCTCTGCTCACCCAGAGATGGGAACTCTCTTGCACATCCCTTGCTAGGGTCACAAAGAACACCAGGCAAAACCAGGATTAGGAGCTCAGTGTCCCCTCTTTTCTGGGGTTCACTCCTGGCAAGGACACCTCTGCCTTACTCTCCAAAGAGAAGATGGTCAACTGTCTTTAAAGAGGAAGAAACTGGGGGGATTACATTCAGGAATGAATGTGGGACATGTAAGAAGCAAACAGTAGTTTTACATTTTACCACTTTCTTTGGGAAGTTAAAGAAGAAACAACCCAACTTCCAAAACAAACTTTCTCTGGATCCTGAAAAAATGTTTAGTCAATGTTTAGCTGTACATGAGAAAGTGGTTGACATTTCCCAGACGACTCCAGAGGAAGAGCGAATTCTGTATTACTACCACCAGAATCTTCTGATTGACTATCCTGGTTACAGGCATTCAAAGACAGGAAGAGTTAGCAGAATATTCATTTTCTTAATTGTTATGTAAATGTCTCAGACTGACCTGTAATACATGTGGAATCAGGGAAGGTGTAATTCACTCCAAAATATATGTTTACAAAATGCAAGACAGGTGTTTGGAGTTACTTCAAGTGTGCTTTAAAAAAAAAAAAAAAAAAAACAACCAATACATTACTCCTTTGAACAAAGAATACCACACAGTGCGTGGTACTTAATTTTGGGAAAAAGAAGTTCATGTAATCACTTACATTTTTGAAGTAAAGGTTAATTTGCAGGCAACAGGAAGTTAAGACATGTAATTAACCCGCAGGTACACAATATAAAAAATGGAAGGCAAAGACTAATGAAGGAGCTAGAGCTAGCATAGAAAAGCTTGGAGAAATGACAAGCAGCTGAAATATCTCTTCTTTAGCGCTCTTCCTCCTGCAACTGTCACAGACAGAAGCTCTAGTCACGTGTCAGAATATGCAGCAAGACAGTGTTACTCCAAGTGTGGTCCCTACACCCGGTGCTGAGCCCCAAACGGGCCACATCCCACACCCACAGGAGAAGTACAGGCTTTGAGAATGCACAGTCAGGAGCCTTAACAGCAGTCTGTAATTGAAGGGACATCCAAGCAGGTACCCATTTTCCAGTAATTCATTTTCACTGTATTTTCTAAATGCATCAGTCCGCCATGGATTGGAAATAGAAGGAGAAGAAGTAACTGGTCTCTCAGCACCGGCAGTTTGCAGGCCCCTGCTGAAGACCCTAAAATCTGAAATTGCAGATAGCAAGCACTCAACCTGGAGTTAAGGAAACAGGTGAAAGTTTCCCATCATTCCATTTGATCAATGCTCCCCGATGCCGAAGCTGGCTTGGCCAGTGCGGAGAGTGACGAGAGAAGCTAGCACTGACCCCCGCTTTAGCTTCACCCACGGATTCCACTCAAACCAGCATTTGGTTCTCGGCCGTTGGTCTAGTCACATCACGCCAAACCTTGGATGACCTTTTTGTTTGTCTGTATGTAAAAAAGAATGCTAAATGGAACAGTCTTCAATGGAGGAACGAGAAATTAAGTTTTAATTATGGAGCTCAGCCCAATATTTATATGTCATTAAGCACCAAAAAAATATGAGCTGCTAAGCGGGTTCTTTTCTCCTCCATGCCTAACTATAAAGGAATGTGGACAATACAGGGACCACATTACATTCTCTACCTCTTCCTTCTTTTTCTTTCACTATCTGTGGTGATAGCAATATCACTTTCATCTTCCAAAAATATTTTAGGCTTCCTTTGCCTAGATGCTTTGCCCCTGGAATTCTGTTTAGGAAGAGGTGCGGGTATAGCAAGGGTCTTTGTCATACATGAAACACATCAAGAGAATCAAAATACACATATGCGTGTGGCCATGACCACACATGTCAGCACACATTTGTAGCCCGCTCCTGTGAAGTCCCACAGGCAAACTCCTCGCCAACTCACCGTCTTCTCGCTGAGGAGAAAAATGGTACACCTGGGACCCTCAGAGAACAGTCTAGTCTCATTTACCAATACTCTAAGTCTACACTGATGTAACACTTTTTCTCGACTGCCTTGGTTATACGAAGCAAGTCAGTTTCAAGTTCAACGCGTAAATGCAAATTTCACTGAACACACAGGCACCGATACTGGGTGAGCCAAGGGAGAAATAGGGAGGTGAAAACAAGTCAGCAGTGGCTGGGTGTGAGAGGTCCTCTCAGTCCACACTGAAGTCTTCGTGGCATCACTGACCTAATGGCTCTCATATTCAGCCACTGTCACCAACGCCAAGGGAGTGCAGAGGGCAGGTAAGAAGCAGGCCTCACGCTTGACACCGCTGGAGGACGCCAACGGTGGGACCTGCCCCCAGATCTCTGTAAACAGGGCCTCTCCCCATCAAAGGCCCCTGTGGAATGGAGCCAGAGTTGTTTATCCTGCTCTCTTTTTCTATTAGGTTTACTTTCCCGATGTTAAACCCTGTCAACTTTACGGCCCAGAAACCTGTCTTGAGAATAGGGGCTTTCTGCTTTGAAGACTCCTTTTAAGAAATGTCAGGGGGCAGTAAACATAAAATAGGATCCATAGCACCGCCAATGACAACAAAAACAGGGCCCGAGCTAATCAGTCTCCCCCATAAAACACACACTCTGCCTCTCTCGCTCTCTCTCACACACACACAGTAGCAGCCCAATGAGATCTGCTGAGTGAATGCAAGCAGAGAGTCGGAAGCCGCTGAAAAGAAAGAATGCCTGCGGTGTCCTCCCCTGGTGCCTCCTCCCCGTCAAAGGGTTCCGGGAAAGAGCGTTTTATCACACGCTGCTGTTCGAGAGGAGCAGGGCAAATTTACTCTGCCTGGGGGCCCCAGGGGGATGAGGGTGCACATCTCCACGCATTCTCAAAGTGAAAATTTCCCCTTTTTTCCCTTTCAGTCTCCAGGCCCGGTCTCAGGTAAAACAAGCCACAGCAACACACGCATGCACGTGTGAGAGCAGCAGGCTAGCTCAGAAAGGGAAGACAGGCCCACAGTACTGGGACCACCTGGTCAGACCCCAAGGATCAGGTTATTTCCACTGCATCTCAAGGACCTTCCTCCCTGTCCGTAGCCTCTTAGGCCTAAGGAGGGGTCTGCTCGAGGTCAGTGTCATTGCCAAGGCCACGAGCCCACGTCAACACGAGACCTTCAGAGTCCACTGTCTATGGCGTTGCATCTCACAGGCCAAGTCTGTCTCAGCCCCGTCAGGAGGCGCGCGTTCAAATGAGGCAGACATCAAAGCACCCACCTGGTGTTTCCCAGGACAGAACTAAACCATAAACCAGTCAGGGATTTTCTTTTCTTTCCTTTCCTTTCCCTTTCCTTCCTTCCTTCCTTTTCCTTCCTTCCCTTCCTTCCTTCCTTCCTTCCTTCCTTCCTTCCTTCCTTCCTTCCTTCCTTCCTTCCTTCCTTCCCCTCCCTCCCTCCCTCTCTCCCTCCCTTCTTTCCTTCCTTTTTTTAAGGAAACTGAATTAGGATTTGCCAAAATTGCTACAAGTAGAGACTAGAGTGAGACTGAGCTCATCCCCGTGGCCCTAAAATCAAAGAGAACAAGTTCTGTTTACAAGTCAGCTGCCCTTCCGAGGCTCTGTCTAGCAGGCCAGCTCTGAAAACAGAGGAGCCCAGCCAACGACACTGGTCCACACTGGGTATGTTGTTGTTATTTTTACATAACAGTCATCTTACATGTAGATGCATATGGCGTGCTTCATAGTTTACTCTGCTTTCTTTCTATGCGCACCTTCATTCAGTATTCACAACAAATGTAGGAGAGAGAGGGGTAGAAATTACTATTCCCATTTTCTAAGGAAGAAACTAAGGTTCAGAAATTTTTTCTGAAACAACATGGCTCGTAAGTAGAGAATTGAAAATAAAGCTCAGCGCGTCTCCTTCTGTTACATTCACCTTCAGAAGGCAGCCTCACCTTTTCAGAGCAATAAAGCATTTCTCCTCCCCCACCGCCCCCACTGCCCATTCTTCTTAGGCGTGGGAAGAAAATAGCCACCACTTTCACAGATCTAACAGACACTCAGCAAGTCACGTCTCCCGAATCAATGGGCACTCCCACCACATGCCATTTCAATATATCTTCCCCCGTCTTGCCCGAGGCCAGATTTAGGGGGTTACCTGTGTCTAATATGGAATCTCAAGCAGCCAAACAGGAAGGCATATAGATGAAGATGTTCCCTGTTAGCACACAGATGTCATTTGCGCTTCTCTGACCTGACACTTGAGACTTTCCCGAACCATTCGCCTCTCCTAACACGCAGGCCTGTGTAAAAGTTACACCACCAGACGGCCGACCACCTCTCCGGACACCCCGGTCATTTCTCAGCTTCACCAGAAGGTCTCTAAGTCATCCCTGTTTTAACTAGGCCAAACGATGTTTTGTCAACGGCAGAGTTGGGGGGCTTTGTTTTGTTTTAAAATCACCTTGCGGGTCCCTACCTCCACAGGCTGTCAGTGGACATTTGGCCCACGCTGCTCCTCCTCCTGGCCTAAGCTCTCTCCCACACTCTGACTCCTGCAGGTTTCAAAGGAGCCCAGCGGCAAGAGAAACATCCTAGATTGAAAACAAAATCACCAGCCTGCCGATGGTGGAACTCTCCTCTGGGAGGACCAGGCGCAGCTCCCTGCATGCCGCCGGCAGGGAGTGGCCCAAGCCGTCCTCCTGACTCCGGCGACAACGGGTCCCCTTCCCTCAGCACTCGGTGAGCGCTCAACGAGTGAATGATTGACTGCGTCATCCTGTACACGCACTTGTCAGAAACTTTGCCATACTCCTCCCGAAAATATAAATTACCATGACGAGCAAAGGCTCGATGACTACTCAGAAACTTGCCCGTTAACAGCATCTAAAACTTGAAAGCCAGTTTTGTCTTGTGACAATCATTCAATTTTACTTGTTTACAAAATTTTTCTCAACGAGCTTGTATGATTTGCGGCCACAAGGGCAATGTAACATGCACGTACACACATGTACTGAAAGTGTGCCATTTCAAAGGCCAGGGTCCTCAAAGGCAGCTACAGTGTTGTTCCATTATACATTTTTACCAGCTGATCAGCCATATAAGTTTGTTTCTGCCCAAATTCTTCAACTTCCTGAATCTGAGTATTTATGTCTCCCATTTCCTCCATCACTTTACTCCTAACATTCCACTTTTCACCTCAAGTTAGAATGAAGCGTGACCTGCAAAATGAAAAAGACTCAAAAAAGAGCAAGTTTTAGCAACTATTTTTGGGCCCCATAAACAAGGCTTATTTTTCCAGGGGAGAAGAATGCTTTCACCTACTTTGAGGACTTAAAAATGGCTTGGACATATTGTGGGCAAGGTTTTATCATAAGATGGGGACAACTGAAGATCTAATATTTAAAATGCTATCCTTTTGCTCCCTACAATAAACCATCTCATCCAACAGTAACCTTAGAAAATATTTTGTTTTAAAAGAGAACAGATCATGGTGTAGCATCAGGTGACTGCTCTCGTTACCGTGGCTGCAGTTGCTGGGTGACAATTTGGAAAACGCTCCCCTTTAAGTCCCCCCTAAGGCTTCCTGCATCTCAGTAGCAGTTCCCGGACCACAGTGCAGCTGTTAGCAGGCTGTGAACAAGTCCGCAGAAATCCAGGGCTTGTTTACACACCCGCCCCAGCACAGAGAAACCAAAAGGCCGAGTGAGCTGTTGTCTAACCTGTTTTCCTGTTTTCTTTGCTTATTTCTTCCCAAGCTCTCAACAAACAGAGAATGGGTAGTTAAATATTTGGGACCAGTTACTCATCTTGCTTCACAGTCACCAGGCAGGTCCAAGTAGAGCAGCCAGGAACTTCAAAGGGCACCCCTAGTCTGGATCCCATTCACAGGGGACAGAGTCCAGGCCCGAGGGCACCCTCGTAAAACCCAGGAGGACATTTCTTCATTCCCGGTCCCTCCCCAGGCACACACAATAGCCAGTTCCTCCTCTCTCCTAACCTGAAAGCCTTCTCCACTTGGCCCCCATTTGCCTCTCTCGGGAAGAGGGAAACCAGTTAGGCCTCTGTACCAGTCCTTCGACTTCTTCCTGACTCCGTCTCTGCGTCCGGACCCAGGCCATTTAGAAAACTCACGTCTGGAGAACTGCTTGGCCAAAGTAGGAGAGCTCATTGTGTAAAACCAAGAATTCTGAAAATACTTCCGATCTCTTTTCTCTTCTCTTACCAAGAGCATGCTTAGCCCACCGGTACCCTGAAATTGAATTTATAATACAGTTTCAAAATAAGGAATGAGGCACCCAGGCTGTTCGGAAACATGTTGCTGAAGGTCCAACTGTGTTGTACATCTGCGGCCGTGCGTCCTGAAGATTGTTGCCTGGGCCACTGACATGGCTGCCCGTCAGAGTGTCTGCTTTCTGCGTTACCCATTCGTGGACTAAACTTACAAGGAGGTTTCAGCCCTAACTGAGCTCATGTGAACTTCTCATTTCACCAAGATGCTTTCTCTTCTCAGATTCAGCACAAGCCTTGTCTGAATCTCAGCTCCTAAAGGCCCTCCGTGCATGTTTGTTTTCCAACGCCAGGGCATCTTCTGCACGTACACAAAACATTAACAGCTTCGGTGACACGTCCGAAGTTGCTCTAGGCTGGAAGCAGCCGCCCTCCGCAGGGGGTTCTGACATCCCCGCACGGGCCCTCCCGCACAGGTGCGGCCACAGGACGCCGACCCCTCAGTGTCCACTGCGACTTTCCTCTTTTGAATTCCTTTGATAAACACACATTTTGAACCCAAACTCTCACCAGCTCAGTGCTGGTGTTCACTTCCTTTACTTTCTTTGTTTCACAATAGAGTTAAACAATATGCTGTCCGGTTGTCAAAATGCTTCAAGTGGGTTTACTTGTTTTATTCCAATGACCTTCTCAATGCGAGAACAGAGAGGACCAGAAAATTTTAAATATAAAAATTACATGACTGGCTCCAGATTCTACAGGGATGACAGATTCAGAACTAAAGTACCAGCTTCCAGACTCTCACGGATAGAGTTAATTCACCATACTTCTCTGTCTCGTGACTATATAGTAAATATAAACGGGACCTGAACCACTTAGAGAGGACAGGGGCAGCAGGGAGAGAGAGGGTGGGAGTGGTGAACCAATGAACCCTAAACTGCTTCGCTAGAAATGTTCTTACTGTTTCTGAATGTGCCCCCATTGGACTCAGGAAAAAGAAGGAGAACACAAAACGGACTCTTCCACCAATCCGTTCCCTGTATTATCAACTACCATCTTTTGTGTGGCTCTAGCTGTCTCAGTCAAGTCATGTTCTGAAGAGAGCCACAGAGGGCCCACGCCATCTTGCCACGGAATATTATTTTAGGTACTCATTCCTGTCACAGCATCTCATTCCAAGCCAAGGGAAATATCCTATGAAGCAATATTTGCCTTGACGTTCTGTTATTTGAGGATTTTAGTTTTTCAATATTGTAAATAATGCTGCCACAAGAAACTTCATTCTTTACAATTATTTGGGATTTTCTATGGTTTTAATGCTATGAAAAGCAAAGTTGTAGCTCTTTTTAATTATTGCAAGATTCTTCTTTGGATATAAGATACCCATACCCATTTACAGAAACTTCAGCAAAATGTAAATAGAGATATTTTCCCACATGTTGATCAATACCGAGTTTAAAACTTCTGTTTACTTTGTTACTAGTCTTCTAGGCACACAACTTCACCTTAAAGTTGTCTTAATATATGTTCCCTTAACTCCTAACCAGGGTGTGTACTCTTCAGAGTGATAATTTATGGTCTGTATTCCATCCTGTGTAAACTGTCTGTCTCCTCCAGTACTCACACAGCCTGTTTTTAAGCACTGAATCATGCCAGCTGGGAGAAGTGGTCAGAAATAATTGTTTAATTATAACTAACCATGTTACCCACTCTTTAGGACAAACACCAGAATTTTCTTCTAAAGGAAAATTGGAAATATTTATCCATCTGGAAAGGAGCCACGATCAATCATCAATATTCATTAACAAGCTCACGTATGCAAAAGTGCTCCAACAAAATTTAGTTCATACAAAGTTTACCTGGTCAAAAGGAGGAAGCCCCTTCCCTCTTCCAGTCCCTCTCCACCATCCACTGACCACCCAAGAGACACCCCGACCCATCACGTCAACACTGCCCACTCAGCCATCCGGGCCCAATCTCATCACCTGCTTTGAATGCTCCCCCTTTCATTCAGTTCTTTCTGCCTCCAAAACACCTGTGTGCTTCCATTCCCATGGCCCCATGGTTTGGGCTTTCCTTACTTCTGCCCAGACTAATGCCCTTCCCTGTTTCCCCTCTTTGCTCCCCCCCATCCTACGTGGTGCCACCAGATAAACCTCAGGCAGCCCAGGTCTGACCCTGTCACTCCTACATGTGGAATTCTGCGGCGCTCTACGCAAACAGTAAACCAGGTCCCCTGCTCATTCCCCACCAAGAAACCACGTTTCCAGTAGCATCTGTTTGCACCTCTTTGGTATTTCTAAACTTCTACAGGAAAGGGAGTTTGCATCATCATCTTCATATCTCCGCAATCTTCACAAGATTCTAACTGTACTCAAAACAAATAATTTGAATTAGAATGTTTGTGTACCTATATCCTGGTACCTATTCAAACAAAATCTTCTTAAAAAACAGTGCCTTAATTATATCCCCATAGGTCAGCGTTCTCCAAGTGGTAGAAGTCCCACAAATAATTATTTAACAGGTGACTAAGGAGTTCATAGTCTGAATTCCACTCTGGATGCACTAGCAATGTGCTCTGGAATAAACCACCTAGAAACATATCAATATTTAAAATGTCAACTAAAAGGAGGATAGTAATATTCAGAATACTCCCATAAATTAGGTATCAAAAACCTTATAATTGTATAAACACAAAATAAATAATAGGACTTCACGTTAAACTCTATTATCAAATAATGTCTATAATTGATGCCATCAAAAAAAAAAAATGACAATGGGCCATGGAAGAAATGTGTTACCAAGAGACTTACCTATACACTTTCTAAAGAAATCGACTCTTCCAGAAATCTACTCTCCTGTAATTATCATCATAGTAAGGCTCAGTTTGCTTGATCAGATTTTGACCCAAAATAACAAGAAGACAAGTGGAACTCCCTTGTGACAATTAGCTACACGTTCTTCTTAATCCCAGCTTGATTTAACAGATGCTACCTGGACTATAGGAGAATTCCAAGTTCATGCTCTTTCTTTAATTAACTTCATGACCTTGGGCAAGTCATTTTACCCCAGGGGTCTCTGTTTCTCCACCTGAGAAATGAGGATGTTGGCTCTGATCTTTAAGATTCCATCTAGCTCTGGAAATCAATGATTTACGAGACAAAAATAAGCTTTTCACAGACACATGCAACATCAGGAATGCCTCCCAAATGCATCACGCAACGTGCAGAAGCCAGACTCAAAAGGCTACACACTCCCTGGTTACATTTGCATGACATGCTGGAAAAGGCACAGCTTCGGGATGGACGGCAGACCTGTGGTTGCCGAGCACAGGCAGTGGGAGGGTTTGACTACAAAGGGGCTGGCGGGGAAGGTTGCTTTGGAGCAGGACTAACGACATTGCTCTGTGTGTAGGTTGCGGTGCTTACCTGACTGCGCATCTGCCAAAACTCAGAGCAGCATGCCGACAAAAAGTGAATTTTGCTATTTGTGAATTCAGCGACTGAAGGATTAAAGATCATAGTTCTTCAAAGCCAAACCAACTTTTGATGACATAATAGCCGAACAGTTTTCCCAGAAGAGTGAACACTGACCTTCTGTATTTGCTATCGCCGTTTTGTTCCAAGACAGATGAACCAAGTTTATATCCAAGTAATTAGCTCCTTATTTTTGTGGGGTTATTGTTGTTTTTAATCTTTAGATAGACATCCTACAGACTCCTTTCTGTGTAGCTCACTTTCCCGTGTGCTACATCGAACAGTAAAAAAGTAAAACAAACCTAGGTGGGAATGATTCCCGGCTGCCCAGGCTGCCTGTTGTTCACGGAATGTTAGAATGTGGTTATTACTCTTGTGATTCATACTCAAGACATGAGAAACCAACCACAGCCAACGTGTGGTTACCATGTGCTACGTTCCAGGCACTGTTTGAAGGGCTTACCTACAGCCTTACTCAGTGCTACAGCAAATCTTTCCGTTTTCAGAACAATTCTGAAATGGGTTCTATTATTATTCCCATTTGACAGCTGTGAAACTGAAAAAACAATTTCTCCAGGTCAAATGGCTAGTAGGTGGCTGAGTCAGAATTCAAACCTAGACAGTCTAACTCTTACTTCGTATCTAAAACCCTGCATAGAAAAGCTTTATTTGAAAGAGCAATTTATTCATCTTCTTGCAGAGCCCATCACGACAACTATGCGGTTCCCCAAATTCTCTCAACACTTTCTTCAGGAAATGGACAGAAAGGCCTTTTCTCTTTCTTTTTCCCATCTCACGTTATATACTTTATTTTATTTTTTGTTCTTTTATTTTTCATTGTATTTTTTTTTCCATTACCGTTTAGAAAGGCCTTTCCTGAGAGACAGGCCAGCGCTGCCGTCTCTGCCTGGTCATTTCACAAAGAAGCATGCAAAGGATAAAGCCCCACACAGGTGACTTCACGATCAGACGCAGCTGCACCCACAAGGGCCCCGCAAAGCTGGCCTTAGCCAGCAGCCAACTTGCCATCAGTCCTCCCAAGACCAGGCGAGAGAGGGCCAAACTTCTCCACCTGCCAGCAGTAAGGGTGTGCCCTTTTGCTTTCATTATTTTACTGCTTTGTGTAGGTTTGGGCCTCCAGGTACAAACAAGCCCCCAAATAGATAAACGCCTGGTCCTAAAATGACCAGTTCTCCCCATAAGGCAACGGAAGCTGTTCGAACCCTTCCAACCAGAAGAGGTGGTTAATGAAAAGTGGCCAAGCTGCCTGGGCTGAAGGAAACCCACCAAGAATAGCGAGCCTCTTAGACAGCACCCTGAAGGTACTCAGACCCTGAGAACTTTGCATGAATGTCGCAGAAAGGCGCATCATGCCCAGAGAAGGGCCTCTCAACTAGTCCATGGGCTTGTTTAGTCTGCTTATCTCAAGTCCAAGTGAATCATCTTAATGGTTGTTTATGACCAGGACAGGGTTCAAAGATAGCAGGGCCTAGCCCACCCTGGGCTAGGTGGCAACTTCCACTTTCCTCCGCTCCCCCCAGCTTCCGCAGGACATCAAGCTTCCCTTTATTTAGGCTCCCACTTTAAAGAAATAAAGCAGCAGAGCACAGTTTGATTTATTTCCTATCTGTCTCTTTGAACCTGAGTGTAAGCTCCGCAAAGAACAGGGATCTTGTCTGTTGTTCGTTGTTATATTGAACTAATAGATCATTTTTGGGATAAAACTTTTTTAAAAATCTGAGATTAATGGACTTCATGGAGGGAAAGATAGTGACTGAGATTTTAAGACCCTGCTTATAGACACCAAGGCCTTGTCACGGAGTTCACAGGTCCCTCCTTCCTTCAAGGGAGCTTTAAGGAAATCTTCAAACCAAATCAACTATCAGTGTACCAGAATCAAGGACATAAATTTCCAATATTCCAATTCAATTGGAGTGGGGGAGGGGGCGGGGGTGGGAGGAGGCAGTCAACAAAGCAATCCTTCACCAGGCCAAGGGCTGCTGCCCGGCCCTCAAAGCAGAAACTGATGAGAAACCGGGAGAGGCATGTTAACCAAGAAGCTCTCCTCCAATTAATGTGTTATTGCTCCTTTAAAACCGAGAACAAACGGCCAGGCTGCTCGTGATCCGGGAGGCTGCGGAGCCTTAATTGTCACTTAGCCACTTAACTCCCCGCAGCATTGCTCACTCACTCCTTGTGGTTTATCTCTCAGCCAATTACTGCTGTCATTTGCGTTTCAATGTCTGCCATCAGGGGCCGGGGCCAGAGGACAGCGGAACAGGAAATGCAGGCACAGGACGCTGGCTTCCAGAGGCTGGTGGCGCCCACCCGGCCCTGCTGGCGGCTGCGTGTTCTGATCACAGGCCCTCAAAAAGGTTCCAGAAGGAACGGAGGCTCCGGGCCACACTGCGGTTTTGTTCTGAGCCCACCCAGGTCTACACTGAGGCAACTGAACACAGGGGTGTCGGACTCCTACAAGCCCCAAGTCAGTAATAATGATGGTGGTTATTCAAGCAATAGGGATTTTAGCTGCTGAGCATGACAGCAGAGCAGAGACAAGTCGGGCACCTGGCAGGGGCCACTGAACCACATTATCATGGAAGCAGGGCAGGCAAAGTCGCCTGACGTGAAGACATCTAAACCTCGACTCAGTTCTCACCGCGCTTTAACATACCCAGCTTTTCCACGCAGGTGTGTATCTGTCTATCATGTGGCCCAAAGGCGTAGGGTGCTTGTGAGTTCTCTTAGGCAATCCTGAGTTGAAATATCTAAAACTTGTATTTGTATCCTATTGTCAAATTGCAGACTTGTGGCAAATTTGTACTTCGTCACAAAATTTTATTTAGGGAAAAAAAGATTCCTTAAAGACATAACCAGATGTGAATTTTTGTAATTAATTAAAAAATAAAAAAAATAAAAAAGCTTTGCCAGGTCATGGGTCCAGATTTTTAATTTCTGAAAAGCTGCTCTTTCTGACTGCTCCGTGGGTCCCAATGATGAAAGTAAAGGCTCGCTTTTTCAAATATTTTGTTTCCTCTGCCTTCCTGGATCAAGTCTACACCGCCGTTCACTGCATTACCCCAGGCTTTTATTCTGGAAGGTTAAAACCTTCCCCGGCTACAGAGGAAGCATCTTTGTTCAATGTATTTACCGAGCCCGAGAGCTCCTTTGGAAGGCACTCAGACCACTTTGGGGATAGAAGCAAACGCTCCTGTGTAAGCTCTGGCTATGGGGAGCAAAGAGGAAGGGTGAGAGGTCAAGGAACAGACCAGAGCTTTTATGACTGAGCTCCTGCCCGATGGACGAGTTGACAGCAGCTCGGAAGGGCAGCGGGGGCCGAGTGGAGGGCAGGAGATCAGCGAGCTGGGTGCGCGTCAGCATCTTCTTCGTTTCCCCAGCTCAAAAGCAGTGAGGTCGTGCTGCTCGCCCTGCAGTCAGCAGCAAGCTCCCTCTGACATTCCATCCACCGAAGCCCCAGCAACCACAGGAGGAGGCCGGCAGCTGAGCCAGAGCCAGAGGAGACCTGTTCTGGCTGGATCATCCACACAGCCCAGCCTGTGGGTCTAAAATAAGACCCAACTTCTCTGCCAATGAACTTTGCAGGCCTGATGATGTAACGTGCCATCAGTTCCACTTGCAGGTAAGGTCCCTGGACCCCAGGATTTCATCCAGGTCAGGAGGCATCTGAGAGGGGCAGGGTGAGAGGGCATCTCCGAGGGTGGGCCTGTCCGCCCACTGTGCACAGAGAAGGGCTTTGGTACCTTTGGTGAGGTTCCGAAGTCACTATACACCCCACCGTGGACGGCCTGAAGGAGAGCTGGCCCAGCTCTAGCTAATTGCCACCCTCAGGCTACGTGTTCCCCATCGCATACCAGAGAAGGGAATCTGCTCAGTGCACAGCAGGAAAAAAATCCTTGAGTCAAATAAAGCTCACCAGGGGCCACCAACGGGGACCAGCCACAGGCCAGGTGACTCAGAGGGCCCACACTCATCTCCTCTCAGGCCTTCTAATTAAGAAAACCTTAAACTTGGAACCAATTTGCTCCTTTCTTGCTCCCTTCAGTCATCGCCCTGACCCATCTCTGATGGAGAGAGAGCACTTCAAAAGATGGAGAGTAGTTGTGAAGATAGCTGGGGGCCAGAGGGTGAACTTCCTAATTAAGGACCCACACAAAAGTAACTTTCTCTTCCTTTGGGCTCTTTGTGTTTTTTAAAATGCTGTTTCAAGCTGAAGGAAAGATACTTGAATATCTCCCCCCACCTTCCCTCCCTCCTTCCTCTGTCTCTGTTTCTCAGCTGATCAGTCTGGGTCATGAAGTGTGCAATAAATGGTTCTTTTTCTTTTGTCTCAAAGCCAGAAGCTACTTTATGCAGAAACAAGTTCCTATTCTCAGGTTGTCCCCTGTGAATGGCAGCCCGTGGAAGTTTGGAAAACCGCCACTCGCTGCCCAGAACAAAATCCAGGCCAATCAGCACAGGCGGTCCGAGCCCACATCCACAGAGGAGCTGCCTCCCACAGCCGGGGCTGCTGCCACCGAGTGTCCCAGGAGCTGCCCCAGGGCTCCAGACGGGAGCCCCGCCTTTCTCAAACAATGCCACAGTCTCCTGCAGTGGCGGGACAACATACCTTTCTTTGATCCCTTTGGTCAGATTCTACTTTGACTGGACAGGAAGGACCTCTCCTACTCCTGGCAGCCTCAGAGGCTCCCCCCCTGCACTCACAGAGCACATCGGTGGGACCCCCAACCCCAGGCGCTCGCCTGGCCCACCAGGCTTCTCCACGTAGGCCAAACCTACATGTCCAAAGCTGCACCTATTATCTTCTCTGATGTGACCCTTCCACCTCTGACACCCCCTGCACGTGGGGCAGCCTGGGGGCCACACATCACTGCTTCCTGTCCTCAGCTCCTACAGCCACCTCCAGACGGTCTGAACTGTGCTGCACACACATTTCTCCACCTCATTTCCCACAACCCGGAGAGAAAGCCGTGACCCTAGCTCCAGTCCACAGCCCTCTCCTCCTTAACCCCAGCCAGGAGGGACCTACTACAAAAATCTAACCCCACCAGCCAGTGTCCCTCTGCCCTGCCCCTCAAACCCCTCCACATGACATTCGGGAACCTGTGTTCCTCCCCACCGTCACCAGGTCACTCGCCACAGCTGGACCTACATGGAGCGCCTGCCACACCAGAATGCTTCCTGGCCCTGCTCTTGCTCAGGCTCCGCCCTCCCCACAGAACTGCCGCTCCCACCCCTGCGCCCATCTCTTTTCTGACTGTGCCCAGGCAGCTGCTTTCCTCCCTTCTCCCCTCTCCAACTAGGCTGTGTAGGCCGCTCCTCTGGGCCCTGAATGCTGACACACACTTCAGTCATTGCATCCACTTCCTTAAGGTCAGCTGGGGAGGTGGGGGTGGGGCGGTGCTGTGTCATATCTTCCTGTAGTCCCAGCAGCCAGCAGGCTCTCAGCAATTGGCCTTCTGCATCTGTCCTTTGCGCTTCCTGGCTAATGCCATCTACTCCCACAGAGCAGTCAGCATCGGAGGCTGAACGAGATCCACCGCCGAGTCGCCTATTTAAAGAAGACAGACTCGGAGATACCAAGGATCGTGTCCGCGTGACGTGTTTTGTCTGGCAATTTGTGTTCTTTGGGTACTTAGTAATGTGATGGAGTTGAAGATGACGATGACAATGACGTAAATCATGACAGGGAACTGGAGATGATTAGCCCTCCTTTTATTCTCTGAGGTCCTGCAGTTGCTTAAAACAGTACAAGATGAGTCACAGACTGACAGCTCGCTTGTCTTGAAACCCTAACTCACCAGAGCACAGCCCAGAGCCCTGGTCGGCACGCTTGCAAGAAGCAGAGAGAGCAGAGAGTGCACGCCTGAGAGCTGACAGGGACTGTGGCCTGCACTGGCCTGCACTCAGACCCTGTTTGTTCTTGCTTTACCTGCACCTCCGAAAATCCATGCGGTCTCATTCCCCAGTCCAAGTTAGACGTAAAATATGAGAAGACAGGAGGTGGAAAGAGGATCCTGGGGACCGACACAGTGGGGCAGGCAGTACAAGCGTGGGAGAGGGGATGGACTTTAAAAGAACAGAGTCCCCAGCAGTCGGGGGACATTTCACATTGAGGGACAAGAGTCCACACCTATTAGCAGACCCGGATGACACCTTCTCACAAGAGAGGAACAATATTACCCTCATAACAATAGGCTGAGATAAATGATGAGTGAGATAGCAAAAGGGCACCAAATTCTGTCCAAATTCTCTACTGGAAGAGAAAAGGAAATGTAGAATATTTTAAGAATTTCTATCAACTTTTTTTTTTAAGTTTTAGCTTGGAAATTTTATGTTGAGACAGCTGATGAATGAGCCACGGCTGACTTCCGTCCGACACGGGACTAACTGCTAAGTGACATGTCCAGGCCTTGCCCACCAACAGTGGCTGACCCAAAACAACTCACACCCTACAAAATTCACTTGTATATGGGCATTAAAACACAGTGAAACAGGGAAAAAAAAACCAAAAAAACCCTACCAAATATAGCATGTCCCACACCTCCCCATCCATACAAAACACTAATGGACTAAGGTTTAAGTTCAGGTCAAGAGCAAAACAGATGAATCTATTTCAAGGCAGGTTCTACATCCAAAACAATTTTCTTTGGGTCTTGATGATACTCTCTCTCTCTCCTGCTGCCTTTCCCCACCTTGTCCCAGACCCTCAAATGCGCAGGAGCTGCTTAGATGAGGGAAAGGTTGAACAGGAGGTTTTGTTTACTTCACACCAGTCACATGGTCATCATTCCCTTAGTGGCTCAGCAGGTTCAACCCAGGTAAATCCAAAGAAGGAGAGGATAAGAGAAACCTGCTTATTTTTCACAAGAGATAGGAGTTTGAAATGGGATTACGAGAAAAGGCTGCTGGATTAGAAAACATTCAAGGAGAAACCCTTTCAGAAACAGGATATTGCAAGAAGGAATGTACAGAGGGGAAAGTTAGGGTGGGCAGGAAAAGAATGGTGAATCCTACGGACAACATGAAAGAGTTGAGTGAAGGGGATGACGGGAAAGGCAGCTCAAGTTTGGCCACTTATCTGACCGTTCCTGAAAAACCGGAAACTGCACCACCGTATCTCCCGGCTCACGTTTTCTTCCCTTCCCGGTGGCAAGAGGGAGCGCTCTGAGCAAGATGAGAGAAGTTACTACTGTATTCCCAATACTGCGTTTCCACCAGGTGTTTCCACACCAGCAGAGGGTAGGGAGCATTGACCAGCTGTCACCAGTTGGCTTGGCCCTTTGTCAACCCACCTCTATTATGAAACTTATCTTGAAAATAACATTTTTAAAGCTCAAAACCTTGAAGTCAACCATAGTTTTCTCCACGATGGTGGACAACAAGGTAGTAGGCTTGAGAAACAAACACTCGTCATTCATTTATTCACCATTTATTGAGCACCTATGATGTGCTTGGCCCAGGAATTCCTTAGTGTTCTCCACCTTTTCAAAATTGAAGTAAATTCTGTTTTTGCACACGTGGAGGGTGCTGATTTACACCCAAACGACGTTCTGATAAAGAATGTAATAGTGCAGTGCACTCAAGGGGGCAAGGGCCTAGGAGCTGTACAAACCCGGGGGTGACTTCCAGTTGTGTTAGTGCAAGCGCCTTGTCCTTGGGCGAGTTCCTTGGCTTCCCCAGGCACCGATTTCTGCATCTGATGAATGGAAGGCTAGGTCTCACTGATGTGTGCAGATTAATTGAGAAATCAGATGTCAAGCACCTAACAGAACCTGGCCTAGGGCGCTAAGCAACCATTCATTCAGTAAACAGTGAGCATCTACTACACACAAGCCCTGTTCTAGCCCTGGAGCCTGAGCAACGAGGAAGAGAAGCAAGATCCCCCTTTTGTCCCCGTCACCCCTCACCAGGCCTTCCTTTCCAGGGGCTCTGGAAACCTGTCAATAGGAGACATTTGGGCGCTGGGTCCCAGTCCTCCAAATGCCATTCATTACAAACCCCGTTGCGATCTGCATCAAGAACGGCATTTTCAGGTGAGATCCGGCCCGCAGCCCTGAGGCCCGGGCGCGCAGGTCTTGCTCCTGCCTGGATGGCAACCCAACGGTGGCGGAAGCAGCCCACACCCCAGCCTCCAGGGTTCGGGCAGAAATAGAATCGAAGGAACACAGACTGTCGTCCCGCTTACCTTTCTGCTCTTAACATGAGAAAGGTGACTCAATTTGGGTGGGAGGGCGGGGCTACACAAAGTAAGTTCTCCAGCGAATGGCACCTCGCCTCCCTGACTCTGACTCACTTTTCCTCTTCCTCCCCAGCCCTCCCCGAGGTGAGCTGTGTGCCCCGTGGCACAATAGAGCCTTTGTTTACGGGACTCTAATGTGCCATAAACCTGGTTTTTAGGCCAAGAATAATTTATGCGCAAAAAGGGACAGTATCAGGTAAACTAACATGAATTGTGTATTTTACTTTCTTATCTCTAACAAGTCAATAGATTGGTCAATTAAAGGCACTTGCTGAAAACTTTGTGTTTTAAAACTGTACTCAGTCTGGGAGTATGTAATTGATACACACACACACACACACACACACATTATACAATTCAGGGGCATTTTTGAAAGCCTTACACAAAATTCTGTGCTCTCTATTTTTATTATTGGCCTACCCAACCACCTCGTCTCACAAGAAATTTCCAGTTATTTTCAACTGGTGAGGCAATGAGGTTTTGTGGGAAGTCATAGATGCTCTGTAGCCAAACACACTTGGCTTTGAATCTCGGTCCTACTCACTTCTAGTTACCCAATGTCAAGGAGATTCTTAAATGTCTCTAAGCCCCAGTGACCTCACCTGAAAAAAAATGGATTTTGGGGAGAAATAAAGTAGATACAGGATAGAAGCAGCTGTTTGCACATAGGTTAGGCATTCAGAAAGCCTTGTGCCGCTAACCCCTCCCCCAGCACGTCACGCTCAGAACCCATGTCTCCCACTCTGTTGCCCAGCGCCGGCTCTCCTGGGCTAACCACGGCCCTCTAACTGGTCATTGGGCTGCTTCTCTGCGATCCCTCCAATCCGTTCCAAACCTGCTATTAGAAATAGCACTCAGACTCAGAAATTTGATCATGGCACTCCTTTGCCACAAATCCTTCTATGGCGATTATGTTCAGAACAAATCTGCATTCAGAGCAAAGTCCACGTGTCCCCAACCCAGCTGCTCAGCCTTGCCTGCCATGACCACCACACCTCTGCCCCTGAACAAGCTCAGCCCCCCCAGTCCAGGCTCCCAGCCATTGTTTGCAGAGAGCACCATCTGCTCCGGTGCCTCCCCTCTCCCTGCCCCTCCCCCTGGACGCCATCCCCACTCCACCCCTCCCACCCACAGAGACCACCGGCCTCCTGGAGGCTCAGCTCAAAGGTCACTTCCTCTTTGAAACCCTCTCTGATGGCCCTGGCTGACTCAGAGCTCCACTCACTTCCCTCCACTTTATGACTTAAGTTTTGTGTTGTACAGTTATCTATATCCATGATGGTCCTCCACGGTAGATACCAAATTTTATTCATTTTTCCCACATTTTATCTTTCCTTACAAGAGGTTAGAACCAAAAGGTAAACATAGGACAAGACATTCCAAACAAAGGTGCTCCAAATTGCGTCAAAAGAAAATGAAAATGCACAGGAAATTCAGTCTTGGGTATATTAAACACACACACACACACACACGATTTAAAACACCAGCAAACCACAGAGGGATAGGCCATCCATGGCAGAAAAAAAAAAATGGCTGCAAATTCTTTGATCCTTCTTCCACTGACGGATGAGTCTCTCCCTCCCCAAGAATGTGAGCTGCCTGTGACGCTGTGCCATTTCCAAGCCTAGCCTTTAATAGGACTGACAGCTTTGGCCTGGTCTCTTGGAACCCTGAGCCTCCCTGAGAGAAACCCTAGTAGAGATTACCCAAGCTGAGAAACCTCAGGGAGAGGCCCTGAGTCCACACAAAGAGGCAGAGAGCCCCAGCAGACACCAGCCTTCTAGGCGTCCCTGCCAAGGAACCAGCCAGGTGAGTAAAGCCAGCCCAGACCAACCTCTGACTGAATGCCACTGAATGACCAGAGTCAATGCTGCACAGAGTAGAAGAATCGCCTCGCTGAGTCCTTTCACATTCGTGATCAGTAAAATCATCGATATAATTAAATGGTGGTTGGTTTAAGCCACCAAGTCTTAATGGGGTTTGCCAGCAGCTATGAGGTAACTGGAGCACCAGCCTAATCCGCATCCTAGCCTACCTGATAGAATACCCTTCCTCCAAGGGGGATACCTCTTGTACTTGTCAGTGGATAGAAGTTGGGGGAAACTAAGCTTGAAGAAATGTGCATTGGACATCACACATGTGGTATTACAACCCCAGCTGCCCTAGGGCCTGGTGCATCTCTCCTCTCCTCAACCACATGATCAGCAACTTGGGGGCAGCGCCCACGTTGCTCACCATGCCTTTATCCCCCAGTCAACATTATCAATTTGAGTGTTTGACTTACGGACTTCCAGCTTAATAAAGAGCACTGTATCACAAAACCTGGACGGATAGAACCTTAAGCTCCATTCTTTGAGAAGGGAAAGGACAGACTCACCACGAATATTTGGGCAGATGTACTTAATAAATAACTTCAGGAACAGCCCAGTGGAACACTGTAAAGGAAGTCAGGAGAGGCTGCAGGCTAGTCCTTTCCCACCCACAGCTCTTGAGCATGTGAGGAAGAAATCTTTGTGCCTTCACTTGTCTAGCTATCTATCAGATGGGGAGAATCATATCTGATACCTGAGACCAGTATAAGTCAGAAGTAAAGGAGGCTATGGATCGAAAGTATCTTCAGTTCCTTGGCCAAACAATGTTGGGTGAACTTAAGTTACTATCAGTATTTTGCAGATACATATGATTCTAGTATATAACATGGCCTGAATTAGTAGATGCAATTCCATGTGCTGGGTCAGCTGAGCACCTATTTGGAATTTACCAGGTTTCCCTTTTATTGTCTTTAAGGTATAGTAAAGAAAACAACACTAAAATGTATGGAGAATGAACTCAATGAACTTTTTTAAAAATATATTTTATTTATTTATTTTCAGACAGAGGGGAAGGGAGGGACAAACAGAGGGAGAGAAATATCAATGTGTGGTTGCCTCTCACGAGCCCCCTACTGGGGACCTGGCCTGTAACCCAGGCATGAGTCCTGACTGGGAACAGAACTGGTGACCCTTTGGTTCGCAGGGCAGCACTCAATCTACTGAGCCACACCAGCCAGGGCTCAATGAACTTTTGAAGGAGGCATAACCTGTGTCGGAACTAGAAAAAAAAAATCACCTGTTGCCATAAGGCTGGGTCTCCCACAAAACATCAGCCAGGCCAAGTGGGTTGGGAAACTTGAAACGTACAGCGTGGTGTGAAAGTAGGTTTACAGTTGTGAGAACGCAAAACACAAGAGCTTATACTTGTATTATTATTTATTAATTAATCAGTGCATTATTTTCCATATGAACCACTATAAACCTACATTGCCCCACCCTGTACGTACACAGTGACTGGTGTTGTTTTGTTACACTGCTGAGTGCTCAGCAAAGAGCCTGAGTTACTGGAAGAGCAACACTGGCCTGTCCGTGCGGGCATTAATTTTGTCACACGTGAGATGGCATCAAGTGAGGCCCTATGCCCATCGCATTGTCGCTTCTCAAACAACTCTAAAACAGAGGAGAGGTTTCTGACCCCACCCAAAATATAGAGAGGGGCCCTGAGGCCTGGAGAGATTCTGTGATTCTCCTGTAGTAAGTAGTTCACTATTGCTGCCATAGCAACACACCACCGACTGAGTGGCTGGAACAACAGAAATTTATTTCTCACAGTTCTGGAGGCTGGACAACCAAGCCCAAGGTGCCAGCAGGTTTGGTTTCTGCAGAGGCTGCTCTCCTTGGCTTGCTGACAGCCACCTTCCCACCGTGTCCTCACACGGCCTTTCCCTGTGCAGGCAGGCACTGCTGGTGTCCCCTCCTCTTGTTACAAGTGCACTGATCCTACTGGATTAGGGCCCCACCCTTCGGCTTCATTTAACTTCACCTGTCACTCTAAAGGCACCGTCTGCAATACAGTTCACACTGGGGGTGAGGGCTTCAAACTATGGATTTTAGAGGACATAAGTCAGTCCACATCTCCCCACATCACAGAGCCAGTCAGTGGTGGAACTGGGGTATGCATCCTAGCTTCCTGCCGCTTCTTATGGTCCACCCAGTGTCGTCTGTGGTTGGTTACGGTCCCACACCTTGTCCACAGAGGATGGCCATGTGATAGTACCCACTACACAAAGCAAAGGGAACGAAGGCCAGAGAAGGGGTGGAGGAGAGAGGAAGCTGAAATGCAGAAAGGCAAGTATAAAATCCAGAGAAACGGACCCTTCGCAAAGCAGGAAATGCAGCTCACACCCAAACCTCTGCTTCCATGGCAGGACTCCTCTCCCCACCCCACGATGCTACCTTTGTTGGGATAGCAAGAAAGTCCCCCAGCCTCTCAACCAGTAAGGAAGGCCTTGGGGACCAGTGCTTGCTCCCCTACAAGAAGCCATTGGCTGGGCACAACCCAATGACATGCTTTTGGCAAAACTACGAGATAATGTACAAGTCAATTTTTTTCATCACATTTTTGTAACCAAAAAAAAATGTTTCAAAGACCCTCTTGTGGCCCTATATAGTTCATAATGCAATTAATAGAGATTTTGTGATTAGCTAAAACATGTTAAATCCAAAAAAGCAAGGCATGCTTTTCTCTTTCTCTTAGATGATGCAAGGAAGCATCCTATATTTATAAAGCACAGGCTTTCAACTCTATTGGATTCTCCTTTAAAAAAGAACAATAAAGTGTCTGCTGGCAGAGAATTGTTAGGTGCACTTAGATGGGTATTTGTGTTCTGAAAATCTTAATTGAAACTCTTTTATTGTTGTTTGTGTCTGTTTGTTTTGGTTCGGAGAGAGGGCTGAACTTCTTTTGTGCCACTGAGATTCCAGTTCCACAGATTAAACTGACATATTGGAGATGCAACTTTATAGAAAGATTTAAGACAGGCTGATGCATTGTCTTAGAAGTCTGTGAGAAATGGAAATGGTTTTCCTCCGTGAGTCGTGCTCTTACAAGCGCAAGGCACAGAGGGGCGAGACGAAGCCGCTGCTGCCCCCACATGCTGCTCTCCTGGATGAGGCAGCAGGGCCAGGCCTTGTGAGCCAATCCACGACTTGGCTACTTCTGCTCCATCTTCAGTGTGTCGGCAACAGCAACGTGACACACCAGGGAGGCAGTCTCAGCAGAGACCAAGTTTCGGTTTACAGGCCAGCCCACCCTATGGTCAGGACATGACCAAAACAAGAATATTCTCCACTCTTTTTCTCCCTGTAAAGATCCAGCATGTGCTGTTGTTATACATACACATGAACGAGTAACCTCTGTTCTCAAAGAGAGAAATGTTCATTGGGTACCAAAAACTAATACTACGGTACCTCAAGTAAAAGAAGCAAAGCATCATTAGAAAACTTTTTTCCCACCAATCAAAAAAATTTAAAATTGCCTATCTGTTTTTAGCGTATGTATTTCCACAGACTCTTCGTGGCACTGTCCTTCGTCTGAGCTGTGATGGAAAGCCTTTCCGCCCTTTCCCTCCGAACCTCCTGAGTGGGAGTAGAGGACGCAGAGCACCTGCGTGAGGAGGAGACAGCCCTGATCTCCCACCAGGCTCCCTGCTCAGCAGGACACGCTCCAGGGGCCTCGTCCTGACGGCCTTTGACCACATGAAGCTCTCACCCCTTCTGAGCCACCACCAGCAGCATTAACCTCCTCACTGATCCTTATTTGTACCCTGTCACGAAAGAGGTGTTGTGTAAAATAAAACCCTTTTCTGCCAATTCATAGTTTTGGACGAAGCATTTTATTTTGAACTTGAGAACAAGCCCTTTGAAATGGTGATCAATATAACACGATACTAACTTAACTGGTGACACTACATGACCACGGTCTCAGCCTGACATGCCATTTCCGGTTCTCACCCAGTCCACATCGCTGCTCTACAGTTTCGAGCTAAACTAAGGGCGGGTAAGTGGTAAGGGCCCCGACGGAACCTCTCAGTACCCTGAAAAATAGGAATTAAACACGAAAGGACCAGACGGAGCAGCCCTCCTCTATTGGACAACACAGGATTATTCCCTACAGGGCAGTTTCAAGTTAGACCATATCCATTCTTCTTGTTTACAAAGCCTAGTATTGATAAAGTATAACAAACAGCTGCCTGCTTAAATAGCTTAACTGACAAATGAGTAAGTGAGCATAGAACTCTGAGAAGTTGCTTGTGGGGAATATAAAGGGAACAAATGATGCTCTGATACACAGTGTGGTCAATATATCCACGATACAGTGAATGAGTGATGGAGATAACTGTCCTACTGATGCTGAAACCCCCGACCCTGGTGTGCAAACACCAATGAAATAACTAGGAAGACTTTTCGGTCCCTGAAAAAATGATAACTGAATATGAGGCGGCTATAGTTTCACAAATTCAAAAAGATTCAGAACTAACTAGCATGTTTATTCCACCCCAACGCTCTTAATCCCACCTTTAAGACTCCTTACTGATAACCCCATCACTCCGCATGATGCTGCTCCACTGGGGACAGTCTTCCTAAAAGGAAGGAAGCACTTGTCATCTTTAGCTCAGGATATTTCTTTGTAAAAATGGATTTTTCTTTAAAAACATAAAAAGAAAGAAAATAACCCTTCCGAGACATGTAAAAATTGGGGGGAGAGGAAGTTCAAATTAATTTTGCATTTCCTGCTGTTTCCCCAAACCTCCCCCTTGATTAGACACGTCCTGCTTGGAGGCAAAGGTGGGCTGACTAATCCTGCTCTTCAGGCCTGCCCGCCCCCGACAGGTTCTTTTCCTTCCAATTTCTCCTGGCTGTCATAAGCCCTCGTTCTGGTCAATGCGTTCACAGCTCTCCGGAGTAAATTTCCTTACATAACACACACGGTAAGCTGTTCTGGGCACCAGTCTGAGGCATCCCCACACAACAGAGGGTACATCTGCGTGTGCGTGCGCGCAGCCACAGACGAGACGAGCGCGCCGTGAAAGTCAAGAAGCATCTTCTTTATGCAGCTGGGACCTCAGACTCCGGTTTCTTTGTCCAACACAAAACAAAACAAGAATATTGGTCCTTCCAAACACCTCTGAAGTGCCTGGATTTGAAGTCTTACGGTAACGAACCAGTCTGCTGGGACACGGAGACTGAGGCGAGCACACGCTCCCTGGCATCACCGTGCTCGCCTTTTGCTTGATCATTGGCCGGGGCCATCTGAAAAGCACTGATCGAAAAATCACAGCTCGAGAACGATCCGTTATTCTTCTTTCTTGACTTAAAAGAGACAAGGCTTAGCAAAATCCGGCCATTAATTTCTAAAATGAAATCTATGAATCAAGGAGTTAGGTTTAAAAGGGGTGGTGTCTTCGTGGAAACAAGAGAACAGAAAACCAGAGAGCTTGTGGACGTTACTGAACGGAGGGCTCACATCTCCGTCAGGTGTACAAACTACGTGATGAAAACATGTGGGTCAGTGGCTAACACAGAGACTGAAAGACTGCAGCTGAGTCTCATTTTCAGTCAGTAACTTGGCTTCATGCTGAAGAACCATCAACCATGGAGTTCTCCGAATGCACAAATATTTCTCATCTTAATTATTTATATTGTTTTTCTGGGGCCGATGGGGCCCAGACTCTTTACTGTCCTGTCCAGTGACTCCTTTTATTTAGAGTCTCAGACTGTGGATTGCAAAATGCTTTTCTAGATAAAGAAGAGAGCCTTCAACCAGAATGATGAAAGAAAAAAACAAGGGCAGGGTGAGCAATAATACTCTGAAACAAAGAGAAGGCACACCGAGGGAAAAATAGCAACTAAACAAAACAAAATCTAGAGGGCACTATCATGCATGTCAACCATCTGTAGCCTGTAAGAACTTAAAAGGCAACAACCACAATGTTTGAACCGCAAATCACACATACAGCAAAAGCTTACTGGACTATCCGATGCGAACTACAGAGAATCACTTCATACCTTTCCCCTTTCCCATTCTTCAACTGACTAACTCAACCCAGGGCCATGTCAGAATGGGCCACCATCTCATTCTCTCGTGCCTTGGCTCGTGCTGTCCCCTCAGCCTGGAATTCCCTTTCCTCTTCATCCACCTTCAGGTGGTCTATCCAACCTTTGATAACTAGCTCCTCCATGAGCTCCTTTTGGGAGTTAGACGCCCCCTCATTGGTACTTCTCAGTGCTTAGGTCTATTACAGCACTTCACAAGCTGTATTATAATTATTAAGTGCTTCCCTGGGTCTCCAGTGAAACCGTGACTCCTGGAAGGCAAAGCTGCTTTTGTATATCTCTTGAAACCACATGGTGGGAAAAAAAATGCACAGAGTCTGAAGTCAAGACATTTGGCTCTTGGCTTTGCAAAGGTTCTTATCTGTGAAATGATAATAGTAAATGTACTTTTCAATATTACTGTGAGGGTTAAATAATTTAATTACCTAGCACATTCTAGGTACTCAACAAATGTTAGAACTGCTTCCTTTGGAATAGAAGTACGAGCAAAATACCTACCATTTACTACATCTCCAACACATGTGCGTAACTTAGACTGAATCACTACATAACTGACCATGACCACGACATGCCAATGGCATTAAAGATAGTTTTCCCTACTCTTGTTGACTGAGATTTCAATACTGAAGAGTGTGCCCAAAAATATATCCTAAGTAAAATGTGAGCAGTGGGGGCCACACTGCCTGACTCAGGGGCCCACCAGCAATGGCCCACTGCCTCCCCTGTTATGTGAGCCTGACTCACCAGTGAGCAGCTGTCCAGTCCAGGACTCTGCTTTTTAAACTTCACAGTACCCCTGTTCTCAAGTACAACACAGAAATGGAAACATGCACGGTTTCCTTCTCCCTATTTACCAAGACAATATGATTAAATGAAAACTATAAAGCTAGCTTCAGCTCCTTGAGATGAGGTACCACACACACACGCACACACACGTGCGCATGCACACACACATTATACCCATCACTGCTTAGCATTTACGGGATTCAATTCAAGCCACTTATAAATTTTTAAGTTGAGGCAGAAGACACAGAGAAAAGAGAAGAGGGGAGAAAAAGGAAAAGTGTGATAACTGCTCGACAAAGAGGAATCTCTCCACATGTGAATGCACCCCCTGCGTTACATGGCTTTGGTCCTATGTGCAAAACTGAGGGTGACTCTGTGCTCCACAGGGCACTGGGAGAGCTGCCTCAGAATCCACGATGATTTCCCCGCGCTTCTCACTAAAATTCTGTGGGGCTTGCTGGAGAAAGCAGGACTCAGATCTCCTGCAGAACTGGTTCCCTCGTCCCCAAGCAAAGCTCCTAGACCATGTGGTGTCTGCTCTCCTCCCAAAGCCACCGCATTATCACATTAGCTCACGGGAGAAGCAAAAAGGCCTCATGCTAATTATGCGAACGTAGATGGCAGGGCAACATCCAGAAAACATTTTTGCTTTTAATAATCCACTTTCATCTTATTAATAAAAAGTAAAAACTCCGGCTTCTTCAGAATCACCCAGTGCTTTTAACGGAAATCTTTTCTTCAACGAGGCTAGCTTTTCTCCAGCTGATCCTATAAACACTGCTGGCAATTTCTTCCTCAATGCCTCTAACATATTTTCACTTAGCACCAGTTTGATGTATAAGATCTGACAGCCCGGCAGTTATAGGCCACCTGCATCACTGTCGCCATGACAACAGTGAAAGACAATCCATGATCCCATGCCCTGGTCACACGTTTCAATACAGCTTATCTGTCCGAAGCCACCGAGTCTAATGGAAGAGAGTAATTACCATCTTCCACTCATTGTCAAAATTCCCACCATATAATGCTCTTCAAAATTATTTTATTCTTCTCACATGGCTGCTTTGCAAAAACTAAAAGAAACCTTAAGTGGAAAAGGGGGTGGGTGGGAGAAAGAGGAGGCTGTGCCTGGTGTAAATGTAGCTGACTGTGTGTGCACCGCCCCTTTGCAGCCGATGAACGCCAGCCAGCAAGGGACACACGCACATGTCTCCGGCCCACTGATCACCACCTTAAGATTATTTAAAACTTGAATAAGAAAATCAGAAAAATTTCCCAATTTCAGCCTATTTTAAAAGCATGTCGTCACTGCCATCACCAGCCCCTCACAGTATCACAGTCCCCCTATGACAACGTGTGGCAGCCGCCCTGGACAGCACAACAGCCCGCAGAGTGAGAAACGAGGAATAAGGAGAGGTCTTCGACACGCACACTCTTCCTACAGCCATTTCCCCCCAGCACTTCCCAGTCCCTCTCCTTCACATCCAATAATAAAATGGGCAATCGACTGATTTTCGGATTCACTAGCTCACATTCGCAGTGGTGGGCACAACACCATCTCAGAAAAGTCTCATTCAGACAGCATTAACAAGTGAACTTTGACCAGCAAACACTTTTATGGAGAAACCTTACAGAGAAAAGTACTCACAGGAAAGAGGAATTAAATTTAAAGGCAAAGTCAAAGTCACGTGGACTTGAAAAGCAAACTACAAAGAGCAGAAAACGGACAAAAGGGCACTGAGAGATAACCCTTCAGGCACAGCGGCTCAGCTCCTGGCAAGACTGCCCCACCCTTCTTTCACGTCAGCCACGTTCGCGGAGATAAAGGCATCCCATCATCCACGCAGCGATTGCCCAGAAGAGTCCCACGAAGTGGCTCCCAGCTTTGCGGTTCACAAAGCAAACTCTTGTGAGGAGAAATGAAGCAATTTCACATGACCGAATACACACCAATCCATAAAGGGGCAAAAGTAATATAATTTTAAGTATAAAAAGATCTTAGACTAGTCTTTGTACACTTGTCAGAATGAACCTGAAATGTTTTATTTAGGTTAAACCCTAAAGACCACAGCTATAAACCACTTAACCAGCTGTCACAACCTTACAGCTGCAAACTAACGTTACCTACGCTGAACATGCATCAAACATGACGCTGTCTGCATCGCACAGCCAACGTGGAAAGCCCGACTCGTCCGAGGCCTCCAGTGCACAGCCGCTTCATTTGGTGGTTGGTGGGCAGTCCTTTCATCCCACCCCCCCACCCACGTCCATTCCTGTAGACCCCGCCCTGGCCCAGCCCTCTTCCGCAGTTGTCTTCTCAATCTTGACAGCTTTGAAGATTATGGCCCATTCCTTTGTAGGATGGCCCTCCGTCTGGGCTTGTCTGATGAGTCCTTGTGATTAGATCGGGTAATTCTGTGTCCTCGGTGCATCTTCAGGCACACGGTGTTGGTCTGTCCCTCCAGTGGGGGGTATTAACCTGCCAGTATTGGCACACGTTGATGATTCTGGAACTCCAGCATTCCTTTTGTATTTATTAATTGCCTTCATAAATAAAAGTTTTGCTCCCCCCACTTATTTATTTATGCAATTCCTTTATCGGTATGGATTCTTATTTTACTAAATTGGTTATAATCCATTATTGGCATTCATTTTGACATTCAAAGCCTCCCAATTTGGCCAGCGGGAGCCCATCAAGCAGGCTCCACTGTTCATTTGATTCTTTGAGGATTCCCCTTACTTTCTGGCTCAACAAGACATTCCAGGCCCATGTCACACTTCCCTACGCCAGCTCAGGTATGTGGCCTTTTTCTGAGTCATACTCCAGAGCTTTAAAGGTAATGTGTTGACCTGACAGTTTCCAGGACTATGACATTTCCAGGACATTAAAGGAAGCAATGTAAAAATAAGTGTCTGTCTGTTCAGCACAGAGTGGAAACATCACCGGTCATCTGGAGAGAGTAGCCAAAGAATGCGTGCACCCAATTCATGGGCTCACTCCCAGTGACATCAGACCTGGCTTTGCATTTGGCCTTGCACAGCTGGCCTCTGACAGCCGTGAGGCAGCTTCAGGTCAGAGAGGAGAAAAGTGAGACCAGAGATCAGAGTTCCGAAGTCACAACGCAGGACGGACAACACAAAGGACAGCAGGCCAGCCGGTCGGCCCTGGGCAGGGCCACACTCAGCAAAGACTCTTTGCAGGCCCAGAAGGACCTACCCAGGGAAGCTAAGGAGGAGGTATGGGTTCCTTCGCCGGTTCCCTCCGTGTCACTACCAAATTATCACATCTCACCTGCTCAGCAAACAGCTTCTCCTTAACATACAATTGCTCAGTAATCTGTGACTGCTCTGTTAGGAAGATATTATGTTCTTTTCAGGAAGAAAAAAAAAAAAAAAGCAGAGACCCTTCTAGAAGATACTCAGAAGCAAGGGCTGTTCAGGCTTTGTAGGGCCTGAAGGCGATAATATTTACTCTGTTAAGAATAACATGACTAAAAAATAAAGTGTGACTATCTGAAACTTTCTAGGGCCCCTCCCAGGACTTTGCAAACAGGGGTGAAAGGGAGATAGCCTGAAGTTCAAGCTTCATTCACATCATAGTATAAGTCCACCTCTGCCTAGAAGCAGGGCCAGCTCCCTGCATGGCCCTGAAGTCAAGCAGTAGGAGAAGAATTCTTTAGTGAGGCCGGTGGGCTAGCCCCCACTGTTCTGACAGGGCCAGAGCCTCCAGCTTCCACCCCGGGAAACAGCAGCAAGGACACAGCTACTAGATGGGCTTCAAATCCCACTGGCATCATTCGACAGAGCAGGAAAGCCACCAAACACCCACAAAGCATGGGAGTGGCCTGCATGGCAGAGAAGCGGAGAGTCTTGTTAGCTGTCTGCGAGCAAACTTCCTCTGTACACACTCGCCAGTCCGCCTGCTGAAGTGGCATTGCAGCTAGGATACCCCGAACCCTGCACATCGAACTAGGGTGACAATGCCTATCCAAACTCACAGGTGCAGCTGGAAGCTGGACTGGACATTCAGGCCAACAGGTGTAAGCCGTGCTGCTGTGCTGCAGGGGGCAGGACTCCTGTTCTGGATTTTACTCTCGCGGTGTTTTATCTGCCTCATCCTGCACTGCGCCTACCCCATTGTACCTGGCACTTCACACTCACTACAGCTATCACCATTGGCCGAACTCGTTTTCACGAGCTCTTGACCCTGCTGCTTCCTACGCCCACGAAGGCTTTTCCAGCTTCTCAGACTAGAAAAACCCTACTCATCCCTCCGGGCCGAGATCAGATGCCAGCCCCCTGCACAGTCTTCCCCAATAGGTTCTTTACCTGCCCCCTGTCCCCAAAGTAGACGTAATCATTCCAACCTCTGTGCTCGTATAACAGCGTTGCATCACTCTACTAGAGCCCTTACCACATTGTACAGAGATCGACGTGCAGAGATCTCACCGGCTGCGTTAGCAAGAGGCCCCATCCTTGTTCTTTGAATTTCCAGCAACCTCTACGGTACCTGGCATAGAGGGGCTTTAAAAAAATGTTTGCTGAGTTAAAGACTACGCCAAAATGGCAAGTGTTCTTTCTCCTTTCATCCAAGTACAGCTTATCTCAATTAAAATAAAACTACAATGTCATTGGGTTTTTAAATCACGTAGCTGTATACAGCTACATGTAATTGCAATGCAATCAAACTGCTGATATTTTTAGACCCCTTCTTCCCTTGCGAGTCTCCTTAACCATCTTTGACAAACTATCGATACGGTTTTACTGTATAAGTTTTGTGTATATGTGTGTCTTTTCCCTTTTTTAAACTTTTTATTTTTGAACTTTGTTTTAAAGATTTTAGTTATTTATTTTTAGAGAGGGGGAAAGGAAAGAGAAAGAGCAGGAGAGAAACATAAACATCAATGAGTGGTTGCTTCTTATGCACCCCCAACCAGGGACCTGACCCTGCAACCCAGGCATGTGCCCTGACAGGGAATGGAACCAGCAACCCTTTGGTTCACAGGCCAGTACTCAATCCACTGAACCACAGCAGCCAGAGCTACTTTTGAACATTTCAAACATACAAACTGAAATTACTCAGCTCTAACCTATGTATGGTCTATCTGGTTTCATCTTCACCTCAAACCCAATTAATTCTATGGTCTGAATATTTGCACCCCCTCCCAATTCATATGCTGAAGCCCTAACCCCCGGAGGGGATTAGGCCACCAATCTAGTGACTTGTCACAGCAGCCAGATTGGATTAGGACACCCACTCTCCCCTTCGTATTATAGTAAAGAAAATCCCAGCCACAGTATCACATCTGTAAAAATTTCACATTGCACCTTTAAATGTTACTCTCTTTTTCAAAAATATAACCACAATGCCGTTATCAGGTCTGAAAAGTATTTAGTAATAGCCCCTTAATATCAAACATTCAGTAGTGTTAAAATTTCCATCTGTCTCAATCTTTTGCACTAAAATTTTGAACAGTGAAAATATACTATCACACAAGTCAAACAAACTGTCTCATTTAAATAAAAAGCCCCACCTTGCGTCCCCTAGCGATGTCACATTCTGCAGGAAGACTGAGGCGGCCTCCTTCCATTGCGATGTACTAATTATGCTGCTGAAATTTTGTTAAACATTTGTCCTATATAGATATGTAAAATAATTTGTTTTCAGTTCATTACCTTTCTACCCAAAGATTTTATTCCACCAAGGTTTCCACATGAATTAGCACCACCTTTGAGTTATTCATGGCTCATAACAGCAGATTTTATTTCTAAGTCTGAAAGCATAATCTTTGCCTCTTCCTGAAAGCCAAGTGCTCACTCCTCATGAACACGTATGCTTTCACTCTAAACTTTCCCTTTCAAAATAAAACTATGGCTAGGAAAAAAAAAAAAAAAACACCCTCAACCAACAATTCATAAACAAGGAAGGGATGCAAAGCTACTGAAGATCTCCTACAATTTTTCCTTAGGCAGGCACATCAGTGTGCAAATGCTTACACCCACAGAAACACAAGTCGCTGAGCTCAAAAGACCAGTGCCAGGAGAAATCTGGGAAGTGAGTGGTCTCTTCAGGCAGATGGACCCCGGGGCCGCAAGGCTAATCAGAAGCAAGTTTAGGATAAGAACGGCTGCATAAATTCATTTCTTGATGACCCTGGACACAGACCTGGAATTGGGGACCGATGCATAAAGAACACAAAGTAAGTGGATTCAATTTATGCAACTGAAGTGTTTCTGAAAAACTGAACACAAATAACCAAACATTTGTATGGGAAAATCTTGCTGTTAAATAAACACTAACATGGAGGCTTTGAGATATTATGATTCTTTCTTCTAATGCAAAAGTCATCCTTTCAAAATTTAAGTTTTAAGAGAAAAGGTTTCCCCAGATTCACAAACTCACTGGAGATACAGACGTCAACTTAAACAAAGAAAATACTTACTAATTCACACTAATTGAAGGTAAGGTGACATGGACTAATAACATGTAGGAATTGCTTAGAAATAGTTATAACTGGATAGACTACAAATATTTGTTAAACGTGTATCTTTTAAGATCCCCATTTTGGTGATTTTATTTGCAATTATTGGTTAAAAAAATAGATGATTCCAAATAAAAGCAGTCTATTTTATTTAATGGATTAAATATCTTCCTCCAGTCCTGTTTTGCCCACTCCATTACTTTGTTGGCTGATATTATTCTTTGCTGGAAGGTAAAAAGCCGTATTACAATGACCACAGATTCTGAACAGCTGGCTTCAAATGCATCAAGTCATGCTATACTCCTACATTCTGAATTTTTCGCTGTTTGTCGTGTGTTCCAAGCAACTCCATTGCATACCCAGGGCCTCGGCGAGCCGGCCCTCTCGTACTTGAAGATTCAGGAAGCTCCTTTGTCCTAACACGCCTGGAAGCATTGCTCACGGGTCTCTGGGGGAAGGCACCTGCAAACAGACCACTGTTCTTGCACGTTCAGGGCCATTGGCAGCCGTCAGAAATCAAGAGGATGTCTATTTTACTTCTGCACAAGGACTGGGAGCCCAAAAAACACAAAAGAAAATACAGGTCATGTGACACAAGTCACATGGAACCATGTGCCTCTGGGATGCCTGGAAGGATTCACCCCTTCAGAAAGTCACAGTAGAAACTGCCACTCTCACCCTGGGTCCTCGCCCCACTGCCCTCCACCCACGGTGGCCGTGGCCACTTCCAGGCTGAACTGCCATAGCTGGTTCACACCCTCCAGGGCAGGGAGTGAATCGTGCTTCGCTCCACTCAAATTGTAGCAGGTTTTAAGGGAGCTAAACACAGCCACTCAACCTGGATCAGTAACACCGAGCTTGTAAAGCAGTGTCGTGGGGATCGCTATCAATGACAAAGAGCTGGCACTCGGGACATCACATCTCCCCTCACAGATGAGACTTTTAGAAAGTTTGGGGCACGTCACCCACAAACACCGCACGGCTGCATGGCTCACCTTCTTCACCGTGAGCGCTCAGAGCACTCTGGCTGAGATGAAATTATAACCATTTGTCTACTCATTTCAGGGGACATGAAAGGAACCTAGGGTTAGCCATTAAAGTCTTAGATTAGGTAGGAGTCGATTTAATTCAAATAATCTGATACCTTCCTGGATACATTTTTTTCAACTTTTTCCCTCACGCCTCCCAATCCACTTCCAGACATGAACCGGTGGTTTGCTTGGTGTACCCAAATACAGCCATCACGGACTTTCCCACGGTGCCGGAGGAGTCGCTTCGGGACACTACCCAAGCATTTGAAGATGGGTTCTCTTATGTGGTCAACATCCTAAGTCTCTCCATGCAGGCAACTGCTATTCACTCTTCCAAAGAAGCAGATCGATAATTATTGTGAGCTTGAAAAGAGCCTTCCGACCACAGCCAAGTTCGTCTCCTGAGGTTAGAACCTAACCAAAGTGCAACACCTACCGAGTGCTTCTCCTAATGAGTGACGAGCAGTATCAAATTACAGGTTACAACCGATACCTTACATGAAAAGCTGCACACTCAAGCTAGATGATGTCTTATAAAAGTAGTTATTAGCCAAAGCCAAATTAAGGAAACCTCTGGTTACATGAATACCATCCTTGTTTCTCTAATTCCTTACTGACAGCAGGGGACTGTGCAGATGTGTCTGATGCAGATTAGTGTTTGAAGGGTATCCAGCCCTTATGGAGGCATCAGGCCTCCACATTAATCTTTTGCATTTTGTTGCGGGTAATCCTTTCCCACAGTTCTAATTTTGAATATAGTTAGTCCGTTAGACTTAATCTTTTCTGTATAAAGACTGGTCACAGCCAAGACCTAATAGCTTTTCCTTAATCTTTTTTTCCTCCTGGAAAAACATATGGATTATGTTATTAACTATTCTTTTTACTCTCACTTTTCATTTTGAAATTGCCAGCAGACAGGGAAAGGTGGCCTTCAGCACTTGTTCTGAGAGCGAAAGCATCACAGTCACATTCGGTTTGCAACTCAACAACATCCTGAAGAACAGGTTACCTTGTGGCGATAGTGAACTATTAACTTAAAAAAAAAAAAAAAACACGTGGTTTTAGGGAACATGTACTTCCAGGACTGACGCACATGTTCAGGTCGAAAAGTCTGGCTCTAGACTGAGGGACAGACTTATGATTAAGCTTTCTCAGAGTCTGAATTTCTCTAAGTTTATAGAGCTATCTACCGAAATTTCTGCCACCAGGCTCGCTGCAGAGAGAAACATCAAAAGGCAGAATCATTTTCATTGGGGCACATAAACCAGGAGGAACTCAGACTCAACTTCTTGGCTTCTCAGAGCTGTTGTTTCATTTGCACGGTGGTCCCCAAAGCAAAGAGATCTGTCTGTCTCCAGTTGTGCCAAAGAAATTCAAATATCAATGTTTCATTGAGACATAACAAGGTCTAGGTAGAATTTAAAATGTTAAGGACATCAGCCTGGCCGGGTGGCTCAGTTAGTCAGAGTACCATCCCATAAACCAAAGACTGTGAGTTCAATTCCCGATCAGGGCACATAACTAGGTTGTGGGTTTGATCCCTGGTCATGGCGCATATGGGAGGAAACCAATCAATGTTTCTCTCTCTTGCTCCCTCTCCCCCCTCCTTTCTCTCTAAAATCAATAAAAAGCATATCCTCAGGCGAGGATTTAAAAAAGATAAAATGTTAAACACACCTTATAAACCAGTATGTTCATGATATTACAGTAGGACAAAAATATGATATTCTGAGCATCTCAAACTTCCTCCAGGTAATGCTCTGGTCTACAGCTTTGCAGAGAGACAGCGACACTCAGGAAAGAGCAGGCCCAGTTCGGATCCCACTCATGTGTACACAACACTGTGACTCCATACTGAGCCCCACCTTGTTCCAGAAAAGGTTTAAGGTGGCTTAAAAATATACATGCAAAATAAACCATAACATTTATCATAAGGTATTGACAATTTTGGAAACAGGGAAAAGGTACATATATGTCTATAGGCATACAATTTTATAAAGGTCTGGCACATTATTCCCCAGTTTCACAGTATGGCACCTGTAAAGAGTGGAGTTGTAAGTCATTTTTTTTTCACGAAAACATACTGCTTTAAGTTTTTACAAACTAGATGATAAATTGACACATGCTCATGTTCTCTCTCTCTCTTTCTCTATTTCTTTCTCTGTCTCTCTCAAAAGCAACTTTCTTTTCTGGATCCCAAGTCTGAGGGGTTCAGAGAAACCCCCTGCCCCACCACAGAGAAAGCGCAGCACAGCCTTCCCCGCCAGAAGAGTGTGACGTCCGTTATCACTGCCTACCATTTAGATCTGAACGAGATGATGCGTTTAAAGAGTAAAAAAAAAAAATTTAATTCAGTTGAATGGGGCAACAACTTTGAAAGATGGCAGAGTTCTTCTCGTGCAGTCAGACACTGTGTGGATCCTCCAAACCACAAAGGTGGGCAGGTGAGGCAGCTCACTCACAAAAAGAAACCTTCACAAAGGTTTCTGGGGTAGAGCAACGAGAGGTCTTTTTCATTCAGCCTCAAGATAAGTAAGACTCTCTTTGAGCCACTTTTCACTACAAACACGAAAACTAAAGTTTGAAACGTAAATCCCTACGCTTTACTCGTTTTTCAGGAGAAACCCAGGTTTCCCTCCAAAATTTCCAAACGTTTGCTGAAAACCATTTCCTGGTCTTCTTATCTCTTCTCAAACTTCCAACTGAGTCAAAATATTCTTTCTTCCAGCAGGTCTAGGTTTATCCTGGCTCTGAGGTTTTTAACAATCCCAGATTCTACCTGTGCTCCCCAGAGTTTCCTTGCGGCTCCCTGTACATCCAGTCTTCTCCCGCCACGGCGCTGCGTGCCCTGCCAGGCCTATGGCAACATCCTGGGAACGCAGAGGTAGAAAATGACAGCTCCTCCAAACGATGCCCAAGATACTCCCTTCCTGATTCCCCCCTAAATGCACCCAAGACCGGGCCAGGGTTGACGTATTTTTGCAGCCCCTGGGAGGTGCCTAGTGCAGTGCTCCGTGTCCCTGACACAGCAAGGCAACTTCCTGAGAGGGCACTGACTAGGTCTGGCGGGGCAGCGTCCAGGAGGGAAAGGCATTCAGACTTTTCCAAGTCTCTCTTAATTTGGAAAGAAGTAATAACCATCGGCATGTGCTCTCTCAGGAGCTTGGGGACACTGTGCAGGTCAACCCTGAGCAGCACAATAAAATCTAGATGAAAGAGCAGACGCCAAAAGCCATCATAGAATAGAAGCCCAGAAACTTCTTTTAAAAAGAACCACCAAGAAAGGTGGATTTGGTGTTTGAATTTTCCAGGCTACTGGGCCCATTTCCAACTCTAATTAGTCTTGAGCTGGCCTTTCGTCACAGCCCTTTAACAAGTGAACTCCTCGGAACCACAGATTCTACCCTGTCCTCACTACAGGAAAGCCCGAGGTGCAGGCAGCAGGGACAGGGCAGCCCGAACCCAGAGCTGGGATCCTGAACAGGGTACCTTGCGAGTCTCACCAGGCTGGCACGCGGTCTACACGTGCCACCCAACCCTATCACCCAGCCAACCCAATCCCACCCAGATTCCATGATGCAAAGAGGCAAATTCTTCCAAAACAAATGATTCATAGAAATGAATTGCTCTCTCATGTTCTTTAATTAAAGAAACTGGGCAACGACTTTGGTTTTTTAATTAAGCCCAACTTTAGCTTATTTTTCAATATCCTGAAGTTTTGACATTCAATTCATATAGATTCTATTAAAAGATACTCCAACTCGTATCAGAATAGAAATTAACATTAATATTTAAAGTAATAAATACACTATTTAAAGAACTTTTTTTTTTTTTTTTTACAAAACAAAAGCTATTAAAGTGTGTTTATTTAGAAACAATAAGGAACTCACCACGAAAAAATGTATTGGCAATCACATGGCTTCATTACTTGTCCTTTGCAAGAATCCAAATTATATTACTCACATATACTTGCTCATATACAAGGCAAACCAGCCGAACATCCCACTCCTATGTAGGGGAGAATGTACATGTTTTAAAGAGCCAACACCATGATTCAACTGAACGAACTCTCTTCTAAAATAATAATGGACTGTAATGGACACTAAGAACAACAACAACTACAAACCGCAAATACCGAAGGCATCTTTATCTCCAACAGGCTCCCCAACTACTTGAAAGGGGTCCCCTCTCTCGAATGTGTGATCTCCTCCCGGCCCTCCCCCCAGCCCCCAGGCATGCTGTATTTTCCTGCTGAGACAGCCCGCCCTCCTCCACACTTCTCACTCACTGCCTCTGGGCCGCCATCCCACGGCCACGACCCTGACGACCAACCAGGGGCTTCCAGATGTCAAATCCCTGGGCACCGACTCCCGGCTACAGCCTCCTTTGTCTCCGCCGCACCGCCGTCCTGGTTCTCCTCACCAGTGAACGGGACTCCTCCTCCTCCATCTCCTTTTGAGGGGTTCCCCCTCCAAAAAGCCACTGAATATTGTTTTCCAAGGTTCCTGCCTAGTTCTTCTCTTTTCATGCTGCACACGCTCTGCCAACTCCACCCACTCTGAAGTCTTAGCCGTCTTCAAAGGTCAGGCCTCTGGGTGAATTCTAGGCTGCATATCCAAGTGGCTACTGGACACCCTTCAGAGAGAAGCCATTAAGCTTTGTACGTCCAGAGATGAACCGATCATCTTCCCTCCAAAACCTAAGGCATTTCCTGTTTTGGGTAATGATGCCCTCACCCAAGCCGGAAATGCAGAAGTCATCTCCGACTACTTCCAATCACCTTTGTCTACTTGATCACTGCTTCCTTAGTGTTTTTTTGAAAATGGTTTCACATCTCCATCTCTACCTACCACTCACCTACTTAGAGCTCTTTACCATCTCTTGCTGGAATATTCAATAATCTGTCAACTGACCTCCCTGCCTCCAGTCCTTATCTCAAACCCATCCTTCATAGGGCTGACACTGTACTTTATCTAAAGTCTACTGACCACATCACTCCCTTTGAAGGTTCCTCTCCACATGTATCATAGGCTTTAAGTTGTTGAACACACCTGCCTGCCTTACTAGCCTCTTCTCCCATCACCATCTGCCTTGAACCTTCTTTTTCAACAACACTAAAGCACTCGGGAGTCCATGCGCAGGCCCATGGTTCACACCTCCTTCCTTCATCCCCCCCCCCATCCTCTTCAAGCTCCTCCAGGGCAGGGGCAGTAGTCCAGTTGTGGTTGTCGCTTTGGTGCTTTGCCCAGCCGCTGGTTCACTTAAGGTACCATGGGAACGGGCAGTGACGGGCAATGGACAGCGGTATGTGGCAAGTCCAACAGTGTTGAAGGAACCTGGACTCCCATGGAAAGTCATTGCCGTGGGGTCACCATGGGCTTAATCCTTTCTGCACAAGAAGTTTAAGGGAGCCAGCAACAAAAGCTTGCTCTTCCCGGCAACACCCACCACACAGAGTCACGCTGAATTTTTTTTTTTGGAGGAAACATGTTGGCTACCCACTGAGCCTTCCATCACGAGGCACAACAGTGGGCATCTGGGTGACGTGCTAATAATAACAGCTGATATTTATAGAACGCTTATGTGTATCCAGAGCTTGACTGCAAATTCAACATGAATTCTACCTCTCAGTTCTCCTATCGGCGCTGAGAGGATGAAGCTACTGTTACCCCTGCTTTACAGGTGGGGAAACTGAGGTCCACATATCAAGCAACTTTACTGAAGGTGCAGAGATTTAACATTAATGAAACTATTTGCCACGATGCAGGCCAGGTTTCCATGTGTAGTTCACTCCATTCTCCAAATCGTACATGGGTATCAAGAATGGAATATGAATGAAAGATCAAAAGAACCTGTTGTCATGAACCCTTTGAGCCACTGCTCCGACCACATAAAGTCCCTTCAGTCAATTACAGAATCGCTGCCTTCATCCAGTGCCTCACGGATGGCAACACCAGCACATCAAGACCGAAGGGATACGACGGACAGCCCCTCTTCGTGGGTGAGGCCCTTTGTCTGTCCATCATCCACTCTGTTTCCTCCCAGCTTCTCCCCCATCCTCAGATTACGAAGGGTGATTTGGAACTCATAAGAGATCTTGGGATCTCACCTATGAAAACAGGAAACTCATCACTTCAGGAGGTGCAGAAGCCAAAACTACTCACACATACAGGCTCAAGAAGGATTTAGATACACTCACAGATGAGAGACCTCTGTTGGTTCATAAAAAGGGAAGGATGGAGAGGAAAGTATGGAATTTGGAGGAAAACTTGCACCAAGGGACAACCATGATTTGCTATAAAATAGTTAAGTCCACAGATGTGTACCAAGCACCTACTATGTCCAGAGGACTACTGCAGGGCCAGAAGACAGCAGGGGGCTAAAGAGACGTGCCTTCGCGGAGCATCAAGCTCCGGCCACTGCGTGCGTGGTTCCCGTTAGGGAGTGCCCTCCAGGTCTGCGGGGCAGAGGCTTCCTCCTACCTCGAGGACCCAGGGAGCCCTCTGCACACACACCACACACAGCTCCAAAGGCAGCTGGGCCAGCGCTCTAATCTGTGCTCAAACCCAAAAATGATTTTGACTTTGGCGATGCAGGAGAGGAGCAAACTGACGGAAGTACACAGGCCAGGCTGAGAACAACCACGGCTACCAGGCCACATGTAAATGCATCAGAGAAGTCATCATTTCCACATGTTTCTCCTAATATGAAGTAACATCCTTCTGAAGGCACAGTGGTCACGAGGTTGTGCGGCAACTGGGCGAATACGTTTTGTTTACTGTGAGGGAGGTACCAAGGGGGGCCCTACACCAAATAAGCGTCCCTGCTGGTCTCAGGCAGGTCCACAGCTCTGCATCTTGTCCCTGACTTCTTATGGGCATGCGTGCTTTGCTGATAAGCTTAGGAGAGAGGAGGAGAGGCACATACCCTATGAATGCACGTGCTCCATCCCTTGCCCTGCTCTCCTGGAAGAATACAATTAATCAAGCAAGAGCCTCAGCAAAAGCTGGAAAAAGAGAAGTTCTTATTAATTATTGACACTTGCCACAAAGCATGGCCTACCTCTACAGTAAGTCACTTTCACATCTCCCAGGTCCTTCATAGGACAAAAAAAGGAAAAACAAAGACAACTTCCAGATGACTATACTTTTCACAGCTGTGCAGTCAGGAAGGGGAAAATACCTCTTATATCTTCCTCTGGCACTGATCGAAAACTCCAGACTTTGGGGAGGCTGTCAGAAAAAGGTTAAACATGAAACTAGGTAATGATATACCGAGGGACTCGTGTCAGGGTTGTTCGGACACCACTCAGAGGCAATTGCTGTGGAGAGCTGGCGACCACTTTAAAGAGCGCTGCAAGGAGGCAGAGTCTGCAAGTAAACGCCTCCATGGGGCTCCGTGGAGAGGGCTAAAGACTTCTTATTTTGCACAAGCATCCTTGAAAACATTCACCCTCTGTTCTTCAATTCAAAGATTTATTTATACATACCCATATCTGGTCATTATTTCCTGTACATGGCATATGTTCTCTTATTGTTCTTTGTTTCATTTTAGTTTTACAAAGATGTAACTTTATGTACCCAACAATACCCTCCCCTTTCTTTTATCATAAGCTCCATTGTGTCTGGTCTACATCTTTAGACATCATCTTTCATTTATTCTAAACAAAGGTGTCAGGTAATTGTTTAATAGTATCGTATCAAGAAGCATTGACTTAAAAAGTTCTATTTGTATAACTTAAAAATTAGAATGTAACCCTTTCCTGCCCCGAAATCTAGATTGGACCCCCTTATAAAATTTGTAGTATTACCCAAGGCACTTTGTGCTATCAATAACAGGGCTGTGACCAACCAACCCTACAGCTACCCGATTGGCTCGTCGTCCCCTGGTGCTTTATAATGATAATCAGATAGTATGTAATTACAAGGTCCCCAGAACATACTCATAATTTCATCACAGGGCATTTTGTGAATGTTTGGGACAGCGATTAGAGGACAACAAAGTGATAGCATTTGTAACTCTCCCCAGCTGGAATGTAAATGAAGCACCCTAAAATTCAATTATAAGAGTCCTTTAGGTATTAAATAATTATAATACAAATCACACTGGGGAGAGTTTTTTTTAATTGAACTGTCCCCATAACCCCTGAAGATTACATTTCCTAATAGTTTGTAAAGCAACACAGCTGGATTGTCAGATTCATAGTTCTTCGGCCAACCGGAAGAGTCAAAGGCAGACCACTTAGTAGTCTGTTTGTCCTTCTGCTCTGTCATCTACAATACTTACCTGGTGACCTAGTAAGCCAGCTGTGTCTCACTGTACCCCGCTGACAACATGCTGCGTAATGAGAAGGCCTGATATTATTGTACCAGTATAAAATGTCTGTAGAGATATTCAAAATTTTAACTTAATGGAAACAAGGATACTTCATCTATCTCCACTTTTCCCTATTCTTAACACCCAGAAATGTCTTGCCATTTCTTCCCCTCACCCTTTCCCCCTTTTGTCCAGCTTCCCCTGCTAGCTCTTTCTTATTCTCTCAATCCTTCCACTGTCTCTGCTCCTCAGGGGAGGTTGTGATCCTTCTGGAGTGGCTGTGGTCGGCTCACAGTGCCCAGGGCAAAGGTAAGGAAGGAACAATCTTTTCCAGTCATTATCTTCTTGCTTCCATTTCTTAAAAGGTGAGAAGGTAATATTGCTCCTCTGACACAGGCAACTCGGGAAAGTAAAAACAGAATACCTCTCCCCGGATCTTGGCTTATGTAAACACACTATCAAGGAAAAGCTGAAAGGATGTTCGCACAGAGGCAAGGAGCTCCTACAGCCAACCTAGCAAGTAAACAGAACACAGGACCTAACCATCCCTCTGGCTGCTCAGAATCACATCCGGGGCACAGGCATAAACGCCCCCGGCACAAAAACACCCATTTTCAGCCGGTTTGTTGGATCTAGTTTCTTCCCTTATAAACACTTTTTTCCCAAGGCCAGTGATCGAAAACGTAAAACGAAGTCCTGAAAAAAATCAGTTCCCCCAGTGGCACCCCAGTGTAAAATACAGTCTCTGATTAGTGATTAGCAGAACATCACAGAAATAAATGAATATACATATACATACATATGTATTTTTTTACCAGTAGATTTGGCCTTGTCATGACCTTTGCTCATAAGAAAAAGAAATCCACTCATCCCAACACCAGAACACAAACTTTAAGGGTGTTCTGCACACACAGCTCCCGCAGAGACCAAGGAGAGGGTGACACCAGTGCTCCTCAATCAGAGCGTCATCACTATCCGTTTCCTTTTAGATCCTGAAATAACAATATTCTCATGCACGAGCTCTACAGCAACGGCCACCGCCCTCCCTTGCGGAGTGTGACTCTCTCCGAGACCCGCCTTCTGCCGTTTGCAGGAACCACTCTCCTGGGACCGTGCAGCCCTTCTGGCTCTTCCCTTGCCCTTCAGAGTCAAGGAACCAGAATGGGCGACCATGACGACGTGGAGGTGCGGTCCTGGATTCAGGATGACGGTGCCACTCTGGCCAGCGTGGCGCTCGGTCCCAAGGCCAGCCAGGGAGACCCATCCAGAGGGAAGTAGAGTTAATCAGTCATTTTATGCACACACACGCCAGCTTCACACATTTGAAAAATAGGCCCATGCAAAGCAAAGGGCCTATTTTAGCACGGTCTTGTAAAAACCAGATGGACGGATCCTCTCCCTCCTTTCTAGCAATTGCACTGGCCCTGACATACTTCTTAGTGATTCTAGCCTGAACAATGAAGAGGTACCATGCAAAGTGCTTCTGACAAGCACTAAAACAAAACAGTGTTCACTCTCACAAGGAGAAGTGAGCGCTGGTGCATTAATGCATCTAATAATTAATTGGCATTCCCGTAGAAAACTTTCCTTTTGTGATGTAGCCACTGAACTGCTATGGAAAAAGATCCCCATTTAACATTCCCCGAAGAAGTGATTTGATTAGTGACCGGAGTAAGGAAGTGTGAATGCTCTCCAGGCAGGAGGTTTTCCGCGTGGCCTGAGTCAGCCACCATACAGCAAGGCTGGCGCGGTGCCGAGAGGCCTCCTGCCAATAGACTGGAAGTTTCTGAAGAGCTACCACAGACCCAGAGCTGGGAGAGTCCCCCAGACAAAAGCCGGCCACTGAGTTCCACAACCGGCCTGCCATGGCACCATATGCCCCACAATATTGTCTCGCTGCAGCCCCGGGCCTGTCTTCAGTGCCCCCGTGTGCGGCACAGCTGTCAGCCCACGAGCTGCTCTATCATTATTTTCACTGTTTTATTACTTTTCTGGGAATTCAAATCAGTGTAACCGCGCTTGATGCGCTGGGTGAAAAATGGTGTCTCCCTCCCCCTCCTCCTCTAACCTAATGAATTGCCTTTTTTCATATCAAAGAGTAATGAGCACCAAACCACATAATATTTATTCATGGAACAAAAGGCAAAGGAATGGAGGGGGTGGGGGAGCAGGAGCAGCTCCTGGGGGTGGAGAGAAGGAAGCTGTCACTCTGATCCCCAGTGGCACTGGGTTCAATTCACAGGAAAATCCCAACCTTTCCACTCTTCCCATTCTTGCCTTAGAACCGCCTTCACGCAAGCCCCTACTAGTCAGTGCTTAGAGACCCCAACAGCTGGCAGAAACCAAGTGCAACTCATCCTGTGCTTGACTGGGAAGTGCCTAAACTTTTTCCTTCTCCCTTTCTCAGTGGAACGCCCACAAAATGCCACCTCTTTTCTCCCTGATGGGCATTAAACCAGTATATCTAAGAATGTTCTAGATAGATCCTTTCCACCCGGTATCATCATGGCCTCCACCATATGAGGCATGATCTGGCCCAGGGAGGAAGAGCCATAGAAGTGCCGGTGACCCTGGAGCCTTGCTGACCTCACGTGACATGAGTTTTACCCCTGAGCCCCACCTTCTTTGCCCTAATCAATGCCTCCCACCTGTTCCACAAGTTTTCTCTTTAATCCAGAAAGTAGAAAATGCTACACAATACTAAGAGGAATAACAACCCACAGCTCATCTTCTTTACAGACACTTACACTTTAATTGTCCCCTTTGAGAAGGATCCCCAAGGTGGGCAAGGTGAGATAGACTGATGAGTCACGTGAATGCTGAATGAGCCACTCCTTTCTCCAAGGCCACTTCCCCAATGCACGAGCCACCAAAGTGCAAGGCAAATGCTTCTTTAAGGTACCACAGCTATTACACAAAGGTCCCTCAAAAGCCATACACACTCGTGCCGTGAGAGACTAGAGGCGAAGCAGGCCGCAGGCAGGGGGAGTTTTAACACAGGCAGCTGAGCTCCTGTTTCTTCCTCCCACGTTCATACCTGGCGTCTCGGATCTCTCCACTGAGAAACTCTATTTTGAGAATTAAAAATAGAGATGTTTTAACTGTGAAAAACATTTAAGTTTTTAAAAACCACAAAATGATCCACTTCTTCCTGTAACCTGTGCCACCCAGATGGCTGTGAATTTTAACACTGAAGAATTTCTTATCCGGACAATTTCCCTCAAACCTGGTAATAGAATCCTTTTCTTAAGCAGCTCTCTTGCTTCCTCCTCTTATAGCCTCATTTCTGCAAGTCTGTCAAAGCTAATTATCTGTTTTCACAAATGCATTGCTCTTCAGTGTATCATAAACACATATTTTATGAAAAGTTGAAGAAAACAAGTGAAGTGTGCATTACACTATGAAGGAGAAGACAGACATAAATAATTACGCAAAGTCCCCACTCTGTGTTAACAGAGTAATGAAAACAGCATTAGAAAGAGTGAATGAGAACACCAAAGCCAGTCCCCTTCCATACATGGTTGTCGCCACCCCCTCCCCGCCCCCCACCCAGAGCCAATACTGGAAACGACCACACCACCACTTCAAGGTAAGAAGGGAAGTGAAATCCCTAGGTTTGCAGTCCTTTGACATCCCAGCCCACAGGTAAGCACGGAGCCCACCGAACCGGTCACACAGACAACCCGAGTTGCTGCTGAGCGAACACAGGCGGGACTCCCAGCAGCACTTACCATCACGAAGCTCCCTCACGGCGGTTACCTGTTTCCTAGTGTTCCAATTCCAATCTGGATGGCAAACTCAAAGGTATTAAAAGGCCCTGAATGATTCATCTCAGTCCTTTCAATCTAAGAAAAGGATCAAACATGAAAAAAAGCAGCAGCTCATTTGAATTTCAGTAGCCTGAGCACCAGATACCCCTGATAGGCAAAGCACCAGCTCACCACACTTGGTCACTCTCAGTGGCCATTGCAGGTTCCCAGCTCACTGTGGCCTCCAGACTATTCCATCCAACAAAAGCAACCTGCCAAAAATATTTTTGGAGTATGGTTATTTACTGTTATGACAAACAACTTTTTCGAATCCTTCAATAGGTTCTGGGAATTAAGCAACATGAAATCCAAGACTAAAATCATTGTTTCCATGCCTCACTGAAGAAAGTAAATGTTTTTAAAAACCCAATAGCAGCTGCAAAGCATTTAGGAATTCCTAGTTAAACTGCAAAATACGTTTTCAACCAACCAGCCATAACCACTTCTAAACTGAGAAAGTTGCTTCTTTACATAAACTACCTCTGTGTACCCAGCATCTGGTAAAGGGTGAGCGCAGGATGTGAATAGTAACAGAGTGTTACCATCCTGAGGCGCCGACCTGTGAGAAAATACCTAGGATGATTAAAGACAAACACCACCTACAAGCTCTGCAAAGGGGCCGTAGCTCCGGCCACACACTCTCCTCTGAGCCAGGAGAAAGGATGGACTGAAATACCACAGTGGATTGGGACTGGGGACGAAAGGATCCCAGCAGAGGAGATGGGGAGCAAGCAAAGGGCATGTGTGTTTTACCTCTGCTGGGGGCAGCCAATATCATCCCTGAGGCCTTCTGAAGCCCGAACTCAAGGACAAACAGAACGACTTTATCTCATTTACTTCACTAGTAATCGGAAAACTTTCTTGAGGTCTGACGTATGTCTAATTTCTTTGAGGAAATGTTAACGTTAATGACCAGATACTCCTATGTATAAGTTTATATCCATAGTTATTAAGCTCCCTTTAAAAAAAAACTACCCACTAGGTCTGCAACGCTTAATTTTTGTAAGATATGTTTCAAAAAAGAAACTCCATAAGCCATGACTTGATTCTAGTCATTTAGTAGCTATTACCAATCATCTCTGCACTTTTTCGAGGAGAGAGAAAGAAAATGCTTTCCAGGGGAACTGGAAGTTTACGGCAACATGGCTGCTATCTCGATAGCTTTTAGAAAGTACTTTTGCCTCATAATTATAATGCGGTAGCTGTGAGATAACTAGTATTCCATTTATGATTATAATCAATAAAAGGTAAATATTACACTTCACCCAAAATGCAAGGCAGCTGCCCACCTCGCACGTGGGGGGAAGGCATCCTTCAAAACTTCTAGTGCTGGAAATGAAAGAAAACAGACCCAGGGGAAAAGGTGACTGGACAGTCCGCAGAGAGACGGTGGGGTCGCGAAGCCAATCCGACTCCTTAAATGTGACAGTCTGCAGAGGTCCACGGTTGGAATTTGACGGCCTGGCCTGAGCAGCGCCTTTAAGGATCTCTCGGCGGATTGTAGTGGACGGACTGGGTGCGAGACCCCAGACAAGGCCCTTCTTCCCGTACACTGCCAACTCCGGCTATTTAAGCTACTGGAAGTGACAAGACCTGGCTGTCTTTCGACTGAGGCCGCATTAACTTGGCTGGTAAGGGGTTTTGCTCACTGAGACGCTGTGTCGCACACAAAGGGCAGAAAACGGCTACCACTAATCTGTATGTAGGTCATGTATCAGTGGCTTTTAACCCTTTCCATCTCGTAGCATGCGTAAACTAATTCCTAAATGCTTCAGCACTCTTAAACATATATCTTTTGCCTATCCGACAAGAAAAATAAATATGATTTTGATTCATCCATACCAGATGGCTATTGTTGTGCTGGGCTGTTGTCATTTTTTAAAAATCTGACAATGTGAGGTTAAAGAGGCCAGTGCCTCTAAGGAGTCAGGTATCCAGTATTTTGAAAGATCTCGTGGTGCACCAGTTGGAAATCGCTGTGGTGAAGGGAAGCAGAATGCCTCATTTACTGGCATCACTTGGTAGAGAAAGACCTGGAAAGTTTAGGCCACTGAGCACTCACATTCCCACCCTTGGTCATTTCTGTGGTTCAAATAACTGCTTTCTATGTCATGTACAAGTTTGCAGGTGCTCCTGTCACTGAGACAAAGGTGGGACGAGGCAGTGGTAACGGGCATGGGAAAAGGAGGGGCGCACAAGGCCAGAGTATGTGAGGCCAGGGGTCGATGAAGCCGGGCTCCCCGTGATAAAGCGGGGGGGGGGGACCAGGCAAGGCCGGGCACTACCATGTGTCTTTAATTTTGACTCTTGTTCAAACTTGTCTTAAAACCTGAAGGCAAGGCAAGTAGGGGAGGACTCTTCCTGGGCACAGCATGGCTATTTAGAAAGTGCAGCTGCTCACACCAGCTTTTCCAGGAAGAACACTTTGGCCAGGTGAAGGCAGGACAACGTTGGAGCCACGAACATAAATTCTGGAGCCAAAGTGCCCCAGCTACGTAAAAAATGAGACTACAGTTACGGTCTCTCGCAGTGGGGAAGCTGCTATGCCAAAGGTAAACGAAATGGCCAGGGGCTCCGATGAGGGGCGGTCTTCGGACCACCGCGGCACACGTGTGTAATGCAGAGTGCTAGGCCTCCTCACCGTCTGAACAGATGCTGTCAGGCAAGGCTATTTGGGTGCATTGTCTACAGTCGGCCTGGTCAGCAGGTTGTTATTAGCATGTCACACACATGACAGGATTAGTCAGGGTAATTTAACCTGGAGGAAGTGGCAACTCGCGGACCTGCCGCCCAGGTACTGTACCACCGACAGAAACGCATTTTACAGTGAAGCCGCACAGGTCTGGGGAAACCTATGAACACAGCGCTGGGGAAAGGTGAAGAGAGCTACAGACTTGCTCAGGAAGTGAATTTCCCACCTGCACAGCTCCAGCGGGAGGGGTGAGCAGTCCCCCAGCCTTCCTCTTTAGACACCAGATGAAAAGAGGGAAAGCCGTTCCTCGAAGACCTCTACAACGTGTTACCAGATGCGGACTTCACAAACTGATAATGCTCACTCTAGACCGCAAAGACAACACCAGTTACTAGAGTTGACACTTTTTAAAGCCGTATATACTTTAAAGGAAACACAATTATCATTTGCCCTAAAATGGGTTGTAGTAAGGTTCAGGCACTATATTAAATCATATTGGATCAAGAGATTTTTTTGGCCAACTTTCTTCTGTTTATACAAATTGTATATATAGAAAGAAGTCCAAACTTGTGCTGTAGAAATGCTCACATATATACAAGGAAAATGCAGCTAAGGATGTTCATTGCAGTAATGTTAAACTGGCAAAAAAAGGGAGGGAGAGAGAGAGAGAGAGAGAGAGAGAGAGAGAGAGAGAGAGAGAAACTACCAGTGTTCCTATCAACAGAGGATCATTCAACAACTTCGGAACATTCGTATTATAGAATGCTGTCTAACACTTAAAAAAGAATGAGTTGAGGATCTCTATGAATTGGCTTGGACAGATCTCCAAAATGTGGTATGTGGAAAAAGAGGGTCTCAGAACCTTATGCATCATATAATTTCATGTATGTAGGAAAAAACTGACATGCAATGGCGCACACTATTTAGTGCACCTGTAAGCAAACAGAAGCTCTGGAGAGAGATGTTCCGAACCATGGTAACTTCTGAGAAGGCGGTAACCCTGAGGGAGAGGGATCAAGTCATTTCCTAATCTAGTCACTGGCAGTGAGCAATTCATCCCACAAATACTTAGCGCTCCTCCCGTGCACAGTAGGTCTTTTTCTAGTCATGAGGAATATGAAGATGAAGAAACAGACACAGTTCTTGTCCTCATCTATTTTATATCTATATTGTTTAAAAGGGTAACAACTGTAAAAAGGTGGTGTAACCCCTTCACCAACATTTCAGCCAATTGAACAACTCTGGATGGAACATTCTCACTCATCGAGACAGCCCGTTTCTTCTCGGAATAGCTTTAATTCTCATGTAATTGAGAGGGGTGTTTTGTTTCGTTTTTACTATTAAACCAAACTTAGCTCCTAATAACCACCAACCACTGATCCTGACTTTGTCTCCCCCAGGCCACGAAGAGCCTATCTAGTCCCTTCTCTCCCGGCAGCGCCTCACATACTTTAGAAAGCAGTTGACGTCACCTGCTAAGTTAGACCAAATACCTCTGGGTCTTCCACCTGCTCTTCCTGAGACACGGTTTCAAGTCCTTTCACCATCTTGCTTCTTTCTAAATGCTCTCCCCTTTGTCTAGTTCCCTCTAAAAGCTTGTTGTCAAGCCATGGTGCTCACAAGTCACCTGGTCAAAAAAAAAAAAAAAAAAAAAAAAGAAGGGCAGACCATCATCGACCTCATTTTTAACAACCATCCCTTCGTCTGGTTCTCTGCTACGCCAACTAATTTTCTCCCCCGACAAAGGGATTTAGTTTGAAAAAATAACAAAGTAAGAGTTGTTACAGAAGGCAATGCAAGAAAGCTGCAGCTACAGAAGGTTTGGAGGAAGACAGAACACGTCTGGCACCCTTAGGATTTTCCTAAATGTTAGTTTATTAATGACGTCCATTAGCATGTTCTCATAAAACCACAAAGACCAAAGACTGTTTCAGACAGCTAATCTGAAACATGAACCGATGCCCGCTGTGCGGGTCCGGTGAGAGCGAGGAAGCCACCGTCTCCCAGAGCCTGCACACGGGGTCCGATGGGAACCAGGGACTCAACACCGCAGCTTTGGGTTCAGCCTGGGCTGGGTGAAAAATGCCTCAAATCACTCCACTAGAAGGCTGCACTTGGGCAAAAGGTAAACAACGACGTGAAATGAATGTAATTCATAAAAGCAGGCCTAGCATTTGTACACCTTTATTCATTTGAGCCTAACAACCCCTCTGTGAGGTACAAAGAATGAATCCCGGTCACGGTCCTGACCAGCAAGGAGACCCCACGACAGTAGTAAAAAGCCCAGTAAAAAGCCCGCGGGCCATGAGGCTGGAGCTGAGATGCAACCCAGCGGCCCTGCTACTTCTCCCCCAGCACTACGTGCGCCACACCAGAGCGCCAGCTCCTCGCTCCAGTCCTTAAGGAGCGAGAGTGTTTGAGAAGGTGTGAGTCAATCCACACCGTGCATTTTCAACATCCCAGGGGAGCCCCTTGTTGAAGGCAGCATTCCCCGACAGCAGCAACGCGGACACCTGGACCCGGTAATCCGCGCGGCGGGGCTGCTGCAGGAGGTCTAGCAGCATCCCTGGCTTCTGCCCACTGGATAGCGGCAGAGCCCCTCCAGGTGCGATGACCGAAATGTCTCCCAGTGTTGCCAGATGTTGCCACAGTCTCTATGGAATGAAAATCACTGATTTCAAGGAAACCTATAGTAAACCCATTTGAGTGGCAGAGACCTTTGAAGTATTTTAGAAACATGATTTCTTTCCGTACACAAACAATATTGCCTTTAGCCCTGGAAAATACATATTTGCATTTTAGTAAGGTCTGCAGATTCAGAATAGACTACAAAAGAGCAAACTTCACCTCTATAAACTCCCCAGGCACCAGGATACTGTCTGTTTACCACAAATGAGCCAAACGCAGCATCACACTTATGTCTGTCTCCGTAGCCATCCAGCCCAGGTGATGAGAAATCCTCAGCCCCTCTGGCCTCTCCTAGCTCACTTCCCACAGTTCCTGAACGCCCGTGACAGGGTACCAGTCCCCTTGGATTCACTCTCAATCACTGAGCTACTTTCAGAATCTACCGAACAATCAAGGAAAGGAAATAACCCACCACTGTGAGGAGAAAAAGCACAAGAGAGCTTGTCTTTTAGAGCCGAGCAAGCCTCTGAATCACAGTGATGACCCAGGTTGAATCTGGTCAAACAGACTCACAGGCACTTCAACCTTTTCCTCTGCAGGGAAAGAAGACATGAGCTTCTGGAGGTGGAGAAAGACATTCTGACGTGGAGCAGACGCACTGCACTGCATCCTAAGGACATCTTCCAGCGCACAGGTAAGCGCTGCAGAGTTCGCAACAGGGAACATGGCTCAACCAGCCTCTACTCGATGGGATGGAGACGGAAGGAGTCGGAAAGGAAATTCTGGAGGTTGTTAGTTAAAAATTAAATATTCTTCTTAAATTTTCTACAGTTGTTAAGCCATCGCTAAGGAGGATGAACATTAATTATTCATATTTCCTAAGATCCCACTTCAGCCTTGAAGTCATTCCAACCAATGGGAGGTCCAACAGAATCAAAAAGTGTCTACATTATCCTTCAGGAATCACTTCCCTTATGTCAGAGAAAGCGCTGCAAGCCTTTTGAGATTTTCATTAATTTCCCCCAAGGATAGTATGTACAGGTTGCCTTAAAAAACCCGAGCTGCAGGAGTAAGTTCTTCTTTCTATGCCTGCGTGGATTGGACCCTAAGGGGAGGCTGTACTTTTTCCCTGGATGGAGCTGCTCATGCACCACTCAGAGTGCGTAACAGATGCGCCAGCCAGGTGGATGTCAGATAAAAACTGTGGGCCCCTCTCTGGATGGAGGAGCCCTGTGACCGTGGAGCATTTGCTGCCCAGCAGGCTCTCGACTCCACCTTCTCAGTAATTCTACCCAACCCTGTTTCCTCCGTCCTTTAAACTTTCTTAGATTTGAGCACAAAAAAAAATTGTTTTAAGTTAAGGATAATTAATCAGTCCTTGGTGATAGCTGATTTTCAGAAGCTACATTTCCAATATGCAAACATGAATAATGAAATTCTGGAATGTGCCTCTCTGAAAAGCATGCTGTATTTTTAATGAAAATATAATTTGGGGAGCAGTCATCTGTAAATCAGCTTTTTAAAATTTACTTATTTATTTATTTATTTGCAGAAACCAACGACAAATCAGTTTGAAAGAACAGGAAAGCAAAGCATAGTATTTTACTTAAAAAATCTCATGGGAAGGTGGCTATACCTCAGCCTGAAGCTGTTGGGAAGGCACTGGCCTCAAGCCTGATGCTGACAAAGAGACAAAAACCTGTTGTCCTCTCAAACCCAGCCAAAGCAATGCTGAAAACTGACAAAGAATAGGCATCACCGAAGTGTTGGATGCAAAAGTGTGATTTAGCATTTTAACTTCTAAGAAGCATTATGGACTATGTACCTATATTGCTGAAAGAATGAATGAAATTTTAAAATTCAATCTGTTCTCTATTTTTTGTGCTAATGAAGAATAACTGGTATGCAAAACCAAATCCATAATTGATCCAAAATAATTGGTAGCTCACCCAATTACTTTATTAGTTATTAGAGTAGGAAGCACCAACATGAAATTTCTCTTCTTATTGCTTCTTCCCACTCTTCTTCTTCTTCGGTAAAGGTGCTAAAGATCAGTGAAAAGACCAAAAGGTTGGCAGCAGGAGGGGGAAGGAAAAACAGAGCAAGCAGCCACAGGGTCTGAAAACTGAAAATCAGCTCCGAATAACAGTGGAAAATGCAAAGCTATTTGGGAGAGTTAAAAGGCAGATATATGAAGTCTCAAGTTTTAAGTGTGTTCCTCTGTATAAGATTTTGATGTCTGGTTGATTGATTTCACAGCTCTCTATGATGGGTAATAGGGAAAAGATGGCAGAAAGATGGCCACCCTAAGCTCAAGAATACAGAACTGTTCATTAACAAACAGAGCACCGATCGCAAATAAAATTCCATAAATGACATTAAAGAAAACATAAGTACTTTAAATGCATCCAAGAATTACTATGCAATGTGAAAATATGCAACATGGTTTATTATACTAGATTCCTTCTATGTATGTAGCACACCCAGGAGAGAGTAGGAGGGAGGGACGGAGGGAAAGAGAGAGGCAGATCCCTCATTATTATCTCAACCAAATGGAAGAGCCCTGTTAGGAAACTTCTTTAGTCTCAGGGAAGTCTTTAGAAAATAACTCTATGTAACTATTTTAATGTTTAAAATCCTCACCCTTCTTCTTAGAGAAATATCAGTAAACTATGTACCTGGACTTTTTATTTTCCTGATAGCAGTCAGCAGAAAATCTCCTACAGTTCTAAAGCCTGCCCTTATACTTCTAATGAGACAGGATGGAAGGTACCACATATATTATTGGCCTGGAAACTCAGCTTTCCCCGGGAACCAGCTCAGCCTAAGAGCATTTTATAGATTATGATTAATGATTAACTAACTCTGCCTTCTACCTTTCTGATTGCTGGCTGGCCAGTACTAAATAAAATCCACCACAACCAAAGAACATAAATAACAATTACTATGCATTGGAGCTTTGGGCAGGGGGCAGCAAATGGGTTTCAAAGAAAATACAAACACTTGTCAAATAGAGAGAAATAAAAGTTCAAAAAGTTCTTCACAAACTTAAGGCACACCCTGTGTGGGCTATTGGCATATGGAAGGCTTTTCAAGAGACACTTGTCAATCTTACCACCCAGGGGAGCAGAACAGGAGAAACCGATGAAAGGGCTCATGGGAAAGATTTACAAATGGTTTGACATTACGAGCTTGCCAAAAAAACCTGGATATAGTAATTTACCTTCAACAGGATAAGAAACAGGAAACCAGATTCAATTATAAGGAGGTTTAGCAACAGACTGATATGTTGACATTTCCTGGATCTATTCCAGAAATGGATGAGAACATTCTAGATGCACTACAGTTTTCTCCAATATTCAGCAAGTAATATGTTTATTGCCAAATGAATCTTATGTGATTACTTCAGAGCAGGAATCACCTAGACCCTGTGGCCTTCGAGCTGCGTATACATTAAGCTCTCTGAGAATTACGAGGGCGCTAATACAGTGAAAAGGTCGTACAAACACGGACTCATCTAGGTCCGGGCGGACTGTCACCACTTGGAGATTCTGAGACTGCGTGGTCTTGCTTCTTGCCGTGCCTGAGTGATCACACCTTTGTCAAGGCGATCTGTCTTTGGCTTGAAAATGAATTTGTCCATCGGAATACACCTTACATTTTTAAGCAGGAGTGCAGTTCCAAGTACAGAGAATGAACAATGTCCCCTTCTGTTACCACAAATAATTAAAATTGTTTTAGGAAAAGGCACGTTTTCAATTGAGACTCTCTAATAGGTGAAATCAATAGTTCTCACCAGTAAACCTGGGGGCGGGGTACTTCTGTATAAATAAAGTGTTGGGGGGGCGCGGGGGAGCAGGTCATCTGACTGGAGGTCCAGAACTACCTGAGGTCATGCAGCTTCAGATCCAGGCCTGTGCGCCCTGCTTCCTATGAAGGCTGTTAGAGACCCGTGCAAACCCAGGCCCCTCCCAGGAGTCTGGGGCTAAGGAGCGTTTCTATTTCACCTCACTCACTCAGCTTTTTGTTTGCTTGTTTGTTTTTTGTTCGTTTTTCATGCATATGTTCGTTGTGCACGGTAAGAAAACAAATCAAGAGGTAAAGCCCTCATTAGACAGCCTTCTCAGCCCAAGCCAAGCAGAAAGAGAACTAATCAATACTTAGTACTTTGGACATATTGGCCCTACAAGGTAAACAATAGCAATAAAACAGAGAAGAATCCTATTCGTCTTTATTTTTATCATCACCATTATTATTGTTTGGCTCCGGTTGATTGTCACTTTTCTTTAGGGCTTTCCAAATAGAGGGCCCAATCTGCAAACTAAATACAATTGCCCTGTGCTCCACCAGAGCACAACTATAACCCAGCCTCCGATTCATGAAAATCGAGATCAACATTGACTTTGCAATCTGTTTTCAAGATTTTATCTCATACATAGGCTAAGTTAAAATAAACTTTCATTTCAGGGACCAATGTGAATTCTTAAACTATTTTTAGAGGAAAAACAACTTGTAGAGGATGGTTTTAATTTTTTTCTTTCGTTTTTGTGGTACATAGAATGTGTATGCAACTCCTCGCTTAAGATTTAAGGCTGTTTATTTTCATTACACTCATCACACAGACTTGCCCCTGGTATCAGTGGGAGATGCGTATGGGAAATACAGTTGAAGCCAGAATATACTTCTATTCTACCTATAGCCTTGGAGTTTACACCAGTCTAATGAATAGGCTAAATTGTCACAAAAATTGATTTTAGAAATGTTATTTTCAGGCAATCATTTTTCAAGTCTATCCGTTGTTAACTTGCTAAACCGGAATTCACTATGAAATTCACAGCTTAGGTCTCATCCATTCAAGTAAGCAGTATCTTCATTTTCGAAAGTAAGCTCTGGCTTAGGCTTGCTACCTCCCAGGTAAGGCCAGGCTTGCTTCCACCTGCGGGTGCATACAGAACCCAGGAGCGCGCGCTCCGAGTCCTCCCCTCGCCCCCTCCGAGGGCCCGGCCGCACCCTCGAGGGAACACAAAACTTTCTGACTGCAAACTGTAGTGCTATTGCCCCGCGATGAAAAGCAACCGAGCACAGGGAAGGGCGCTGGCTTTTGTTCCAGCGGTGCCCGGCGGGTGAGGTCAGGCCACAGAAGTTCTCCATCCCGAAAAATCGGGGGAAATTCCGTGGGACTGATTTGGGAGCCGCACGAAAGCAGCCCATTTCTACGCCATCCGCGCGTACAAACACAAGAAAAGGAGGCGTTGAGTAGGCAAAGATAAAATCCTTAGTGCCTTGCAAATCCTGCTTCAGGCTTAGGCTCACAGAGTCTCCAGATCCGCTGAAAGGCGCGAGGGGGCGGGGAGAGGAGCAGAGGCGGAACAGGGAGAAATCGGTAGAGGAGGGCGCGGGAGACACAGTCAAGATGCAGGGCCGGCCCCGCCTCCGGGTACAATCAGACAAGCTACAGTGTGCCAGCGGTTTTCGGCTTCCTGTTTGTAAAGCGAGAACCGCCTTCCCTGACTCTGGGACATGACACCCGTTCTTCCTCAAAACCGAGAACGCCTCTTCTTCGCGCGCTGAGCCCGCTCTGCCCCTGGAGGAGCAGGGCGGGGGTGGCCGCGGGGCGGGGGCAGGGCAGCGGGGCTCCGCGCCCCTCCCAGCCGGCGGCCTCCCAGGCTGAGCTGGGCCGCGAGGCCGACAAAGCGTTTCCCGCTCCCTCCCCCCACGGCCGCGTCCCAAAAGGGAGGGGGAAAGCGGGCTGGAGGGCTGGAGGACGAGCAGGCTAGGGAGGAAGGGGGGGAGGAAGGTGCTGCCGGCGGGACTGGGCAGGATCGTGCCCCGGAGGGAGGGGAGGGAGGAGGGGCTGGGCGGCCTTGGAGAACGGGGAGGAGGGCAGGATTCTTGAAGGCCAAGATAAACAAATTGTTCCTCTTCACGTGCGGGGCGGGGGAGGTGAAGAGGGTGGGGAGCGAGCGCGGCAGCCTCGCCTCTTCCCCTCCCCCAAGCCGGCTCTTTGTCACCGAGCGCTGGCCTGAGCGCCCAGCGCTAGCCTGTGGCGACACCCGAACCACCCCGGGCTCCGAAGACTCCCAGACCCCGGACATGTGCGATTATCAACCGCACACTGCGAAGGCCGCCGATCGAGGTGCTGTGTGCCGGGGCAACGGGCAAAAGCGCTCCGCGCTCCAGGATTCCCATCGCCTAGTCCGCTCTGCACACCCGCGCTTCACTAACCCGGGTAGTGCGGTGGGGGAAGGGGCTGCAGACACCTTTCCGAGCTTCCGGCCTCCCCCCACCCCGAAAGGAAAGCAAAAGAACCTGAGACAGGAGATAAGAGAAAGGATTCTACCCTCCGGGTTAGGGGGTGGGAACTGCCCCTTCCTCCGGGAGAAGTTAAGCCATTGGCTGCTCCATCTACCTCGAACCCACCCACCCAGCCATTTAAGCCTCTTTCACCTCCCTGCTGCCCTCCACTCCTCCGGGCTTATTAGATGGGCTCGGAAAGTTGGCGGGGAGCGGGGCGGGGGGCGAAGCGGAGAAGCTCTATGCACGCAAGTTTGAGGAGGAGGAGACACAGTCCCCAGCGAAGTTGCGTGGCAGAGACTCCTGGCGCAGGCTGAGCACGCAGCTCTTACTCCCGCCCCCACTGGACCGCTCCCCCCTCGGCCCTACCCGCCGCTCCACCTGCCGGGCCAGCCCGGGGTCTCCAGCTGCGGAGAAGCGCACCCGCGCCCCGCATCCGCGCGCGCTCCCGCGAAGGCGCGCGCGCAGCCATCCTCGCTCCCTCCTCACACCACTTCAAAGTTCATTCACAAAACTCTCAGACTTTCTCAGCCCAAAGGGGGTGAGCTGGGGAGAAGAGGCGAAAGCCTCTTGCTTCCCCCACCGCCCCCCGGGGATTGAGGGCCTGGAGCCCGCCCAGAATCTGCCACAGCATCAGTTTCTCCCCGCACCCGGCGGTTGTGCGGAGGGGTGGGCGAAGGGGGAGAGCGTCTGGGGAGGAGAGGCGGCTTTGCGAGGGGTGGGATGGGGTGGGAACCGTGAAAAGGAGGAGCGAGGTTTCAACTCTGGGTTCACTCTGTTTAAAAATCGGTATCTATGAGGAGAGACAGAAAAACTTTTCCAGTGCCTCCCTCCGCTGCTCCTCCAGGCTCCCTCCGCCCCTCGCAGTCGTGACTGGCTCATCCCCTCTCGCCTCCTCTTCCCCAAATCTGACAACCCTGACAGATTAACAGGTAGCAGCGACCGCAGCTTTCCCTCATAAGAAAAGTTGACGTTAACCCTTTGGCTTCAGCCCACCTCGCCCACCGTGCAAATCAGATCCCCGTCCCCCACGTAAGAAGCTCCAGCCCCCACCCCCACGCGCGCGCGCGCGCCCCATGCCCGCTGCCAGCGCGCCCTCACCATGATCAGCGTGTGGTTCCTCTGCTCCGCCGAGGCAGCCTCCGCATCTTGCTGGGGTTTGCTCTGGTGCTGCTGCTTGCCGGTGCCGGCGCCCGATTTCTTGGCCCTCTGCTCCAGGGTGCGCTGATAGAGGCTCACGGTGTCCCGGCGCTCCAGCTCCAGCTGCTCCACCTGAGCCTGCTGGTACCTGTTTTCGCAGTTGACGTGGTGCCGCCGGCAGCCCTCGATGCGCTGGCGGAGCCGTTCCACCACCGTGCTGTGCTTGGGGACGGCCGCCGAGCTGCCGCCGGGGGCCCCGGAGCCGCCGCCGCAGCCGGCAGCGGGGTGATTGCTACTCGGAGCAGCTGGAGTACTATTGGGAGTATTATTCACACCGATCCCGGCCCCGGCGAGGCTGCTGTTCAGGCTACTGTTGATGCAAATACTACTGCCATTCGCGGCAGCAGCGGGGGCTGCGAAATCCCCCATCCTGCTCCCCGGGCACACTATTTTGGAAGAACTTTTTTTATCCACCCCCCTATCAGCCTCCTCCTTGGGTCCAAGGATTAAAATAGTTTAAGTGGAACGCGGGGGAGACGCAAGCACATGGATGGAAACAGCAATCCCGACGGGGCGAAAAAGAGGGGGGAGAGATTTTGGGGTGGGTTTTTTGTTTCCCTTTTTGTAAAAACTGTAAAGCTCAAGGAGAAAAAAAGGGGGATCAGAATGCTATCAAACACCTATCAACAAAAAGAATCACAACAAACTGAGCCAGCAGCAAATCGGGTTGCAACTCAAGGGGAGATCCGCTCCTCGCCTGCCTTCTTTTTATAATCCATTATTTTCTAATAAATTCCAGGAGATTTCCGGTGGTTGGCAAGCATTTTTTCCCTACGTACCGAAAAACACACCCCATGTACACACACAAGCATATGCCTCCAGTGCGGACACGCGCGACACACACTCACTCCACACCGCATCGGAAAACGACAAGCTTGCTTATTGCATTTTCCTTCCACAAAAAAGTTTTGGTGTTTATGCCGCCCCGTGTTCTCAAAGTACTTTGGCTGCTCAGTTGCATTTCACAGGATCCTAGATATCAAATCCTCGGGCTGGGGGAAGTAAACACATGGACAGTCCGAGGCGACTGCAAAAGTAGATCGGTGAAGTCCTTTGCAAAACGCCGCGCGGAGAGCAGCCCCTAACGCTCGGCTGGGCTGCCGCTGCCGCCGCTGCTCCTGCCACCATCACAATGATCAACTGCTCGCCGCCGCCGCCGCCTCCTCCTCCTCCTCTCGCTCCTCCACCTCCTCCTCCTCCTCCATGCCAGCGGAGTGATATCAGGACGCGCGAGCTCAGTAAACACGGCAGCGGCGGCGGCTGGAGGCCGTGAGACAAGCCCGGGGACACGGCGCAAAACCCGGCCCGGACTCACCCGGCAGGAGCGGGCGCGGCACGCACCGGCAACGGGCTCCCGCCTCCCTCGCCTCGCTCTCCCCGCCCCTCCTACGTCTCCAAGCTCACTAACCCAGGCTGGGAACCGGAGCTGCCAGAAAAAAGAAAAAGAAAGATTCTGGGAGATCTCGAGAATGAATCAACTTTTGACGTGCGTGTGTGTGTGCGCGCGTGTGTGTGCGCGCGCGCGGGATGGGGGGTGGGGGCCACAGGGACGCGCCCTGCTGGATTTCCTTATTCCAAGCAAGGTATCAAGGGAGCCCAAGTTGTTGTTATACATTTATGCATTATATTGCAGAACTGTGCATGATCAGGCAGAAACATTGAGGCTTCACAGCAGTTGTCTGTCATCCCTATTCATGTGGAAAGAAAAAGGCAAATGAGTGACTTGTTTTTGAAACCCAGGTAATAAGTCTTCCCTAGTAATAACCCTCCGTACGGGCACTTGTTCAAACTCTAGGCCATTCTTAACACACAAATGCCGAATTCTGAGCAAAAAGAAATAGGCATCAAAAACTCAGAATATTATTTAATTCCCTGTACATAATGATTGTTGTTATTAAGGCAATTACTGTTTTACTTACCCTTGGAAAAAAATTAAAATAAAGCAAGCAGGGACTCGGAGGTGAGACTAACAGTACATTTTAACAGACTGTTTTGAACACTAGGTGCTAATAACAGGAGGAATTAAGGGTCCTTCGTAAATCAAGTGGAAAGATTGCAGATTTCATGGACTAGAACTCTAGGAAAACCACAGCATTTCAGTTTGTTGTGACCAAAACAAAAACAAGCAAAGAGAACAGCCTTACCTTATTACTAGATCTATTTCTTTCTGTTTAAATGAATTCACAAAGTACAATTAAAATGGAACAGCAACTACAGAAAGCAATCTAAACTTTCCATCATCTTTCCAGACATTGACTACTTAAAAAAACAACAATTAAGAATCAAATATAATATCTTTGAATCTGGACTTAACCCGTTGCATAATTTTTTAAAAAATTAAAATGGAGAAACGTTTTTCTGATCATCAGTAAGATGAAATCTTGATTGTGTGCTGTTAATAATAAGGCATTTTGTATTATCTCAGTAAATCTTATAGAATTAGTTTTTAGGGTAAAAATACACCCCAGTTTTCTAAAATAGCCGGGGATAAAAGAACTTTGGATTTCATGCATTAGTCATGAGATCTGATTTAAGCCATCTTCATTTCTTGGCATTGCAGAGTAGCACCGGATGCTATTTCTAACCTCATAAAGTCAGCAATAAGAGGCTATATTTTTCTTCAATTAATCAGGTTTATATGGTGAACTACAGCTTTAACATCCCCTAGATTATATGGTAAATGGGGAGCAAAACATGGTGTGAGCTTATCTCTACCTAGTGAAGCCAATGTGGGAGGGCATCTGTCGTTGAAAGTTGCCATTTTTTTTCCAGAGGGCTAGTTAGTTAACATGCAACCTTCTGTATCATAACTGCCCCTCCAAGTCTGTTGGAATTACATTGAATTAGTAGTTCTTTAGCAGAACTTAGATGAGACCATAAAAACACAGAGAAATTATAAAAAGTTACAAGAAAAAGACTTCATAAAGTGGCCTTGGTCTTTTTCACACATTCACTAAATAATATCTCTATTAATTCAGTAAACACGTGGCTTCACTACAGAGAGGAAGCCACGACTCTGCATTCCCTCCCGTCTCTCTTCTCTATAGTTGAATTCTTACCCCTCCTACCCCATGAGCCTGCGCTGACCACACAAGACCGCAACTTGATTTACAGAAGCAACAAACTTGAGGGTCTTTATTCAGTTTGGAGGCTTGGGTTCTCATTCCAACATTTTCCTGTGACTCCAAATTTAACAAACAAAATTTTTCACTGAGAGTTTGTTATTCTGAAAAAACAAAATAAAACAATAGCAGCAACGTGCATTCCCATCAAGCCATTTACCTCTCCTATCATGAAGGGAAACCAAAAATACACAAGAATTTGCATCCTTGTCTTTGGGAACACTCGGTGGCTTTACCCCAGAGGTCCCCAATGACAATGGTTGTGCTATTCTTGCACAATCACATTATGTTTTGGTGCCCGAGTTTAGTGCCATGGGTAGACTGCAGAAAGGAGAGGGTGACTGTTTGTGGGTGTATGCACACACAAACACACTCACAGAAGCATTTGTTTTCTCCTGTCGTTGGGGTAGGAGTGGCAGCCACAATCTCCGAGATGTGGGGAAGAGAAGGACTGTAAACCTGTGGGGACCCGAGGGGAAGAGTCTTTGAGGAAGCTGATCCATGCAGTACTCTGCTGTGACACAATTAAGGTCAGAAACTCCATCCTCATTGTGCAGGACAATTAGAAGAAAGAAGCAGGAAGTGAATAAGACTTGGGCCTTGAGCAACATAGGCAAGCCACCCTGAATCTGAGATGTTAATCTATTCCAGTAACTTTAGAAGAAGCACAGGCCTGTATGCCAGCGACTTCCAGACTCTCATGATATATTCCTGCAAGGACACCATCTTTGTTGGTCACCTTCCTTTAGAACTCCTTGAAAGTCATAGCAAAGTTCAAGTTCCAGGAAAGCAATTTTAGTCTCATCTCCCAACTAAGTATTCTGATAGCATGACCATCTTCATCACATACATGAGCCCACTACGGAGCAAAACTTCCAGATCAGAGCTATGGACACATCATCAGTGCTGTTGCTCTAGAACAATGAACTCCGAGATGCCATAGCAGAGACGAGAAAGAAATTACATGGTTTTGATGATATCTCTCAGGATGCCCAAGAGAAGAAGGGCTTGATAAATATGTACTTGTACCAGGTTGTCCTGAAACTCTGGCTCTGAGCCACCGAACCAGATTCCCTTTCCTTTAGCTGGCTCTGCCTCAGCCTCCCACGTCCGTGTTGATAGGACCCAGTGTGCTAGTGTTAAGAAAAAGGTCTTTGTATAGAAACACCAGCGTATGCGACACTTCTACTTCCCTATTAATGTGGGTCGATAGAACTGGCTTCACAATTGTTCTCTAAATACATGCTTGGTGATACGGTACAGTAGGGACCCTCTGCTACCCACCTATGGGTAAGCAGCCTTTTTAAAAAAAAAAAAAAAGATTTTATTTATTTATTTTTAGAGCAGGGGACAGGAGGGAGAAAGAGAGGGAGAGAAACATCAATGTATGGTTGCCTCTCACATGCCCCCAACTGGGGACCTGGCCCGCAACCCAGGCATGTGCCCTGACTGGGAATCAAACCAGTGACTCTTTGGTTTCCAGGCCAGCACTCAATCTACTGATCCACACCAACCAAGGCAGCAGACCCTTATATATGCCCACAGGTGGCCTGGGCAGTCTTGCATTACTAGCAGCAGGGACTGTGCCCTCAACTGTCTAGCAAGAGCTGTCACTCAATAATTCCACAAATGTAGTTATGGCTGTCTGTGTCCCAGGCCCCTGCAGTAGGCCTGGGAATAAGCATAACAGCGTATAGCACGCAGGCCCAACCTCAGTGATGGCCTACCAGACTTGGGGCAGGAGATGCAGTGGTGGGACTAAGATGAGGTGGGTATGAGGGCACATAAAAGAGGCTAGGGGTGCATGCTTGGAGGTCTACCAAGTCTTCTCCAGAACTCACTCTGAAAGCCAGGTGGAAGCAAGCCAAGCAAAGGCTGGTGGCACGTCCAAGTGGGGCGCTGGGAGACAGCCTGTCTCAGCAGACCCACCAACGGCTTCCCCTCGCAGGAGCGTGAGTTTGAGAGCGTGTAGCGAGAAACAAGAAATGAGGCCGAGGCTGGGAGATAAGCAGGAGCCAGACCGTGAAGGCCACGCAGAAGTTTTGACTATCTCTTCAAGACAGGGCTGCCATTGGAAGGATTCAAGCCGAGTTACACTTTTCACTTTGGCAATGCAGTGGATGTGTTATTCCAGTGTTTTCTAGAGTGCCTTCTGGAGAGGCTGGTACTGTAAACTGTTTTACCAGAAAGGCTTCTGAGCCAAGCAAGGGGAGGAGATGTCCTGCACCCCATCGCTCTCTCAGAGGTGCGTTACTGCGCTCAAGGCCACCACAGAGCTTGCAGCAAGTGAGCTGAACTTGGCTTACCCGAGCACTGCCCAAATCCTGTTTTGTCCCACAGAACAAAACGCACTGTAGAGAGCTTGGTGCGGGAGAGTAAGTCTGAAAGCAATTGTAAAATCATTTAAATTCACAGTTGTCTGGGCACGTGGTCTGTGAAAAGGATCACACTCTCCTGACCGAAGGGCCAGAATCACTAGCCCTTGTGGCTCAAGGCCCTTCCCTAACCCGAAACCAGGTGTGTTGAAGTGTGTCCTTTAACTGGTGGGGAAGGGCAACCCAAAGGCAAAACTCCCAGAAGGCTAGATTTGCGTAGCCTTTTTAGCATGAGTACTTTGAGTATGTGGTATTAATGTCTATCTCTGTATAGTAAAACCTCTTTATTAGGGGAAAGGTCAGATTTCTTTAACTGGAAATCTTAATTATGTAATATCTTTAAAGATATATAGTTTCATTACTTTTGAAGCATTCGTCTAGTCGAACAATTACTGGCCTCTCGGAGCTATTTTAATGAGCTCTTTCTACCTAGTAAGCCAACTGTGTGACACAGCCCCTGTGGACTAGGGCGTTTCAAAAGTTGGTTTCCTTCAGTATTTCAATGTTCCTAGCAAGACCTTGTTTACATGATTAACTTTCACTTTTTATGAAGAAGGGGTTTACCAAGCTCTAGACCATGTCATAAATTTTGAGAGGAGTATGAATTAATGGAATTTATTTTCTTAATCATGTGTGTGTGTGCGTGTGTGTGTGTTTTATGGTTATTAGGAGAAAGGTTATGTAATATCCGTGGCAGACCAATTTTTAAAAAGCCTCTCATTTTGTTTCACGTATATACCTCTACTCTCAGTGATCAATAATTTCATGTAAGAAGGCATCTGCTTTGAACAGGTCTGGCTTCCAAGTAGGATGTGGAAAACTTCTGAAATTTGGGGAACATATTTGTAAAATCTTTCATTTATTGCAGGCATATAAGCAGACAAACTGTCAACTTTAGAAACAATTATCTAACAGATAATCAAAGAACTGGACAATTGTACCTTTTTATCGTAAACATTTCCTGGTGGTCAGCAATCGCATAGGATATAATTTTAATGGCCAAGATTCACTGAAAACTTGCTTTTTTCCAGGTTCTGTTGTTAGCGCCCCCTCTTCACTGGTGAAGATGCTGAAGGAACCCTGCCAAAAGCGGCAGAGCCCAGATTTTGAACCCGGGAGTTCTGACCCGAGCGAGCACACTGTGGAAGGAACATGGCAAGGAAGTGTGCTCCTAAGGTTCCTTCTAAATTCAGAACTCTGCGTTTTGATGAGACTGGAATTGCTGCGTTTTAGCCAGATGTCACTTGAACAAAAGCCTGTTGTCGCGGTGTTTAGGCGGAATCCTGCTCAGGAGTCATCCTGTCCTTGGCCACGTCTCCCTCCGCCCTCCTTCTGAGGGCTGCAGGTGTCACTGTCTGGGCACTGATGTTATCACCTTGAATTGTGACTGTCTACTCACTTGTCTGTCTCTCTCTGGCGTGCTACTGGTGTTTGGACCAAATGCAGGCCTGGCATGATGGGGCTCTGTAACTGTGTCCGGGAATGAGTGAAATGAATGCGTGGACAGTTCACAGTTGATCCAAGTTACCAAGTTGGAGAGGGAGCTGGACCAGGGCAGGACAGTAGTCCCGGAGGACATGGATGCTGTGGGGCCATTGTGCAGACACTCTTTGAAGGCAACATAAGAAAACCATAGTAAGATGCGATTTATGCTTCCAAACATGTTTTCTCAGGTGCTCGAGGAGTTCTATACGCTGTCTGGGAGAGGGGCAGGGTGGAAGAGGGGCAGAGGGGCAGGCGAGCCTCAGACAGAGTCTCCCTGCACTCTGCCTGCTGTCAGCGCGGGGTCAGGCCGCACGTTTGTGAGACGCCCATGGCCGCGGGTCAGAGGTCAGGCAAGGCTGTGCCCCCATGTTAACCCCAACACCCCCGGGAGGCACATGAACCAGAGCTGGCCCACGCGCGCTTTTCACGTGAATTCAGCTCTGTGCTCTTCCGTTTACTTCATCTGTTCATCCAGGCTTGGAAGGTCTGTTCTGGAGTCGCCAGGTCTGTGGAGGAAAATACCGAGCCCGGTGTACTTATTTCACTTCATGGACGCTATAAGGGTTTTAAGGTAATTCCAACTACAGGCCAGAGAAAGATGGAATTCCACCATATTATTACTCCGACTTTGGAAATAAGAGAATGAAGGTGTAAAGAGTTTTTATGACTTGCATTCAAATAGGCTCCAAAGCCCCCGTCTCATGCTCCTTCCCCGACCCCCCTTTGACTTGTTCTGTCGCTACCTGGGGACTCTGGAGCCATTCTGTCACTGTGGTTGCCATTGCTCGGTGAATATTTATTGATGATTGACATGTCCTGCGCCAGGCGCCAGGGATGCATGCTTGACAGAACCCCCCCCCCCCAAGGGAGCTTAATAATCCGGGGGTGGGGGGGAGGAAAAGCAAGGGTGGCGCAGGCTAACATAGGAGAAGCGCAATCAGCTCTGGGCTGACCGGACTTTGAGGGAGGGATAGGAAGGTATGTTAGAGTTAAAACAAAGCTAGTAAGAAGGGGACTGGGAGAAAACGCAATGCACCTGAGCTTAGAACTACACACCAATATTAAGGAAAGGCTGACCGCCTATACATGTCTTTGAAAAGATAAAAAAATAGTAAGATACAACGGTTGAAGGACACAAAGCATCCCGTTTCATTGTCTGATGAAGAGTCGCCCAAAGGAATCTGTTTCATGGTTTGATTTTGTCTGTCCCTCAGTGGCCTGCTCCCTTTTTAACATTGGAACAAAGCTGAGGCAACACCAGGCTGTCTCTGAGCGACCTGTGTTCTTCGCTGTTACTCCAGTAGACAGTCTAGGTCAGCGGTTTTTCAGCTACGTTAAATCCTAAGAATTCCTTGGGGTGGGACACACAGGCTGTCGTAGGTGAGGAGAGGAATAGGTTGGGTCGCTGCCTTGTCTCTCAATGTGGAGTAAGATTTCCTTTGGATAAAGGGTTCCCCAGCTAAAGAGAGTTTGGAAATAGTTCTAAGTTTCATCATGCTTTTGCAGACAAATTCTCTCTCTCTCTCCTCTACCCATTCGGCACCTCTATCACACACAGGTTATGGTTTCGTTCTCTTCTTGATGGCACCAAACCCTGGTGCACATCGGCTCCAAAATGGTTAACTTTGGCTCCAAAGTTTAACGATCTGCTTGCTGAACATCAGCATCCTCAAATTTTTCTTCATTCCTCTGAGCTGGGCAGGTTAAGGATGGTCCAACCAAGTGGGAGATGAGATGGAGAAAACTGCATTTTCTAGGACTCCAGTGGGGGGTACTGTTCTGGAACACTGGGACCATCTGCCTGTGTAGAGGTAGGTAGTGTTGTGAGACCCTAGAGTCACGCAAAGGTCGGTGGTTGAAAATCTCTGTGCTAAGCGGGGTGTGTCCTGGCATCACAGGGGTTTTGTCTTACTGAGTGGGGCAGGAGAGCTTGGGACTGCGCAGGGCGACAGCTACTGGTAACCTAGGCTCCTCCACGTCCCTCAATTCCTCGTTTGAGTAAATGCCAAACAAAGTGACTTCAAGGGCCACCAGATGATGAATCCACCCAGGTCTCCACGCGCCTCGGTCCTGACATGCCCCTGGTTATACGTTGGTTTAGTGACGCCAGAGAACAATCGAATGTGAAATGCAACAACTTTAGGATCAGTGCATTGGAGCCCATGAGATTCCAGACAAAGGTCTCGGCCTTGGCTGCCATGCCCTTCACTTCTTCTGGCCAATTCTCTGTTGAAGAAAATTTTCAGCATGGGAGAGGCAAAAAGTCCGTGATACCTCAGCAGCCATAAGGAGCAGACTGGCATAGGGATGAAGTAAAAGCTGCCCAGGACAGTGGAAATTCATGATCCAACTCTGCTCAGCCCGTAGGTGACAACAGATGTTGCAAAAAGAGAGAGAGAAAAAAAAACCAAGACTAATTGGTAAAGGGAAGCAGTCACCCAGACTTGAAGCAGAAATAGTGTGGCACCTGTTGGCTAAACTGAAGTTCAAACCATAGACCTGTTATGCTACACTGATTTGTAGTCATTAAATACTTCATAAAATACTTTCCCTCACAAAGCACTGGTGTTTTTTTTTTTTAAAAAACTACATTAATCCTCCTTAAGTATTATTGTTTTTGGCTTCTCAATTACTACGCCCATGTCACCCGGTCACAGAACACCTTTATATCTTTTCAAAATCCTCTTACCTACATTTTTGCTTGTAAAGTTCACAGAGGGGAGGGGAGATGGAACCTCCCCTGGCTCCCAGGGCCTGTTGGTCCCCCAGACCGCCTTCCACTGGGCCACAGGGATTGATTGAAAGATGGGCGCGTAACTCAGACCAGTCCAATTAAAGCTCTCTCTGGGAATTTTGTTGGCACTGTCAGAGAAGGAAGATTTTCTGATCCAGAAATAATAGATGTTAAGGACTATAAGCTTGCAACTGCCTGGGGCCAGCTTTGATATAACACAGACAAAGCCCATTTGAAAATACAGCCAATCCAGAGAAACACAGAGCTAAGAAATGGAGAGAGTCCTTCAAGGTGCTATTTCTGTCCTGGATCCGGTTGGACCCAAAGCCAGAAGAAAACCACTATTAGGTGGTGGGATAAAGTGCGTTATATCCATACACTCAAATAAGCAACTGTTGAAATCAGTCCCATTCAGCTATATTGATTGACATTAGAAGAACTTCATGACATATTGTTGATTTTAAAAAGCAGGCTATATAACATATTACAAAAACACTCATAAAATTATGTAATTTTGTATAAATCTAGCAAACTCTCGAAAGCTAGTTAAACACCATTACTCTGGGATTTTAGGTGTTTTTTTACTATTATTTATTCTTTTCCTTATGACTTTAATTGTTTATGTATATATAAAAAAGAGAAATAAATGAAAACTTTGTATTTTCTAGAAAGAAAAATAGTGAAAGGAAGGAAGGCAAGAAGGGAGAATCTGAAGAGAAGGAAGAACAGGAGTATCTGTAGATCTAAGTTTGCTAAATGACTCAGGAAAAGATTCAAGGAGGAGGTGATACCATCTCATGAATTTTAAAAATGTATCGTCCAGGTGGGCAGATGAGGAGAGAGCATCCAGAAAGATGAAACAGCAAAGGAGAAGGTTCAGAAAAGTGAGAAGCCATGATGTCTTCAGGAATAAGTTTTCTGATATAGCTAAATAAGTGTCATTGAATTAGCTATTTAATCTTACCATGAGGGCAGAGTTCCTTCAAGTCAGTGTTAACGCAAGGAATTTCCCATCAGGACTGCATATGGGATGGACAAGGGAAAAGAAAAATACTGTACGTCAGGGACACCGGTCTCTACATCCAATTGTTTAACCACATCTCTCCTTCAAGTTTTAATAAATATCCTCAGCTTAATGTGTCTACAGCACAGCTCCTCATTTCCTCTCCAAATCTGCTCCTCCTCTGTGGTTGTGAATTTTTGCGTCAACTTGACTGGGCCATGGGGTGCCCAGGTATTTGGTGCAACATTTTCCTGGGTGTTTCTCTGAGGGTGTTTTGGATAAGATTAACATTTAAATCAATAGTAAAGCAGATTGTCTGCCCAAATGTGGGCAGGCCTCATCCAATTAGCGGAAAGCCGGAACAGGATGAAATGGCTGACTTACCTGCAGGTAAGAAGGAATTCCTCCTAGCTGCCTTCAAACCAAGACATCAGATCTCTCCTGCCCTCATCCTTGAACTGGGTCTGCAGCTTGCCAACTCTCCCCGCAGAATTGGGACTTACTAGCCTCCATAATCATGTGAGCCATGCTTTTATCTATCTGTCTGTCTGTCTGTCTATCTATCTATCTATCTATCTATCTATCCTCTCTCTCTTCGGAGAACCCTGACTAAAATATTCTTCCTTTCCAGTGCCCCCATACAGAATGGCCAAATGAGTCTACTCATGCCTTGGTATAAAAACCTTGGGGTGATCTTTGACCCTCCTCTTTGTTTCATTCGTAAAATCCAACTCAAAGCAAATCATGGCACCTCTACCTTTCAAATATATCCAGAATCTGACCCTCCCTTGTCTTGCCTCCGGCTACCAACATGGTCTGAACCTCCATCATCTCTCAGCTGGGCCCATGCATTAGTACCCTAACTGGTCTCCCTGCTTCCCCATCCCACACAGCGGTGGCCACATCCTCCTCAGACATGCCTGGTCCTGTCCTTCCTCTGCGCACAACCCACTAGTGGTTCCCATCTCCTTTGGGGCAGAATCCAAGTCCTCACCATGTCTGCAGCCCCTGTGGGACCTGACTCCCCTCTACCTCACCGCCTTCATCTCCTGCCATTCCTCATTCATCCGCTCCATTTCCTGGCCTTCCTGTCTTTTTTGTTTTAACAGGCCAGCAACTCCCTCTGTCGAAATGCCCTGTTTCCAGGTGTCTGTCTGCAGGGACCTACCTCACTCCTGCCAGGTGCGTCCCTCAGACAGCTTCCCCTGTGATGTATGAAATAACCCTCTCCCGCCATCTCCTACATCCTCTTACCCTTCTATGAGCCGTCTTTCACCACCAAGCATATAGTGCACCGTATTTTATTTACCTTCCAAGTCTCCTTCTAGAACACGAGGCCCATGAATGCAGACAGTTTATACCTCGTTTCTCTATCCCCTGCACGTGGAACAGAGGCTGGCACATGAGGTGGGGCACTTGAGACCTGTTTGCTGAGGAGTCCATTTAGTTTCTTCCCATATATGGAAGGAAACAAGATAATTCTCATGTGAAAATAGTTACCATTTATTGACCACATACTATATATGGAGCACTATGCCATGCTTCTCACATAAATTAACTCACTGAGTCCTCCCAAGCACCTTAGAGGGCGCACAGCCTTCTCTGAATGAGCAGACCGAGGCAGAGATAACTGTAGGATGGACATCATGCAGCTGATTCCGGACTCCAGTTCTCCCATCCATTTGTTAAGAGACACTGAAGAACAGCAAGGATCGAAAGAGACGTGTTCCATACATTTATTTTCTGGGGACTCAAATAATTCCCACTATGCAGTATCTCCACTTGCTCACAACCAAACAGAACAGCGGAGAGCAAGCAGTCTACCCAGGGAACTCCTGTGAAGTTCATACTGTGATGCCTTGGGAGCAATTTGGTGAGTGCTACGAGGTGACAGCAAAGACTTGTTTGAAAAGCTTCCGTGGGTCATACGCACCTTATACACATGGCAGGAGCTTTCCAAGCCCTTTTGAAGATGCAGACAGTTCTTTTTACTCTTGGTAACTTACTCATTCATGTGTCCCACACGCAGTCACTAAGCACCATCGGGTGCCGGGCACAGCTCTAGGCACCGGGGGTACAGAACTATCTTCTTCATGAACTGTCATCCTCACCTGTAGCAGGATGGAGCTCGGAGAGCACAGCACTTTGGAGCAAACTCTGCATCAGAGAGGCCTGGGTACAAATCCGGCCCTGCTGTTCCTGGGACGTGACCTGGCATAAGTTACATAACTTGTCTAAATCTCAGTTTCTTTGTGTATCAAACGGAGGCTATATTGATTATGAGATCTACCAGGCTGGCTTATTAGGGAAATTAAAGGAGAGTGCCTGACACACACTAAGCTTTTGGAAATACACTACCCATGACGGAGCGGATGGGCTGTAAAACCTTTGTGAGTTTGAATGTGGTTTGGCACATATGATGAACTTACAGTTTTGTAGGTTTCTTTTCATTTAAGAGACCGGAGCCTGTTGCAACTTTAGTATTTTGAAAGAGTGTGAGTTTATCAACATTTTCGACCAGATCGCTAACCTTTGTGATGGAGTCGAAGGGTCTTACACTCCCAGTTAGACACCATGCTGGAACTATTAAAAGAACTCCGATTCATAAATTTGCCCATTCTTTTTTCCTTCTGGGGCTTTCTGGGAAAGCAGCCCATCTGCAGAGAGCTACTTTGGCTATCTTCCTTTGCCTTTCAAAGCCCTCAAAATAAAGTCCTTAAGTATCTCATAATGGGTTCATGGGATTGCTGGTTTTGTTTATAACATGTCAGAAGCAACAATTTTTATACTACTAATAGATTCATTACAAAATATAAGGAATACCTCAGGTGGTTTCTGAATGGACCAAATATTCACATTTATTTATAGGCCCTTCTGCCTTCACGGACATCAGACCAGAAGTTACAAACCATAAGTTCTAAACGTAGGCCTGACACATGTTTGATCTTGACTTTACTGGTGATTTTGTGCTTATTTGTCTATAGCAGAAGGTCAGTGTCTATATCATCTTCCAATTCTAACATTCTACAATTGCCCATAAATAAAGCTAATCAACAAGAAACCTATCCTACTTGGTTCACAGAACTTAACATGAGGGGACAGGAGCCTACTCAGGGACGGATGGGCACAGGGGTGCTCCATGTCAAGCTGTGAACACTGTGTTACAGCCCTCAATGAGAAGACAGTGACAAGGGTTAAAGTAACAACACACATACATCTATTTCTAAGCATAAAGATGTATAGTAGTCACAGTCATTTTCTTGAAAATTATTTGAACAATATCTGACATTAAAAACCTATTGAAAATGCAAATGCCAATACATCTAATACCACGTACAAAAGTTGAAAACTGAGGCCTTCCTTGCTTAGTTAGTGACTCTAACCAACCCCACTGCGTGTTCAATGAGAATCAGTGTTAGATTTAAGATTTAGTTCAGCCCAGCACTTCAAAGGGGGCTGGCCTTCAAACGAGGGGTTGTCATTGGCACATAACTTTTTGGGGACTTAGGGGCCCTTTAAGATAAAAAGGGACCCTTTTAGCCTGAGCTCTGGATGAAGCAGAATTAATGAAATGTCTTAGCTTGAAACCCTTTGCCCTTGAGAAACAAAGAGCTCATCCAGGACAACTGGCAATATTTGCAAACCAAAAGGGGCCGTTGAGTAATGCTTTGCTGCGAACATTCTCTTGGTGGGGAAAGTATTTCCTCACCTTCCTTCTTTCTCTGTAGGTTGGGCTCCTGTGCACAGAAGAATGAGTCTGAGGTGTCTTCTGAAGGCAGGTTGGAGACAGGTTGTCAGAATTGTGTCTCAGCCACTAGTACGCTGAATTCACAGAGCAGCTAATTGCTGCAAATTACCCTGGACCCATTGCACCGCCTGAGGAGAAATAAGAGACAAGTAAAATCAGTGGCTGTATTTTCGCCTGTTACCTTTCAGTCTGATTTTCTTGGGGATCTGTGTGCAGTGTGAGGATGTTTGATGCATGTAGATGGTCGATTCCCTGAGCTTCATGAAATTGGAGCTAAGCAAAAATCTTTGAGAATCTTTGTCACTGCAGTGGAGTGATTTTTACAAAAAAAATTGACTTGATTTATGAAGATTACAACTAAGAATGAATTTAAAGCCTTAAACCTCCTGCAAATTTAGCAGGTCAAAGCCTTGAACTTTCCTTACCTTAGCGCATGCCTGCAGGTATTTACACAATGGAGTAGTTAGTTATAGGAACCAGCTAAAAATCAACATCCTCAAGAATAAGTAGGTATGAAAAAGACTGATTAGAAGTTTTGGAAACATGCATTCTTTGAAATTAAAATTTTCAATAGATGGGATAAAGTCTAGAATGAACTCAGCCGAAGAGAGAATTGGAAATAGTGCTGAAAACTTCACATGGGACGCAGTACAGGAGGGAAACTGTGAAAAAGAAGTTAAGAATCATGAATCATAGATGCAGGGGCTCCATAATAAATGCAAAGGAGTTCCAGGGAAAACCAAATGAAAGAGAAAGATAGAGGAACAGCATTTGATATGGTTGAGAAAGTTCCAGAATGGAAGACATACCCTCAAACTAAAAGCTCACAATACATTCTAAGCAACTTAAGTAAAAATAAATTCACATTGTGGGGCAAATAAAGCATCAAGGGCAGATAGAGCATCCTAAAAGACAAGCTGCCTATGAAAGAACAATGGTGGGGCTGGCAGTGGTCCTCTCGTCGGCACTGAGAGATGCAATAACCATTCAAACAGCCGAAGGCAAAGAATCTTGGATTGAGCTAGATTTTTGTACTGAAACTAAACTATCATTCAACATAGTGACAAGAGAAAGACATTTCACCCATGGGCGGTTTACCCTCTCATAGGCCCATTAAAAAATTGATTGTAAAGAAAAAAGTCTAATAATAAGTATAACAATAGTTAACAGCCTATATACCTCAACTACTTTTAATCTTCACAAGAATACTATGAGGTAGATACATTTGAAACCTCACTTTACAGTCAAGAAACTGACATACAGAAAGATTAAGATCTCATAGCTAGAAAGAATTAAGGTTTAAATCAGGTAAGCTGTGAAGACATTGGATAAAAAAAATAATAACAAGCAAGGAAGTTGACAAAATAAGTGGATAGATTTTAACTAATGATTGACTGAAACAATTAACTTTTTGTGCTAAAAAAGAAAAAACTAAAACTCTATACAATAATGATAATAATAATATAATAATAATAATATCAGACATTGTTTTATAAGTGGTTAAGTCATGCCAAAATCCTCAGTGTGTTTGAGAATAGTGATAAAGAATAACATACAACTTTATAAAATTTTGCAGATTTATAGGTTAAAAATATAAAGATAACAACAACAGGGACAGAAATATAAGTTATAGTTTCAAAATCAGCTGAAGAAATTAAAAATGGAATAAATTTATCAATTCAGCAGAGAGTAGGAAAAAGAAAATTATAGAAAGGAAAACGTTGATTAAAAAAACAAAATAAATAAAGATAGTAGTAAAGACATTCAAATACTATCTCTAATCGTAAATAATTGTGAAAGGCAATCTCCTTATCAATGGAACTTACTAATCTAGTGTAATTTTTAAATTAGCCCCCAATTTTTTAATCCAAATTTTATATCTGCCTCTTACAAATTAGTATTATTTTAATCAATGATTCATTAAGAATGTTCGAGAGATGTACCTTGCATTTCTGATTTTAAAGTGCATATTTAAAAATTGAGATTTGTGTTTGCATAACCTTGATTATAAGAGAAATTAAAACCCAAACAGATGGATATTTATGAAAACTGATATTTCAGGAGAGGACCTGAAGTGAGAAGTCCTTGCCAACCCCTTCTTTGACTGGAGACCCATTATTTTTAGAATAGAGATTGTTCCTAATCGTACTCCAGAGTATGTCAAAGAAAAAACATTTAGCAATCTTAAAACTTTAGCCTCCTAAAATTTCAGATGGATTGCTTTTCAGAATGATTTTCTAACCAACGTTATAGGAAATTTTCTGGTTGATAAAAGGCCAAATGTCTAGATACTTCTTCAAAGGGGAAGGATTTTTTAGTGTATTAACGCAGATATCATCCAGTATTTAACACACTGAACCTGAAGGAATAATTTATATTGTCCATGTACTGCACGAATATGAAATTAAAATGCAATGCTTATTGATCAATAATGTAGTTTCCATGTCAAGATCAATTCCAAGGACACACATTTCTGCATCTTTCTATGGAAACCGTATTTTCAGTTGTAACAACATTCCAAAGAGTTGTCAGGTTGTCCCTATCTTGCTCTTTTTATCGAAAAGTGCAAAAGATTCCTGAACGAACTGCCTGCACATCAAGACATCCAGAGCTTCCTGTCGCTACCACCAAAATCGAGACAGAATCTTCCATCAGCATAAGGCTTCCTCAGGCCAGCCCACCTCATCTCTCGTCCATCCCTGATCCCTGGCAACCACTGATCTTTTCTCCATCTCTATAACTTTGTTATTTCAAGAAGGTTACCTAAATGGAATCATGTGGTCTATAACTTTTTTTTTCCACCCATCATTATTCCCTTGAGTTTCACCCAAGTTGTTGCATTTACCAATATTTGTTCATTTGATTGCTGAGTACGCTTCGTTGGCATGGATATACCACAGTTTGTTGATTCATTTACTCACCGAAGGACAATTGGATAGTTTCCAGTTTGGAGCTATTACGAATAGAGCTGCTATGAACAATCACGTACAAGTCTCTGCATGAACATAAATTTTCGTTTCTCTGTGGCAAATCCCTAGGAGAGCAGTTGCTGAATCATATGGTAAGTACATGTTTAATTTTAAAAGAAACTGCCAAACTACTTTCCAGAGTGGCTGTACCATTGAATATTCCTACCGGCAATGTGTGAGTGATCCAGTTTCTCTGCATTCTTGACAGCATTTGGCAGTCATTATTTTTAATTTTAGCCATGCTGATGGGTATGCAGTGATATCTCATTGTTGTTTTAATTTACATTTCCTTGAGGGCTAACGAAGTTGAACATCATTTTATGTGCTTATTTGGCATCTGTATGTTCTCTTTGGTAAGAGTTTGTTCATGTCTTTGGCCCATTTTCTAATTCCACTGTTTATTTACTATTGTGCTTTGAGAATTCGTTATATTTTCTAGGTACAAGTCATTTATCAGATATGTGCTTCACAAATATTTTCTCCCAAGTTGTAATTTGCCTTTCTAAGAGCAAACGTTTTCAATTTTGATGAAGCCTAAATTACCAGTTTTTCTTTTTATGGATTTATGTTTTTGGCATCAGGTTTAAGAACTCTGCCTAGCGCTAGGTCCCCAAGATTTTCTCTTACGATTTTTTTCTAAACTTTTGAAGTTTTACATTTTACATTGAGGTCTGTGGTTTATTTGAACTAATATATTTAAGTTTTGTGTACAGTATGACGTACAGGTGGGTTTTGGTTTTTGTTCTTAGTGGATGTCCAATTGGTTCAGCCCACTTGTTGCAAAGGCTGTTTCTCCCTTCACTGAACTGCTTGTGTTCCTTCGTCGAAAGCAAGTCGAGCATATTTGTGTGGATTCCTTTCCGGGTTCTCTATTCTGCCCCATTGGCTTCTGCGTCTGCCCCTCTACCAATGCCACACAGTCTTAATTACTGTGCCAGGTAAGAAATCAGGTAGGCTAATTCTTCTGACTGTATTCTTTTTTTTTTTTTCAAAATTGTTTTAGCTACTCTAGTTCCTTAGCTACTTCATATAAAATTTAGAATAATCTTAACTATGTCTATAAAAAAAAACCCTTGCTGGTATTTTCATGGGAGTCACATTAAACTCGAGTATCAACTGGGGAAAATGAACATCTCTGTTACGCTGAGTCTTCCAGTCCATAAACACAGCGTGTCTCTTCATTTATTGAGGTCATCTTTGATTTCTTTCATCAGCATACTGTAATTTTCATCATATGGATTTTATACAATTTTGTTAGATTTACACTTAAATATTTAATATTCTTTGGAGGAATTGTAAATGGTGTTGCATTTTTTTTAAAAAAATTAGGTTTCTACTTGTTTGGTATTATACAGAAATGCAACTGATCCTGGCATGCTGATCTTGGGCCTGCTCCCTTGCTGAACACACTTATGAGTTCAAAGAGGGTTTGTTGTTGTTGTTTCTGATAGACTCCTTCAGATTTTCTGGGTATACAATCATGTTACCTGAAAATAGAGATGGTTTTCTTTCTTTCATGCATCATATTTTTTAAAAGATTTTATTTATTTGTTTCTAGGGGGGGGGAAGGGAAGGAGAGAGGGAGAGAAACATCAATGTGTGGTTGCCTCTCACACACCCCCTACTGGGGACCTGGCCCACAACCCAGGATGTGTCCTGACTGGGAATCAAACCAGAGACCCTTTGGTTCGCAGGCCCACACTCAATCCACTGAGCCATGCCAGCCAAGGCCATCATATTGTATTTTTTTAAAGTTAAGTTCCATGCTTCTTTCCAAATACATAACTCAAAAGATTCTGAAAATTTTAAAACAAAGAATGGAACAAGATATACCAGATTAATACACAAAAACACACACACAAATGGTAGAGACTGATGAATATCAGAAAATATAGAATATAAGCATTAGGAAAAATAAAAATGTGACACTGCATGGTATAAGGATCAGTCCGCTAAGAATACAATTATCACAAAGTTCTATGCAACTAACAACATGGTCTTGACATTAGCAAAGCAAAAACTGGCAACTATAAAGACAATTCTGCAAAATAAGGTAGGATAGTTGAATACACATATTAAGAAGTAATTGATCAATCAGAAAAAATTACAGGGTAATAAAATTTTGAAAAGTTAAGTTGTCGAGTTTGAGTTAATGTGTGGGCATACACACACACATTCCAACTAATAGGAAATACACTTTGATTTCAAGTACGAATGGAACTTGTAGAGAATGGACCAAACAGGGTTACAAATTTCAAAGTAAAGTTGCCATACGTACCACAATCTCTTGTCATGGTACATTTAAATTAGAAATCAACAATAAAAAGAAAATTTAAAAAGCACATGTGCTTGAAATATTAAAAATACACTTAAATAATCCAATGATTAAGAAAAATCATGGTGGAAATATAAATAAAATATTTATAAATAAACACTATGAAATTACCAACTGTAAAAAATTGCTAAATGGTATTTAAAGATAAATCACAGTTTTAAATTCATTTATTAAAAAGATAAAACTGAAAAGACGCCCTGGCTGGTGGGGCTCAGTTGGTTGGAGTGTCATCTCATACACCGAAGGGTTGTGGATTCGTTTCTTGGTCAGGGTGCATACCTAGGCTGTGGGTTTGATCCCCAGTGGGGTGTCTGCGGGAGGCAACTGACTGATGTTTCTCTCTCTCGCTCTCTCCCCCCATCCCATCCCCTCTCTTTGTCTCTCCCCTCCTTCTCTCTAAAAGGTATAAACAAAAAAAGGAAAAAACTGAAAATGAGTGATGTGGAAGAGCAGAGTAAACCTAGATAGAGTGAAAGGTAAGAAATAATAATAAAAGCAAAAGAAGTCATTTTAAAAGCAGAAGTTAATAAAATTTAAAACAACTATAAAAGAAAGGCAAGCACATCTAAAATCTGCTCTTGTACGCTATTTTAAATCTTATCCTTTGAATTGGTGCATCATTTACATGGTTCAAAATTCAAAATGTATGAACTGGTATGCGATTAAAAGCTTCCTTTCCATTTCTTTTGCCTGGCCATCTAAGTTCTCTTTCTCAGACAACCGATATTACCTTCTTTTTCATCCTTCCAGTGATAACTTTGGGTCATTAAGCCAGTGTTCGTAGTATCGTGCCCCCAACTCCATTCCATTACATTCAGCTCAGATGGTAAACTGGACATATTTTTCAAATCTTGAGGAAGATGAAAGAGAGAGAGAGAGAGGAGGGAGAGAGAGAAAAAAAGACATAAATAATATTGGGAGTGAAAAAGCAGACATAACTATGATATGGCAGAGATTCTAAACATCCTAATTAAATACACCAATAAACTAGAAAACCTAAATGAAGTAGAAGATTTTCAGAAAAATATAAACTACCCACATCAGTCATGGCCCAGCCATGAACACAGAGCAACAGAGCTCCCTAGGAAGTCCCATAAAAGGAATTTAATACAGGAGATTCACTACAAAGGAGAACTTCAAAGTGAAACAGCAGGTGTGAGGCAACCCTGGGATTAATACCATCAGGAAGCTATTACCACCGCTATGCCTGGGGACCATGGGGGTGGGGGGCTGGGGGAGTTGGCATTGCTGGGGTGTAAGAACCAGGGTCACCGGTAGGAGCTGGATTTATGGCGGGGCCTGAGAGGCCGCTGGACCCTGGGGAAAAGTGGTCTTGCGGGAGCTGGAACTTCAGAAGAGACAGCCACTGCTGGAGGCAGAGAGGGGACAGGAGAGATGGCTTGGCCCCTCCCTTCCTGCTGCCCAGTGGTCTCCTGCTAGTGCTTCCCATTAACTCAAACTAGCTAGTTGGGAAGGGGCTCTCAGAAATGTAGTTTGCAGTAGGAAGACAGAGAAACGATCTGAGAACAGACGGGAAAAAGTGAAGTCCTTCAAACTGACTCAAGAAAAAGAAGAGGAAAAAAATAACTAGCAACGATAAACCTGTAACAATTACAGCAATGGAATCTGCAAGGAACATATTCATTATACCCTCCTAATCTCCAAAGATCCTGGGCCCAGGCAGTTTGATAGGAATTAAACAGATAATTCTAGTATGACATAAATTATTTTAGATAACTAAAAAAGTAGAAAAAGCTGCCTAATTGATTTTATACAGCTAGTATAACCTTGAAATAAAACTAGAAAAGGGTAGCCTAAGAAGAGATAATCATAAAACAATTACATCTCATTTATGAACATAGACAGAAAAATCCTAAGTGAAACAAGAACAAATTAAATTCAACATACACTTATGTATACATCTATATGAAGGATATCATAGTTAAGTGTAGTTTTCCCATCATGCAAGGATATTTCAACATCATAAAATATATAAATATAATCAGCATCACCAGAATGAAAGAGAAAAGTCATTCCCAACAGATGCAAAAATGTTGGGATAAAATTAAATATTTAAGATTTTTAAAAAAACAGTGAACGATGAACAGAAGGGGATTCTCTTAACCTTATTTTTAAATTCTCTGTTTCCACTCCATCACCTAATATTTCCCTCTCATCCAACTAAATCGGGCTATCATCTTCACCATTTCACCGCCAAATTTAATGGAAAATCGTTATTTCAGTCTCTCAGCAGTCTTTGACACTGAGGGCGGCTCCCGTCTCGCAGTATGTGCTTCCCTTGGCCCTTGGCCACTGTGGCTCCACGCCCCCTTGATTCGTCCTCCTACGTCAGCGCTTCCCCACTCTCAGTCTCCTTTCATCTTCTTCTGATAGGGGACCGGGGAAGCTGCCTGCAGTCCAGCCCTCCCCCTCCTCGTTCTTCCTCCCCTCTTTACACTGGCAGCCACCCTGAGGACCTCGTTCTTCCCTGTGACAACAAACACCACCTTTGACGACATCCAAAGGCCCATCCAGCTCCGCGCCCTTAGCGGACGCCGGCGCTGAGTGAGACGAGGTATCTCAAACCTGGTGTGTCCAAAGCAGAGCCCTGGTTTCCCTTCTTTCCCTACCAGCAGCACACAGCCTTGGCCTCTCCGGGGCCTTCCTGGCTCTGTAAAGGGGACTCCATTTACCAGCTGCTCAGGCAAGATTTGTGGGATCACCCCTGATTGCTCTTTCCCTCAACCTTACAGCCAATCCATCACTCAATTTTTGTTGGTTTTATCTTTTTTACAAATTTAAAAAGATTTTCAATTATAGTTTACATTCAATATTTTGTATTCGTTTCTGGTATACAGCACAGTGGTTAGACAAACATACACTTCACCAATTGTTGTCTCCTGGGTCTCCAGTCCCCACCTGGCACCACGCACAGTTGGTACAACGTTACTGAGTATATTCCCTGTGCTGTACTGCTGTCCCCCTGACTACTTTGTAACCGCCAGTCTCTACTTCCTAATCCCTTCACCTTTTTCACCCAGTGCCCCAACCCTCCCCATTTCTGGCAACCGTCACTCTGTTCTCTTTATCTATGAGTCTCTTCTTTGTTTTTAATTTCTACTTCTTGATTTTAGAGAGAGAAAGGAAGGGGGGAGGGAGAGAGGGAGAGAGAGAGATTTGTTGTTCCACTTACTGATGTACCCATTGGTTGCTTCTTGCTCGTGCTCTGACCAGGCAGGGATCGAACCTTCAAGCTTGGTGTATGGGGATGATGCTCTAAACTGAGCTACCTGGCCAGGGCTATGAGTTTTCTTTGCTTGCTCGCTTACATTGTCCTTTGGATTCCACATGGCTTCGGCCCTACTCTTGATCACACGGCTACCAGCACAGCCCCAGCCAGCACCTTCTCTTACGGGCCTGACGGCAATGGATTCCCACTGGTCTTTCAGCTGCTCCTCCTGCTCCCCTGCAGTCAGTTCTGCCAGCAGCAGCCGGAGCGAACTTCTTAAAATGTGATTCAGTCAAGTCTTCTCAAAGTCTTCCTGCGGTGGCCTGGGTGGCCTACAACACCGCCTCACCGCCTCACCTCCTGCTCTCCTCCCCTTGTCACCCTGCTCCTTGTCTGCTTCCTGGACAAACGAGGCTTCCCCCGCAAGGCAGGCATCTCTTTCAGGGCAGCGCGGCCTTCCTTCCAGATCTTCTCATGGCCAGGGGTGCTCAGTCAGATCCGCCTTTGGAGAGGCGCGTCACCCCACCTTCTGGAGTCTCGGGGACAGCCCGCCATGGGTGGTCTCTTCAGCCATCGCTGAAGAAAGCCACCTTGTTCCCGGTCACGCTACATCCTGGGGATGGCTCAGGAGATGACGGGACACGCAACGCAATACTGCGTAGCCAATAACAAGCATGTGTTTGAAGAATAGCTAGTAAGGTGAGACAGGCCCACAGATAAAAACAGAATGTAAGATATACTTCAAATTTTGTCACGTATATTTAAAGGCCAGAAGAAACACATCAAAGTTTAGCAGCTATTATCCCGGAGAGGTTAGACGATCAGGGATTTTTACTTTTGAATCTGTTTCTGTATTTTCCAAGTTGTATGACAAACATAAATGCTGTGACCGGAAGAGGCAATATTTTCACAAAGAAAAAAGCTTCTTCCCTGTCCCTTTCGCATCTCAGCACCTCTCTCCCTTCTCCCAGTGCGGGTGACGCAGGCCACAGAGCGCAGAGAGACCCTGGGTCTCCGTCCACGGCAGGATGTTACAAACCACCACTGTAAACCGCCCCTTGTCCAGGCTCTCCGGAAACGTAAGCAGGTTAGATGGCTGTGCAGGTCAGCAGACAAGGAAAGCTGGGGAAGGATCCGCACGTGGTTCCCCAGTCTTGCCTGAATGTATAATATTTCTCGTTGTCCGTCGCCGCAGGCTGAGCCAGTGCATCGGCCTGAGCTGGTTTGTAACGAGGACCGGGAGCATCTGTTGCCCCAAAGACAGGGTAAACTATGCAAAAAGAGGGGCGGGTTAAACAAGGAAGAAAACCTATCAATGTGCCATAAAACATACATGCGATTTCTAATGTTCTTTGGAGGCGACGCAGCCAACGCGCTCCTAACATTTCTGGTAACACGGTGTCGCTGTGCCGTTTAATAACGTGTTGGTGTCCGCAACCCTCATTTGACCTGGTGAATTACCGTTTCATTTAATGAAAAAAAAAAAAAAAGATAAATTGCGCTTGATTTGTGTTTATTAATTTCTATGAATTTTGTTCATGACATTTATGAAAGCTTAGGCACACAATTTCTCCTTTCTTTAATTTACAGCTGGGGAACTGTTTAAATGTAATTTTTAATGATGCAGAAAATGCTTCCTGACATATTTGTTTCCTGAATTTCTAACATGCATATTTACCATTTCTATATGATGAACAAACACTGTCTCAAACCGTGGAGAGAGAAAAATGTCACCTGTTTGGGATTCCTTTATTAAATCTTAGCTCTTGCATGTTGGTGGCGGCAGGCTGAGTTTCCGGGAGGCTGATAAGTTTGGTGCAACTGCGATCTGGTTCCCGCTAACTCAATCTGATGGGTAAGGCTTTGCAGGTGTAGCAATCATCCGTTCGGTGCAAAACCTCAGAACAAAGTCTAAAAATAGATGTCACTCTGATAGTATTTGGAGGGGAGAGAAGAAGTTAAATAACAGATGAGGTACACTTCTCCAAGAAAAGTATTATTTCTCTGGTTATTTCCTAAGGATGGAATAGCCTTTAGGGCAAAGTAGATATTTTTCTCCATATTTAATTTCTTTAAAATGTTTCTATTTTTTCCCATTCTGCATTTTAGTCATATTAATTTGAAATGCCTTTGAAAAGCTGTACAGCTATTATTCAGATGGTAAGTTACTCTGAAGTCTCAATTTTCGAGTTTTCAAATAAACACCAGCTTTATGGGGCATTTTTCTCCTTTCAGAATAAGAGTGAAGTATTTATTTTTGCTTTGTTTTTAATCAGAGCATATTTGAAAAAAAATCACCGACTCTTTTATGAGCAATCAGTGAATAGAAAACGGAGAGGCTGAAAGGGCTGCTCTTCCGCTGACTTCTGTCATTAAAACAGATGTTCTCTGTAACCTTGACCAAACAACTCCATCCTCTAATCAGAAAGCACCAGGCTCGTTTGTGGGTTTATGACAGATGTGTGTGCCAGAGCCTGGGAGACTGTCAGGACGGCGGGCTCCTGCAGGCTCGTTTTGGTGCTGGAAGCTTGCTCGTCATTCCCATGTTAATTTGTTTTCTATGCTTTCCCCTAAACATGGTTTTCTTTAAATTTTTTTTAAAAAGAGTCTTCTTATTAGTTGGGTAGTTCAAATATATTCATCACCATTATGAGTAGCTATAGCTTTAAATATATGACGGACTTGCTGATGTCAGCAGCTAAAATCTAATGCTGCCGATACCAGCTGACAGGACACTAATTACTAGTTATGTGGCTGGTGCCTGCTTAAGGAGCTATTCAGTGAGTTATGATTTGGAAAAGCTGGAGAGCACAGGGCTGATTTGTGAAGAGATATCTATTATGAAAAGACCACAGAACTTCTCAGATGGATCCTCCTGACAGAGATCTGTCTAATTAGGAAGTGCCTATTTTAATACTAAAACCACAGAAAAGCCCGGCTGGAAAAGAAGAAGTTATGGGAAGACACAGAGCCATCACCGGCTGGGCTGACAGCAGATGCAACCTAAGCATGTTTTCCAGCGTTTGATCAATAGCGGCGCTGGGACAATTACCCCCTTGCAGACTCTCCATCTCGTGGTACCAGGAGGGAGGTCCTCCCAGGTGGTGCGCGGGCCCCCTGCAAACCTTGCTGCCGGTCTTTGGGGCGGGCAGGCCTGTCTGGGAGCTAGATGCCGAGTGAATTATCACCGAGAAGGCAGCAGGGTTGGCTGCCTTGGGTGTTCTGTCCTTGGGTGACTCAGAGGAAGTCACTCTGAGCTCTGAGGTCCAGGTAAAGCACAACAATGGAGAGAGTGAGGACTTTGGGTTCAGCGGAAGGATTGGGTGGGGGGTCAATTCTGTGGTAAGACCCTGAAGTTTTTGAGGACGAAAACATGTTGCTAAGTTTATATTCCATGTGTGCTCAGCGAAGGCTGAGGGACCGACCTTAGAGAGCTCTTCCGCAACAACAACGAACTACAGCTTTCCCTGAGGCTGAAAAAAGAAAAAATGTGGCCACTGGTGAGGACACCAAGCCTCCACTGAGCTGTCCTTCTCTGCAGCCTCGCTAAGGCTGGGTCCGCACGATAGCTCAGAAACGGTCGGCGGGGTGAAGCTGGGCACGTCGGTGCGGGCAGGAAGGAGTCTGCACCCCGGCCGGTTTCTCCTTCGCTCGCCGGTGTCTGTGTCGTCAGCTGGTATGTGGGGAGGTTTGCAGAGCAGCCTGCCGAACAGGCTGCTAATGAGTCATGCCTGCTCCCTGCCTTAGCTTGGGCACAGTCTCCGTCTCCACGAAGAGAGACAGAACAGAGGAGAAAAAGGTGTTTTGCAAACACTTGCTTATGTTGCTACATGTTTTATCTATCCACAGAATAGGCAACGGGATGACGAGTCATCAGAGGTTGCCCCAGAAATGTCAACAGATTGATTCCACACACTTTTGAGTCTTTATTCCAGAATGGGAAGCCCTGGCAGGGGCCACGGGGAGGAAGGGAGACAGGGTGGCTGTCAGAGACGGAGCAGCGAGTGTTCAGCGTCCCGCTTGAGTGCTGAGCGGCTACATGACCATGAGTGACTCATGTATCCTTCTGCGCTTTGGATTTTTCATCAAGAGTGGCTCCCTGCCCTGACTGGTGTGGCTCAGTTGTCTGGGCGTCATCTCCACGAAGAGAAAGGAAACGGGTTCGATTCCTGGTCAGGGTACATTCCTAGGTTGTGGGTTTGGACCCTGGTCGGAGGGCGCATACAGGAGGCAACCAATCGATGTTTCTCTCACACATCAATGGTTCTCTCTTTCTCTGTCCCCCTCCCTCCCTCTCTCTCTAAAAGTAAATAAATAAAAATTTTAAGAACAGTCGCTCCCTGTCACTGTGGCAAGGATTAGGTACATCATGCCTATAGCAGCCCTGGCACAATGCCGGGCACTGTAGACATTCTGTACCTGTGACTTGTCTTCCCCACTTCGTCTGTGTTGTGTTCCCTCCAAAGCCGGCCCTGAGACAAGGAGCCCAGGACACGGGTGCCCTAGTGGAGAAGTGAAACAGGGATTGGGGGGCATCGGTGAGGGCATGACACTGAGCTGGACCAGCACGGGTGACTGGACCCTAACCCTGCAAGGACACAGGGCAACAGAGAGCCCTGAAGCGTCCATCCCACAGGACGGAGGAGGGTGCTGAGCGGTACGACCCCTCTCCCCGAGTCTCGCTGGTTGAAGGCCAGTGGGAGGGGAGCAGCAGGCTTGTCAGGCGACTCCAGCCCGGGGTGTGGCCTCCGCAGTTTGGTGGGGTAGGGGCTCCCTCAGCACAGGGACGCAGTTCTGGCAGCTGGCAGTCAGTGGAAGCACACGGAAATTTCCTAGGGATGCGGGCAGGGCGACACCAAAGGGGACACCAAGACATCTAAACCACGAGTTCCCATCAAGAAGCTGCGGATCTAATCAGGAAGATGGGACAGTGAAACTTCAAAGGAAAAGGCTGGTGATGCCAAGATGTCTGCGGGTGTGAGGTGCAATCAGCCTGGATCGCACCGGGTGGCACCCCCGTGCGGGGCTCTGCCCCTGGTGTGTCAGCACCAGACAGTGAGCTCAGAGGAGCACCCAGACTCGGGTAAGCACAACCCGGAGTCTGAGCAAAACACCACAGTGCCTGTGGGCTGATGTGCCTTCTCCCTTCGTAGGCTGTGCCCCACAAGAGACCAAGTTATGCTCTTAAAGGGGGTTTATAAGAGGAGATTCAGAAAAATGGATGCTGTCCATTAACCAGGAGAGCCTGAAGAGCTCCTCGCCATGGCAGGGACGGCCTGGCAGTACGGCTGGTTAGAGGGAGACAGTTTGTCCCCAAGTTTCCATCTGGCCCTGCCAAGGGTGGGCACCAGCGCTTTCCCCCGTGGCTTCCAGAAAGGCAGGGCATTCAACAGGTGAGAGTGAAGACTCCAGAGTCAGGAGACCCTGCCTCCTATCTTGTCCCCCCGTTGTATCAGCTGTGCGACCTTGGCAGCCATGTGGTCTCTGCACCTCAGGTTTCTCACCCACAACGGTACCTACTGTGTGTAGGTGCCAGGATTAAATGTGACAGACAAAATGTGATACCTGAGTCCACAGAATCTGGCACAGAATGAAGTGTTAGTTATCATAACATTTGTTATAAAAAATCCTTTTTAATCGACACACTCCTTCTTTAGGTGTGGCAACAGCTTTTAGCAAGTTTTACTCTGTTCTTGGAACCAGTTTATCCCATTTAGGGGTCTTTGCTTACCATCGTCCTAAAAGGTCTGCTATTTGCATGTTGGGAGTGGGGAATGCCACATTCCTCCTCCTATTTTCCTGATTACACATATAAACACACACAAAAACAACTCAACTGCCAAACCGTGCGGGCAAGGCTCAGGGGACCGTCACAGGGTGCAGGGAGGCTCCGAGGTGCCCGGAGTCCAGCGTGGGAAGACACACCACCACCGCATCTGACTGACTGGTGGCCGAGCGAGCAGCCAGCCTGCAATTTTATTCTGGGCTGCATTTTCAAATGCTGCCGATTGAGGACATCTTCAAGTATTTGGCCCCGGAATGCACTCTGGGATGCTGCCAAAGACGTCTCTCTCACAACTTGGGGGCAAAGCGACAAATCAAAGCCACTGTCAGATTGAGCCCTGACACATGACGTATGTCCCTTGATGGAACCAAGATCCCGAACCGTCCAGGAGGACAACAGGACTGCTTGAGAAGTGAGTGAAATGCCTCAGTTCGGGATGTGCATGTTGACAGAATTGTTCAAAAAGCTATCAGGTGCAAGTGTGTTGGAAAGGATGTTGGATGTACAGGCCCTGCGCAGCCAAGGAGAATAAAAGGATTCCTTGAATAAGTGGATTAAAGTATCACTACACAGTGTAGGCACTGAGACACCCATACGGGTGCGGATCAGCAGCAAGTGAGGGAGGAAGGATCCTGGACCTGGAGTGCGAAGCTCAGGTTCTATTTCAAATGGGTTGCTGTTTCGCTGTGAGACTTTGGGAAGGTCGTTTAGCCTTTCTGGACCTTCTCTAGGTTTGACTAGTTGTTCTGTAACATATACTTCAAGTCAAGCACTACTCCGTGATTGTAAATATTGAGAAATAAATGAGCAGTTGAAGTTTGGAAGTTGGAAAACAAAAACTTCAGTATTCCATAAAACTTTCCCCCATCAATCCAGTCCCTTGCAAGAAATCTAAGTGAACTAAAATGAAGTCACTTAACATTCCTTTCTGCTGCTCTGTCGTAAATCATGGTTAACTCAGGGACGGCAGATGGGTGGATAGCTTTAAGACTTATTTCTATAGATTGGTTTGTTCATATCCCACAAATTTAATTTCATAAAACCAGAAGCCCATTCCATTCTTCAGAAGCACGATGCACTGTGGACCGTCCATGCAAACCCAGACAGAAAAGGTGCTGCCGGGGCCATCGGGTGAGGACTGCGTGCTGCCTTTGCCGCTGAGCAGCGCAGAGTCCTTGCTGACCCGGTAAGAGCAGTTCGGGTGCGGTGGTGGGGGCACCCGGGCGGGGTGAGCCGAAGGGAGGATGGGAGAAGAGGAACTGCAGACGGTGGGGGTAGACAGAGAGATAACTGTGGGTGCAGCAGAGTCAAAGGGTTTTTCTCCAAATGGGAAAATGATGACAGGCTTGTACACGAATGAGAACTACCCAGTAGAGAGGGAACAATCGATGATGCCACCGGAGAAAGGGGACACTTGCTGGGGCAACGTCCTTGAGTTGTCAGAGAGGATGGGACCCGCAGGTAGAGTATATGGACAGAGGCAAGGAGAGGTAGGATGTGGTGTTGGGAGACAGGCTTCTGTTATCTCACTGAAACAGAAAGCAATGTCATCGGCTCAGAGCAAAGGTCGGGAGGAGGTGTTGGAGGTTTGGAAAGATGGAAGACTGAACTGGCCGCCTGGGAGCATGACAAAGGGGTGGAACCTGGAGGAGTCCCAGGCAATATCAAGGACCACTTGAGGTTAGTGGTCATGAACTGAAGTGAAATCAGTCAGCATATTTGGCTGTTTCCCCCCCACCCCGGCCCTATTTTGGGTGTTTGGCCATGCTAGGGTGTAGGCACCTAGCAGGTGGTGTTGAAACTTAACTGGGGTTTTGGTTTAGTCAAGCCAGTACAAGAAAGAGAGGGGCAAGGAGTCACGTCTGTACGCACAAGGGTGATGATAAAGAGAGACTACGAAATTTAAACTGGACGGGAAGGCAGGAGAGGATGGCAAGGGAGTGGAACAGTGAGAAGGTGCTAAGAGTGTTGGATTGAAGTCCTGGGGTGTAGAAGGGTTGTTTGTGCCAGAGCGAATGAGCCCTAAAGATAATAGGTGGCAGCAAGACAGTAGGATGTCTGCAATTAAGATTTTTGCAGTGTTGAAATTATTAATAATGAGAGGGTCAAAGGTATGACCATAGAAGTGAGTAGCAGAGATTAAAGCTATGGGAGAAAAGAAATTAAGAAACTGAAAGGCCACAGTATTGGAAAGAAGATCTAGTTTTGAAATCACATGAATAGTAATTGGATTGATTTTGAAGACAAGGAGCAAGGGGTAGTGGCCTTGGGGTCAGTGGATAGTGGACACTAGGGGCAGCAGCATCTGATGAGTGAGACTCAGAGCTGAGTGTTTTTGGAAGAAGAGAAGGAACACACTTACAGAGCAGCAATGTGGGGCACGCAGACACCCATGCCACCTCCGGGTTCATAGTACAAAGACTAAACGACCAGCAGACCACCTGAGAGGGCTAAGGAGAAGACATATCCAAGGGGGAGCAAGGTGTCAGCCAGGAAAATTCAAAAGGTGTTGTTGGAAGAGGTTGACAATACAGGGTCAGCAAACTATGGCCCACGGGCCCCCTGGTTTTACAATAGCCCTACAGAGAGGCATGGGGTCCAGAAAGAAAGCAAGTGGGATTCTCGCTTGACCCCCACTGCTGGTCACCTGCTGAGTGGTAGGCTTATTCTGAGTGCACAGTCTTCTTCTTACCTGGACCAAAATTTCTCCAGGTCAACAGATAATCTTGGTTAGAACACATCATTGCCAAATGTAGCCTTAGTTAGCTTTGCTTTTGTTCTTCTTCAAAGACTGAGCATTGCTTATCAGATTCTCCAATACAAATTTACTAATTCCAATTTAATACTGCTGCCTCATTAAACTGGAGGACCTTCAGCCTGACCTTCAGTAAGATTAACTTGATTCTGCTTATGACAAATGGTACTGACTACAATGCATGTGCAATAACTTTCAAAAATTCAGTGAAATTTTCAAAGGCAGATGACTTTCTAGCGCACTTTGTTTTAAAATGAAAATGTTCTTCCGGTACACCCAAGACTGGTGTGATTCATCTTGGACCCTTGCACATGTGATCAGACCTGGGAAGAGGTTGTGACGTATACAAAGCTTACTTTCTCTCTCGTTTTAATGACAAAGGAATAAAGTAAAAGGCCTTTCAAACGATAGAGAGTTAGATTGAAGTTGCATCTCTGCTAATACTTCCCAGCCTGGTCGCTCCTTGCTCAAAGAACCTAAAACCTTGAGGGTTGTCAGGACCAGCTGATGCTTCCGCCCCTCTGTGAAGCCCTCTGGCGCGGTGAGGGCTGCCAGAACTCCCTCTCCAGCGGACCCCGAAGGGCCAGGAACGGAGTCGATTTGTTGGCAGGCTTCACCCGGTGTTACCTGTTTATTTCGCTAAGTTCATTCCAGCTGCTAGAAGATTTTTCTGGATAATAATTAGTTATGTTTCACGCATGCATTCATTCACTCATTCAACATTTATTAAGCAACTACTTCTTATTTTCCAGAGCAGTACTCAGCAAAGAGAATACCAAGCCAAGCAAGACATGGTTCCTGTCCTCATTTTCAAAAAGGGATGAGGACAAGGTGGGGATGGATTCTGGAAATCAAGAGGCTCACTGATGATATCAGTCCAGGGTCTAGAAATGCTTTGAAGCAGCTATTTTGTGGGCACTTAGACAAGAGCACAGTGATTATTGGGAGCCAGTGGGCATCCAGACAGGGTGCACTGACCTCACATGATCCCCCCTTTGGTAAGGCTTCCCGACTCCTGGATCAAAGAAATAATGCAAGTCAGGCGGCCTCAGTAGCAGGTGGCCGTCTTTCACTTTTTCCTTGTAGACTTTTAGGAAGATGAATATTAAAACTGTAGGTGGGTTCTCAGCTATGTAATTCCTTCTTCCTTTCTCTTTTTTTAAAAAACTTGTCCTCTCCCAAGGACATTTTGTGTCATTGCTGAGAGAGAGAGAGAGAGAAATTGAAACATCGATGTGAGAGAGAAACATCAATTTGTCGCCTCCCATATGTGCCCCAACCGGGAATCTAACCCGCAACCTCCGTATGTGCCCTGACTGGGAATCAAACCTGTAACCTTTCAGTTTCTGGGACAACACTGCAACCAACTGAGCCACACCAGCCAAGGCCCTTTTTTTCCTTTTTATTCATTCATTCATTCATTCATTCAATGAATGTTTATGGTGCCAAATAAACAATGTGCAAGTGCTCTGTTAAGCGATGGGATGTACAGGTGACTCCCACCTCCATGAAGCTTTCCATCTCTGGCAGGAGGAGACAAGCACCGTGCAAAATACACACGATGAAATGGCTGATTGACAGGGGAATCACCTAGAATATTGATAAATGGATTAGAGTAAACCCAAAAGGAAGCTCCTAGTGGTTTGGGTGGCAGACTTGGACTTTCACAAGTTTTATCAGTAAATTGGATGAAAATATAAAAGACTTTATAATATTTGGGGGGATTAATTTATGCCCTTATGTTAACAAACCAGCGAAATCAATCTCAAATAGATTAAAAGTACTAAATAATTCAAATTTATATGGAAGTATGGTAGAAAAGAGACTAAGATGTAGCTCTGTGGAGGAATGAGAATGTTCTCAGCTATGAAGAAACATAATGCAAACAGAAAAGACTGACCAGCCCAGGTTTGAGTAAGCAGACTTTTAAAATCGCCATCCAGTGCAAAATCACATCACTAACATTAAAAGGAAAAAGATGAAGCTGTGGAAAAACTTTGCATCAGATATGACAGAATAATATCTATAATACGTAAAGAATTGGACTCAGATTTATAAGAAGAAGCATGATGAACAGAAACAATCATTCACCAAACATGACATATACGATAAAGGACTTTGGCAGGAAGAAAGTCGACCCTTTGCAGAGCGGTGGGGGTCTCAGTCTCCGGGTGTGTCGTCCCACCGAAGGTCTGTCTCTGTCATGGATGGGGGGGCCCTCAGCAGAGAATTCTCACCAACAGGAGAGGTGGTCACCTCCCCCGGGGGAGAGGCCCCTCACATCCTTTGTGCTCCCCCATCCTAGTGTCCTTGGCGTTTTTCTCTCACTGTGCTTCTTACTTTGTGTTCTGATTAGATGCTTCCATGTTGATCTCTCCCCCTGGAGGGGAGAGCCTCCTGAGTATAAGAACCATAGCCTGTGTCTTTGTGTCCCCAGCGCCCTGAGACGGTGACCCTTGATGGTTATGAAATAAGTGGCATGCACATTCTGGATCAAGGACAATGGGGCATGGGAGGCCACGGAATGATCTGGACGCAGCGGAACAGTGGCCCAGTCTCCACACCTCTGCCCTGTGAGTCTAAGACCAGCCCTGGGCGCTGCTGTGTTCAGAGCCCGCCCCTGCCCAGTCATCTGCTCCTCACCGGGAAGGACTTTGCACACCTGGTAAGACCCTTGCTCTCCCCTTTGTCCCCTCTGAGCACTGCCGCCTCAGCAGTGGCATTGGCCTGAGACCACAGAGCCACCCCCTCCTGGCCTTTATTAGCATCCATGGGGGTCATCAGGTAGGCACTCTGTCCTCTTGTCCCTCTAGGGGGCAACAGCTCCTGTTTGCTGCTGGCCTCTCCCCGCCGCCCGAAGTAACTACATCATCCTTGGTCGGTTTGCAGAACTCCTGGCCTTGTTCGTAATAATCGCTTTATCAAACCCTTCCTAGGTGCTCAGTTTGAGCACATCTTCTGTTCTTTGCTGGGATTTTGACTGAGCCACTGCTGAATAACTGGCTGCTGGATGAATTAATAACTTCCAAACTCTGTAAAGAGACCCAGATCACCCGGAAGCACTTGCAGCAGCAAGGCTGGTGGCTGTGGGGATGATGGCGGGAATTCTCCCCACTTCCACAGCCCGAGTCTGGCAGCACAGGAGGGAGGAGTGGCTCCCTATCAAGTAAGGCAGAGGACAAGGGGGCCACCGTGGTGGGGAAGGGGCGCGGGGATGCAGGTCCAAGGCATGGAGCCCAGCCTGGAGCAGCTCTCAGTGGGAACCCCAGTGTAGGAGACACCTCCGGGAAGACCCTTCAGGAGACCCCAGGAAGGAGCAGAGTGGCCCGACAGGCTGTGGAGTCACCATCCTGGAGGGGGGAGCTGGGCCCGAGCAATAAGCCTCCCACTTACTTCCTTCTGCTCTACCCACTGCTTCCTCCTGGCCTCAGTGAGCAAGCAGGGCAGCAGCATCAAAGAAAGGAAAAGGAGAGCAACCAGGATCATATTCCCTCTGCAAAACCAGCAGTTATACAACTGGCGAAACGCATTCACTTGAGGACTTTGGCAACCTCATTAATCAATGAGACTCCTTCAGAGAGCTCAGGTAGTACGGTTTCAATAACACCCGGTATCTTGTGGCCTCTCATCCGACTCCTAACTCTTCATCCTACAGGGGTATAGAAACACAAATTTGCGGCAGAGCATTATCCCTAGTGTTGGACGTGTGTCACACATGACATTCAGTAAAAAGAATAAAATATAAAAGTATATGTCCAGCGTTGGCCGGGTAGCTTAGTTGGTTAGAGGCCGGTGCTGATGAGCCAAGGTTGTGGGTTTGATTCTTGGTCAGGGCACATGCAAGCAACAACCCATGAATGCATGAATGGGTGGAGCATCAAGTCTATGTGTGTGTCTCTCTCTCTCAAAAAGCAATAAATTAAAAGGAAACATTTTTAAAAAGTATACAATGTGTGTACAATGGGCAGAGATATAAGACTAGGTATGCACATAGGCAGAAGTGAAAATATTGATAGAATGCCATTTAAATTAAATTAAAAATTAAATAATTTTTCCTAAAATTTTTAAATGTTTAAACATCTGTAACATTTTATAATTTAATGTAAAAAAGAAAAAATGCTTCTATTTTTAAGTGAACCCCACCAGGAGGGGTCATATGACCCCTCCCTCCCATGCCCCAACGGTTCCCTCGGGCAACAGCCTCACAGTGCAAATCCCCAGGTGGGGTCTTTAAGTTGTACCTGTCAGGCAGGCCTCTGCCCCCTCTTGGACCTCATCTTTTGATTCTCTGTTCCTTGTCCACCACGCCCCAGCCCCCCAGGGACTTCACATCCCCTGCAAACACCAAGCCTATTCCTGCTCCTGCTGTTCCTTGCGCTAGAATGTGTTTCCTCCAGATTTTCATGAGGCCAGCTTCCCTCATGATTTAGATGGAGCTTCAAACGGCAGCTTGTAGAGCCGGTGTGGAGCCTTCGTCTGTGATCCGCTCAGCGGACAAACAGGTCTGGCCCCCACCCTGGGAACTTTGGAGGGCCAGGTCTTTAGGCGTTCTCGCTCCCTACCTACGGAAACTTAGCCATGTAATTTGAATGCAGCCAATGAATTCTTGGCCCTGAATTTCAAATCTCAAGGGAGTGATGCATAGGGGCAGGGGCGGGGCAGTCTTCGCCGCACCTCTGGCACTGCGCAGGGCCCACAGAACACTGGCAGCATCTGAGGATGGTGGGGCTCGTGCCCGTGGTGGTCACCCGGTGCTGGTGCTGTGAGCGGTGGCCGTGGCTGGTGGGTGTGCAGTGGTGTGCCAACTGCTCTGTGAATTTCCCTTGGCTCTATTTTGCCTCCCTCGAGTCCTAAGGAAGCTGGGTTCTGCAGCCTATGTATCAATGCTATTTGCTCCCCGAAACTCTTCCCAGAAATGCCTTTTCTGCTTAAGTTAAGTGAGTTGTTTTCTGTTGTTTGCAACCAAGAACCCATACAGAGAGCTTCCCTGAAAATCTAAGCAAAAGCAGCTACGTCCTTGCCTTGGTTATTCTTTGTCACAGTATTCAGTTTTGTTTTCCTCAGAGCATTTGGTGCTGTTTGAAATAATTTTGTCTGTTTACTGTGCATTCCTCCCACTCCCAAAATGCCAGCTCTGTGAGAACGAGAACGCATTTATGTCCCCTGTGTTGTCTAGAACAATGTCAGGCATGTGATTGGCACCGGTAAATACTCATTTAATAAATGAGATACTAGAACGGATGGCGGAAGGAAGATTCAAAATACCTAGGAACCCACATTAATATGAGGGAGGGGGTGTAAGGGGACTAAATGGTAATGGTGAAAAACACAATAACAATGTTTAAAAATCAATATGAAGAAAATTAACAAAATAAATATGAGAATATTTATTCAATAAATATGAATAAATGAATAAATAAATGAATATTCCATAAATATGAGTCAGCACTTTAAGTTGCTTGATAATCACATAGGTCCAAGATCAGGGGCACCTTATTTTTCAGGAATTTGAGGGTAAAATATGAAAAACCCATAGGTGGTGATAGACTGGAAACTCAGTAAAACTTGGCTTCTAAAACAGGTCAGAGCCCCTTAGTCTATACCGAAAGGAATATGTGAGCGATTTCTACTCCTGGCTAAGATGAATGAACAAGGAGCAGATTTTCCTTCCCTCTTAAACAATTGCAAACACCAGATGAAAGGCGTGAAGCCTTGTTTTCAGACATTGGACAGCAAGTAGCAGAGGGAAGTGGTCACGTGGAGTGGGAAAAGAACGAATGACCTTTACGATTGCCCACTGCACTTCCTGGATAAAGGTTTTGGGCCACAGAAGAGGATGGGAACTCAGCTAAGGCCTGGCAATCTCCCTAAACTGCGGAGATGGAGTTAGGGGTTTGAGCTCAGGTTCATTGGGAAGCGTGTCAGAGGGAAGAGGGCAGCCCAGAGGGTCACAGAGCTCAGTAGAGTCATCAGCTAAACACGGACTGGTACACACATGTGAGAACACAACCCAAGACCAGAACAAGGACCACCAAGAGGAGAGGCAACCATTTGTGGTGGGCACACTGAGCTGGGGATGGTTTGCGTTTTCACTGATGGTGGAGGGACCTCCTAGAGGCGGGGCATCAGATAGAACACTCAGAGGGTGTGGCTTCAGTGGTGGGGCCCAATAGGCCCTAGGCCAAAGAGGCTGAACTGAGTTTCAAGCCCTCCCACAAAGAAAACTTCAGTCCCAGGCAGCTCACTGAAAAATCTACCAAATATTTAAAGCAGAATTAATACCAATATTAAACATTTTTTGGGGGGAAATGAAAGAGTTCGCAGCTCATTTTATGACTCCAGTATTACCCTGGTATCAATACCAGACAAACACAAGAAAGGAAAACTATAGACTAATACCCATCATGAAAAGAGACAAAAATTCTTCATAAAATTTTCCCAATTAAACCCAATAATGTACAGAAAGGATAATGCATCAGGATCCTTCCTCGACTAGCAAGAGGGCCCAAGTATCCTTCCCATTAATTTCCCTTTTTTTCTTAAAGTATTTGGAGTTGGATTTGCGGGTCTTACACAGCACACTCTGGAGGTGTCAGAACACCGGGCAGCCTGGCCACCTGGCCGTGGTTCGTACCCAAAACAGAGGGGCTGTGAGCAGAGGCTGTTGAGGAATGAGAGGAGACTTTCAGAAATAGCTAAACCCTGCTCTCCAGCGGCCGGGCCGGCCCAGAGGACCGGGCACAGAGGTTCTGCCTAAAGCAGGAGCTGGCTGGAGCCCCTCAGGGCCAGGAGGCAGTGCATAGAGCAGAAGCAGCCGCCACACCTGGCCCAACCTGCCCTGTCCCTGCCCAACCTGCCCTGTCCCCACTGGGCAGAGAGGTTATTCAGCCACGAGAGGAGTCAAGTGCTGTTTTCTCTGTGGAAGGCTCCTTGGGACAGCACATACATCTGAGGATGCAATGGACATCTGTAATAGATTTACTCATGCTTTCGTTGGTGAAGCATCGTTGAGGTGACATAAATGAGGTGCAGTGTGAATGGCCCAGCGTGGACCGAGCACAGCTAGGCACCACTCCTCCTCCAGGGCTAGTGAGGGGCTGACTTCTGGAGCACTGGGGCAGGTACGAAGGCCTTCCTGCCAGCCTGTGGGGAAGCAGTGTGCTGGGTGAGGGCTGGGCTGGGGCAGCCCTGCAGCATGCCAAAGGCTCGATCAGGAGGCGGCAAGGCAAGAACAAGGACCTGACTGTACATTGGGACCGGCCCCCTGGGGCACAGCCAGGGACCGCAGCTCCCTGTGCGTCTCCGTGTGGCTGTCGGAGTGACGGCCACGGGAATAGGATGACCAGCGACGAATGTTCCTTCCAGGCCACAGTTCGTTCCATGATGGTATAATAAAGAATTTCAAACAATTTTTTACCTTTATGATATTAAATTGTACTATGAAATAGGGCAGTTAAGTATATTTTAAAATTACTACGAATAACTTTCAAAAAGTATGTACTCATCCCTCAACTAACAAATATGCATGGAATTCCAACAACAAAAAACAAATAATCCCCACTGAAGATAAACACGCACACAAATTACAAATCACACAAAGACAACAATTCATTGCTAAAAAAGAGTCAGCAAAAACATCAAACAGGGATGTAAGACAATGCAACAATCCGAAGGAGACAATAAATTAGCTACATGTTTAAAATTATGAAATAGAACATTGGAATAGAAACTATAAGGAAAGAAAACAACCGATGGGGGAGGGCAACACAAAAATTAATGGGAAGAAAGGAAATGGCGATAAGAGGAAGGGACGTTCTTGTTAATTAATTCAAAAGTCAAAACCTACCACGTTTAGGTGCAGGTAGAGGAATGAATAAAACACAAGAGGATGGAGAGAATCTCGTGGAGAGGATGCGGGGTCAGGGAGACGGGAGGAGAAAGCTGAGCACCGAGTTTCTTAGCAGCTAAGGCAAAGGGAGAACCACATCGCACTTATTGTCCAAAGTAAAAAATAAATACATATCTAAAAAACATAATGATGTTACATAATAATGTACATATTAGGACACTGCCATACAATATTGGAACAATAAAGAAAATGCTGTCCCAGTTCTGAGCCTCTCACCCTCCACATTCCTGACGTTTTTGTGGTGGGAGTTTGCTGTAGTGGGAGGCCCCAGGCTCCGTCAGGTACCTCTGCCCAGAGTGGCAGCCGCATCCCCCGCCTCCTGCACCCCCAGGGCCTCTGGTCAGTTGCACCAAACAAGAATATCTCTAGGCATTGTCGAAAGTCCTCTGGGGACAAAATGAACTCTAGTTGGGTACTACTGGTCTAATTTTATGGAGTAAATACAATTTCTTTCATATGTGAGTAGTCCATTGCAATCTTTTTCATGTTATACATATATGTATACATAGATTGTATGTATCCTGTGGTTTTGCCTTTTTTTTTTTTCCCCAAAGAGCATTGTGAATGACTAAAGCGGACTCCTGGCCTTGGAGAATATGGAAGACCTTTGTTAATTCCCAGGCAGGCAAGTGTCACTTTATCTTACAACAGCTCATACTGTTTTGCTTGAGAATGAGGACGGATCCGGGAAACTGCTCCTGGGCTCATCTCTGGAGCCTGGGCCTAGTTCACTCAGTAGCTAAAGTATCCAGTGTCTCCAACCTTGCAGCTCACTTTAACCAAATTCCTCTTAGCTACACTCAAATCACACAGGTCAAGGGTCCCTGAGGTCTCTCTGGAGTAATTCAAGCACATGCCAAAACATGCGGTGGCTCTCAGGGCCCGTGGGGCAGGCCTTGGAAGTGTCATGGAGGTCTGTGAGCCTGCGCACGGCTAAAGGGCACGCTCTTTTACGGGTGCCAAGACCTGAAGCCAACATATCTTTCAAGTGGTTTGTTTTGCAGATAAAACTATTTCAAAACATAGGAAATGGAGTAGAAGGATGATGATACAAAATCCAGATACAAATTGAGAGACTGGGTGCAAGTTGGGTATCACTGTTGATATCACCTCTTAGGCCTCTGACAATCCCTCAGTTGTGACCCAGCTCAGGGACTGCAGGGCTGGCCTGGGATATCCGCCTCCTGCTGCAGAGCATCCCGAGGCCAATCCTTTCCGCCCCCAGGGCAAGCTCCACGGTTTGCTCAGAGACCACAGGGACCTAATCATCGTCAGTAACATAACCAAAAATGACCTCGGGTGTAGGCAGAGCGTGCCGAATTGGAGAAAAGACCGATTAGGAGTCGGGAGTGCGAGGCCTCTTTCTGCCGGTAAGGACTTTGAGCCAACCCCCCACCCCACCCCACCCTGCCCCCGAGCTGTCATGAATTCCTGCCAAGGCTCACCGTGGAGTCAGTGCTACCTGTGACGGCTGCTGGCTTGTGAGAAGTAAATAAGAATAAGGAGTGTGAAGGGCAAGGTATTTGCAGCAAATCCATCTCAGCACTGAACACTTCAGCGCACTGCAATGAGGTAGAACCGGCGCAGCCCTTCACCAGGGGAACGCAGCCGTGGTCAGTGCGGTTGCTCTGCCGGGAAGCCTTAGGAGGCCAGAATCGGGGGCGGATATGACACATGGGATTAATTCCGAATGTGTTTGTCTTTGGGCTCACACCCAGAGTTTAGAACCAGATGATGAAACGGCAGGAAAAAAGTGTTCACCAAGTTGTCAAACCGTGCGAGCCTCGAGACCCTCCCTGCACTCGCTGCGCGTTGCCTAAGGCTTGGCGATGCAGGGAGACAACCCCTGGATTTTTGCACTTCCTTGCTGCCTGCAGGGCGCCTCGCAAAGTCTCCTAATCGCTCTAGAATGCAGGTCCTCACCTGTCAAGCTGGAGATGTGGGGCCTGCCTGCCTCCTGTGGTGTGGAGAGGATGGAATGCAAAGATATGCTTGTGTGACCTACCGTACAAAACCTTTCACAAATATCAAGTGTTAGTTGGCAAATTTGTGGTACATTATCCACTCCATTGTTATTTACCATAAAGATGGGTGAAGGTCGGAGATGCTAACGAATAACAAGAAATAGGAGTATGGCCTGTAGATTTTCCAAATTTGTGCTATTTTGCTTGTCTCACCGCAAATTAGTTTAGCTGTCAATTGAAGTGCTATTCTACTACGAAAAGGGAATGTTCACACATCAATATGGATGAATCCCAACATAATTCCTTCAAAAAAGTCTCAGAAGAACACATAGAATGCAATTACACATATATGAACTGCTTAGTAATGTGTACTGATGTGGTAAAATTATAAATAAAAATGAGGAGAGGAAATATGTTAGGGAGGATATAAAGGGTGTCTTAAAAGTTACAAAAATGTAATTTCTTAAGCTGGGTGGTTGGTACAAGTATGATGATTTTATTGTCATTTAAACTATTGCCTAAATAGCGATAGTTTAATAAGAATATAGTTACTTAAACTATTTGTATCTGTCTATATATATACACTATATTATAGTATATACTATACTATACGTCCATATGTATACTATGCCTTTTATCTGTATGTATACTGTATGGACATACACTACAGTATATGTGCATAATTATACTATATGTACATATACTATAATATACTCAATATACTTCATAATTTTTTAAAAGGTTCTCCACGCCTCCAGAATCATGCTATAATAAAATGTTATCGACATAATTTTCTTTCTCTTGGTTTTCTGTTCATGGCTCTGCTTGGACCAGTCTGCCCCGCCCACCACCCCCGAGCCTATGTCCCACTCCCTATGGACCTCTCGGTTTCTCCTGCTTGCCCTGCATTTCCTGCCTGCCCGCTGGACTGCTCTAGTGGGGCCACCGCCTCCCTGGTCCTCCTCCTCCGGGTCTCAGCGTACGCATCATTTCTTTTAGGAAGTCTTGTGACTCCTCTGACCAGGTTAGGTTCTCCTGTGACAGCCTTCCAGAGTATCCTGCCTGTTTCCTTCCTAATGTTCATCACACTTGTGAATCCTTAATTCCTGTCTTCCCAACAGACTAGAAACCCTAGGAAAGCAATGTACGTGTTTGGCTTCCTGCTGAATCGCTAGTGCTGAGCCCAGGCACCTAGTGGGCACGCAACAATATGCTGGATGGATGGATGGATGGACGGATAAGTGGATGGATGGCAGGCAGGCAAAGCCAGTGGATTCCCACTGGCAGGTATGAATATGAGATTATACAACAAATTTTTATCGGCTACATTTTGGTCATGGCTTCATCTGCTCTTTTCTAGGAGCTTGATGACCAACTAGCACCAGCTCTAAACAGTTGAAAGAATTGTCAGTGAGATTTAACTTTGTTGCATTTAATCTGGTCTAGCAATTGCTTCTTGCGGATTGTAATAGTTGGGACTGGCATGGTGATGTGACTTTAAAGGCCTCCGTGAGGCCTTTCTGTCACGGCTCTGCAAGAAACAGTAGCAGATTCCCCTCAGAGAGGGGTCCAGGATAACGCATTAGCTGAGGTATCACTGTTCAGTCAAAAAATGCGTGCGGGAGACCCATAACTCATCTCGACAGCAACCACACAGAGTTGTGCAGGTCTCCTACGCAGGCGATGAAACAGCCAAACTCCCTGGCAGTGGTGAATTGCTCCTCATGTCGCTAACAGCGATGCCAAGAGAAGTGTCAAGGCCGTGGACATGGTAAAGGAGGGGCCCTTCCAAAGGCATGAGGAAAAATTTGGTATGTTTTACTGCTTTCTTTTAATCCTGATTGTTGAGGTTTTAAAATAAAATTACAGAGATGCTAAGCCCAGCCAATGGCCAGGGTGATTCATTTCTACTTGGCAATGGTGTTCGAGTGGTGGCTTCCGTCCAGGCTGAGCCTAAGTCGGGGCCCGTGGGCCTAGCTCCGCTGCCACCGTCCCCATGGCTCAGCTGGCACCTCGAATCCTGACAAAGGGTGCCTGACATATGGGATTTTTATTTTGCTTCTTCCTCTACAGTCAAATAATTCAGCAAATCTCTCTTTTTCTCTCATAGTTAAAATATTGACCTGATGTAATAAATCTCTGACTTTTACAAAGCCTTAGAGGGTGAGGGACAGCTAACATATACATTTGAAATCTGGTGATTATGAAGTGTTTTGAATGGCCTTGAGACCTGCAGGTAAAACATTAAATTACACTAATATTCTTGTTTGGTTAAACTTTTTAAGATTTTTAAAAAGCCCTTCATAATATTATGGATAAGTAAATTCTTGGGCCTGATTTCAATTTGAGTCAAATTCCAACTAATAATGTTACACCCATAAACCTTCTCCTTAACAGCCCATAACATTAAACTAAAAACAGAATTCTTAAAGCACACTTTTATGCTGTCTATTCATGAAATAAGCATTACAGACTTTCAACAGATGTCTTTAATAGACATTGTTATTAAGAAGAATATTACAGAAAATAAATTTAGACTGTCAGTCTAGCCCAGTGAATACTGCCGTACATTCAGATAATCACATCTATATTAATTGGGAGGGAAAGAAAATCCCGGGACATTATTATCTTCTGGTAGCAGCTAGGTACTCATTTACCTGTCCAACTCATTAGCCCAGATTAGGATTTGTTAGTGCCTTCTCCATATTATAAGCCCCAATTTTCAGGAAATTAAAAGTTGGTCAGAAAAAAAGAATTCCACTTAATAAGCATCAGCCTAAGAGCAAACTCCTTATAAAAATCTTAGGGGAAAAAAAATCAGCCCCTTTTCAGCTATGAGTGCCAAAAAATAAAAATAAAAGTTTTGTGGTTTCAGGCACTTTAGAGTTTTATAATTTGAAAATAAGTTAGACTTTAAGCAGAAAAAAGAAAGTTTCAAGTCCATAATATGGATTAATGCCTCTGGTATGTTTTGAAGATGACACGAAGCTGGTAAGAACAACCAAACTGTTTGCTGGGAATGAATATTTTTTTTAAAAAACCCAACACACTACTATTTGTGCCAGCACTGAATTTTGGTCTCTGCCTTTAGGCCTGCGATATGAGAGTATTATTCGCTCCAGTTAATTAGGCAATAACTGGAATTTACCTGGTGTCTCTTATTCTAAGGTATTTGTCAGCGGCAGAAAGGCCCGCGTTTCTGGTCAACAGTTCATCCTTTTGGTAGCAATCTCTCATGCAGGTAAACAAGGGTCCAGTGGCCTTTAAGATGACCTTGGTACTGTCACTCCCTGGTCACAGAGGAAGAATGTGAAGAAGGGAGGGTCTTAATTGAGATTATATGGCAAAACAAAGCTGAAGTTCACATCTTTCCCACATGTACAGTGTGTTAGGCTGTGGCTTCATCGTGTCTGTTTAGATCCTCTGTGTCCGGGCAGGGCTGGGAGGGGGCATGAATCAGCACTTACAGCCTGCAGGCCTGCCCTGGCTCAGGCTGCATGGCGGAGCAGGGAGGAGCATGGGTTCTGGATCAGACAAACATGGATTTGATCCTTGCTCTACTACAGCTTACAGGTTACGGGAGGTTGGAAAGTTACCTGAGCCTCTGTTTATTCATCTGTGAAATGGGGGTAAAAGAAATATATACCTCATGCGTAGCTTCAGGGTTGAATAAGGAAGAGAAGAGTAATAATCAATAAAATTAGTTGTTGTTATTATTAAATCTTGCTTCCCAATTATTTGTAAGTTACATTTTAGGCACAGTAGTGAAAGGACCGATCTCATCGCTCTGCATCTGCCAGACGTAGCAGGCTACGCTCCTTGAGTCGGATCATCTTCTGAAACCTGACTGCAGAGTCAAAGCAGCAGTGATGCAAAGGGGACCCGCATAGGGTTCAGGAAGCCTGGCTTCTGCTCTGCCATTTACGACTTAGGCAAATTCCTTAAGGCTCTCTGAGCCTCAGTGGCTTTGTTTTTTTTTTTTTAAATCCATACAGTTGAATGATAAATCTTACCTACGTCACACAGTTCTTGGGAGGACTGAATAGGGAGATAGATTTGAAAACAACAAAGCACTTAGTTGAAATAAATGAGAGCATTTTTATAATTTTTATCATGCCCAAAGTCACTTCTGATGACAGATTTGTGCGTGCATAATTTTTTTTCCTTGAAAGTTTATTCTTATTTGGAACAATTGTTATTTATTACTCATTTATTAATAGATATTAAAATGACTTTCGATGACAGTCTGGTGCTAACAATAAGACAAAAATGGATCCAGGGTTCAGTGGTGCTGTTCAGCTTTTCTCCGTTTTTGAAAAGTTGATCCTTCACAGTTCATTGCAGCAAAAAGGAGGGCTGTATTGCTTAATAACTGTTCTACTAAAGTTCACCAAATTGTACTTGATGTTCCGGCATTTATTGCTTACATAGAATATATGTCTTCCACCTGGCTTTGTTAAGCACCCACATACCTGCTCGACTTGCTTTGACCAAAATGCTCATACTAGTATGATTGGAATAACTACAGAAATTCAATTTGTCTAAAACTTCAGGGCTTCGAGAGCTAATCTCAAGTGACAGAATGATTGAGAAATTTTGACCAAGAGAAGAACCTTTCTTAGGAAAAGGTCAACATTTTGTGTAAACACACTGGCTCCTTCCTCTGGCAAGCTTGTTTATGCTTAGTCATTGGGAGGTTTCAGCTGAACTCGGACCAACACGCCTCAGTTGTCACCATGCTCCGGCTCACTTCTGCAGCTTGGGTAGGAGAGGGAAAACCTGACTGTCCTGTGCAATGGGGATGCCTGAAAGAGTAGCTCACGGTAATGAAATGCTTTTCCGGGGATGCCAGTCTTTTCGCTGTGTGGTCATACCTCGCACAGCCCCTTTGAGATCAGGTCCGCTTTGCCCCAGGAACAAGGAGCCTGGAAGGTAGGAAAGAACTGTGATCAGGCCTCCAGGCGTTATTAGTGCCATCCAGACTGCTGCGCCTTCAGCACACTGACTGAAGTCCCACCTGTCTTCAAGGCAGCAGTGGGTGCGTGCTCAAGTGTGATAACCTCCTAGCCATGGTTATTGTCTCCCAGCTCTGCACCCACCCTTGTATCCTTGGCTTTTGCAATGCTGGAGCCGAGACTCTGCAAACCATGTTTCTCCTTTGCCAGCAGCCCCGTGATAGGCTCTGACAATCTCGGGCATAAGAAGGAGCCTGCAAGGCCAGAGGAGGAGAAGGGATTGACTCCCTCCTGTTCTCTCCTACAGTGTGAGGTCTGTTTGCCATCGCTGAGAGCAGCCTCCCAGCCACACTTCTCCACTCGGCGTGTTCTTTCCCACAGCAGTGCGTGAGCCTGGTACTCAGTCTGCCCAGTACCTGCAGAACCAGCCAGAGTGTGCACCCCAGCCCCCAGCTCCAGCTGAGCATCACCCCCACCCAGAGGTCTGAATTTTAGCTCCATAGGGCATCTCTTCCAAGCTCCTAGCTTTTGATGCTTCCATCCTCTTCCCTTCTCTCCCCAGCCTGGGAGTCTTATTAATATCCTCTTCTCATACTTCAGTTACCTAGTTAACAACTTTATACTTGTCATGAATTCCTTATATTAATTTCTCTCCATTAAAATAACTTGGGTGGCTTCTACCTCCTGACTGGAGCCTGACGGATATGCCAGCTGACACCTAGATTCACGAACTAGCACTCACACGATGCTTTCTATTCTACAGGGGCTTGCAGTGGTCATCTACTGCATTTGTCTGGAAGGCGATCTTTTGATTTTGGCAAGTCCCCACACTCACTCTCTCTGTCCCTGTGGTTTAGGTAGGACTGTCTCTGCCTCTCCTCCTTGCTCTGGGGGTAGGCTTGTGACCCAAGTTTAACCAGTGACATTTTTGCATGGCCCAGACAGAGTGCTTGGTTTAGTCAGTGAACATGTGCTCCAGACGTACCTGAAGTCAGGGTTGCCTTCTTACACTTTTTAAATTCCCATGCCTAAAAAAAGTCACTGACAAGCTCTTAAACAGAAGGAATGAAAGTTTAACAGTGGTGCTTTAGCAGTGGGTCTGTGGGTGGGTGGCAAGCCGCTATGCTCCACGGCCTTCAAAACATACTCCAGAATGGAGCTGGTAGTGGCAGGTAGGCACACGCCTCACATGGTTCTCCTCCAGCCCGGAGCCTGGGTGGGAGACTTGTTGCCCACTACCCCACGGCACTAAGTCCACGGGGCCACTTGCTGACGAACACACGAGAGCCTTGGGGTAGCAGCATGGTGCTTTGACGGCCACAATGGGAGGCCAAGGTAACTTCCTAGATGCACATTCTAACTGACAATTTAGCTTAATTACCTTACACAATGATGGGGTAGGACAGAAATACTTCTTTGTATTATCTTCTAAATATGGTTTTTTATCTGATACTGATATCTATGTTAATATAGGAATAGGAAGAGAATCTGCATTTATTGAATACTGTTACAGGAAGAAATTGGGTTAAGCATGTTCATTTCACAACTAACTCAAGAAATACAAATCATCATCCACTCTTTAAAGATGGGAAAAGTGAGGCTTAGAAAGGATGAGCAACTGTTCAAGGTGACATGCTAACAAATTCAAATCCATTTCCTTTTGACACTGAAGTTCATTCTCACCACATCAGGTGACAACTTCCCCAGGAAGTCAATAGATAGTTCAAAGAGAAGAGATGATCGATGAAAATGTCTCATCTCCTAGTCCTCTCTGTGTTTTTCCACCTGCAGCCCATGGCAGAGAAGGGGCTGACGCCCTGTTCTGAAGCATCACTACAGGCAGGAAGTTCTCCCAGTGATGTATACTGGGAGAAGCAAATCCAAAAGCAATAGGACTTGGAATGTTAGAAAAGCCGTTAGCTGTTTCTTGCCCAACCACAAATAAATAGAGGTTTGTATGTGTAGAGCTATTTACTGTCATTCATTAGTATATTTTATACTTCACTGAACTTAGATAGGCAAATTACATAAACACTTTATATATAAGCAAAACATGTCACATGTTAGGATTCAAAATATATATTTAATTAAAAAGCTACATCTCTTAAAACCAAAGCCCTAAATAAATACTGAATGCTACCCTCATCTGAAGGGAAGTGGGATATGCCACCCAACAGATATGAAGTGACCCACACATCCAGCGGTACCTCCATTAGTGAGGCAAAGGCACTCCAACAGCACACTGTGAAGTCAGACACTTCAGTGGCCGATGAAACAACCAGAAATCATAGGACCCATCGGAGAAGGACAGAGAAGAAGTGGGTACAGAGTGAAATTATGAAACGTTAGCCAGAATAATAAAAGTAGGCCATTAGAAAATAAGACCCTGGAGGTTCTGGAGGGTGGGGTGCAGAATTCAGAAGGAATGGGACTTGGGGCTACTCTGTGATCCGCCGGAGAAGTAGGGGAAAAGTTTGAGGAGAAGACTGCGGATGGCCTGGCCTGGAGCGGAGGGGACTTGGCCTGATTCGGTCCCCCCAGCAGCCCCAGGGCAGGTCTCGAGGGCTGGGCCTGGCCCAGACCCTCTCTGTAAGGGCGCAGACTATGTGGAGAGCAGAGATATCACTTCTGAGCTCCCAAAACCCCAAGGGCAAGGTCACTGTTGGGTTACATGGATGTGACTTTATTGTGTTCCATATCACCCCATCCATATGCAAGACCTTGCATAAAGGGGGTGTCTTTCATTATTCCATTAGAATAAAAAGACCAAATCTATGTACCTGGTCAAGGTTCCTCTTTGGCTAACGCTGAGACTAAAGTGTCACTCATCGATGAATCAGACAATCGGTACATGAAAATGACCCTATCAGATCCTTTTACCTTCTTGACAAAGGCAAGGAAGCAGGACGGTGGGTTGACATGGGGCAGATGCAGGGATAGGGGAGGCAGCTAAGGGGTTCTGAGACTCAGCAAGGAAAGGTTGGGAAACCCCTACATTTCTGCTGATTTCTTATTTATACCATAAGCCATGCAGGACAAACACGCTCTATTCACAGATGTATTTTTGTCCCGTGCAGCTGTGTGGCTTAGCGGGAGCTTTGCTGTCAAGCCATATGACTCGTGCCAACAGTGCTGCATATGATTTATGAAGACTTAAAGAAAAAGCACACAGCCAGTTCATTAGGAAGGAGCCTCGTTTTCAGAGGATTAGTTCATCAAGCATCAAGGTACCATTTGGTCCTTTCTCACTCTCCGGGTGAAAGAGTGAGCCCGCCTCAGCTGGTCATGGGCTGAATGACACTCTCCTGCACCCCTGATCCCCACTTGTCCCATTCCCTGCTTCAGCGAGGAAACCACAGTTCAAGACTCGGGCTGATCTCTGTAGCCAGAGGATCTGTGGCCTCCAGCTGCTGCAGGAAGCTTAGTGACTCTGAAATGGGCCAGAGTGCCCTATCGGAGGCCCCGTTGGGGCTGCAGCAGCTGCCCTCCAAGACGGGGTCCACAGCCCAGGCGTGAGGCGGAAGGCTGGAAAGGCACCAGGTTTTCCTGGAACTCGGTTTGGCTGCTCTGTCAGACGCTCTCCCTGCCTCACCGATGACGAGCAGCCCCACTTGATTTTCTGAAACGCTCTAGGGAGAACATGCAACAGCCCTCCAATCCCCCAGCCCCACCCCCCACCCCCCACTGCGGGTCAGAAAGAAAAGGTTGGGTCTCCTACTCCAGAAGATCTCTCACTCTTACCCTCCACACTTCCCAAGCTGGACAGGATGTGTCTTTTCTCTTTCCTTCTCTCCCTCCCTATTTCGGCTTTCACTTTCAAACAAGGCCGGCCTGCATTTACTCCTTGGGAAAAAAAAAAAAAAAAAAATGGGAAAATCAGGCCAGTCAACAGCTCAGGTTGGTGGCTGTAACACAACGGCTGCTTTGTGATAAAGTAGCTTGGACTAAGAAAGCGACTCGGGTAATATCCTGTTTATCCGCTTCCAGAAACGCACTGTTACCCACCGCTGCCCGCACCACAATGGAGCTGAGTACAAGTTCATGAGCATTTGTGAACAACGCCATGGCCACAGAGCCTGCACTGCGGACACTTTCATCTTAAATTAAATTGTGGGAGGCTCAGGATGCAATTTGTATCCAGGTTGTCTTACTTGTTAATAAGATATATAGTTTATCATTCCTCTCTGAATAAAGCAGATCTGGACATTTTGCCAAAAGGAACTTGAAATGATAATTTTTTAAAAATACTGAAAGCATATACCATATGCCGACAAGGTTGTATTTTATACTAGAACATTTTTAAGAAATCAGTAAATGTTTGGGTGCAGTTTTTTAATTTTCCAGCGGAAGTGTTAGATACCCTGTCCTTTGTCTCCTCTGGTTGTAGGTAGTGTGGGTGCAGTGCTTCCCTTGTAGCTTCGGGTTCATTTGTTTCAGTTTTGTGTGGTCCAGTCCCTGCCCCCGCTGCCAAGACACACACAGAGGACCTGAACGATTAGTTACAGGTAGTTGGTGTGATCTCGTCCCCCTGGACGCTTTGAAGGTGCACCCAGCTGCTTCATTGCTCCTCGCATCTCCGCCCACCTTCCAAGCCTCATGCAGGAATTCCTAGAGCAGGATGCTCCGTAGTTCTAAAGCCCCATCTGTTCCCTGTGCAAAGTTTTACAGAGACACCCTGGTATCCTCGGGACTCCCCACTCAGCCTCAGAATAGCTCCTTCTAGCTATGGTTAAGCCCTGTCCAGGAAAAGCATCTGAAGGGAAGGTTAGGGTCAGACCGCCTGCGACAACCCTGCTGCCTTCACATCCTCGCGGCGCCTGGGATCCTTACACCCCGTTTATTCCAATAGGATCGGGGAGCCTTCCCATCCACAGGAGCCTAGATAGAGGATAAGAATTAGCTTTAAGTTGTGGTCAAGGGGGGAAAAGCTTCACCTTTAAAGAATTATCAGTAGAGGATTCTTTCGGAAATGACCGCGGTGCTGAGCTACAAGAGCAAACAGGTGCTCCCAGACAGACTGTCGAGCGGAACTTCCTGCCACGAGGGAAACCTTCTGCGACGCCAAGCTGAAAGTCCCTGGTCACACGTGGCTGCTGAGCACTTGAAAGCTACCTCGAATGACTGAAGCACTGAATTATCAAGTTTATCTAATTTTAATGAATTTAAATTGCCTCAAGTGGCTACCGGCTGCAGAATTGAACAGCATAGCTACAGGAATTAACTCCACGTGTGTGTGCGTGTGCGCACATGTATGTTTAGAAAATTTAAGACCTTGGTTGCAGAAAAAAGAAGGAAAACGAAGAAAACATATTGCCCACTTGGACCCTTCTGGAAAAATCCTTTCAACCTGTTGCCATAATCTCCGCCACCGCCCCCCCCCCCCCCAGGGCAATAAGGAGAGGCTAGCCCTCTGTCCTAAAGAGAATAGTATCATCATCACTTGTGTTCATTAATCATCAGGGAGCCGGCCGCCATGCCCACACTCAGGCTGGCACTTCTCTGCTTTCACGCCTACTGATTGATAGCATTTCAAGTAATGTTGCGCTAGGCAGTGGACAAGGGGGAAAGGTAATGAAATTGCCTCCTCATTCATTAGCCCAAGCCAATAATGTGTCATTGTGCGTGGCTGTCAGTTTTATACATCAAGGGTGCCCAACACCAGGTAGGACACCGCCCTTTAAAAGCGACATCAATCAGGAGTTGTGCCAGTGGAGAGGGGTCACGGAGAGGCCACGGGAATCTCAGGCCTGTCCGCTTGTCTGATGTGGGGCCCTGCAATTGTTGCCTGAGCTGGCGAAACACATGGGATTCTGAACACTTTTCGGGGGATCCCAAGCCTTACAGATGTTGCAGGTGACCTGCTGACAGAGAGACAACGTGGATGAGACCGTCTATGCATGTGATGAGGTGATCCTTGATGGCGTGCGGGCTGGGTCCCAAACCCAGTAGCGGGGAAGACGTCCCCCGTCCCCAAGTCCCACCGCCTCCTACACTCGTTTTCCTGCTGGGTTCTAATCCAGAAAAGAAGCACTGAAGACCGCTCAGGGAGTATGAAGAACCAGGCACTAGTAAGTGTTTCTCCCTCCAGCGGTGACAAAACCCAGCAACTTGTTAATTAACCCACACTTCACTTCTGCAGAACTGTCTGTCTGTCTCTCCCTCCCGATGTGCACGTCCGGGTGCAGCCTTTAACAAGGTCCTGACATGTTTAACTGCTGTTGCGGCTGCAGCACTTTCCAGTCAAGAGAGATTTGCCTTTTTCAACACGTTTTCTTTTGTTTTTCCCTGTAGCCAGCTGCTACAATGATGCATCAATTTAGATTAAACGGGCTGAGAAGTGCTATTCAGTCTGTCAGCCAGGCACACTCTAAATACAGCGTTCAGCAGGTACCGCTTTCAAACAAAGTCAGGGGGCTGCTCACAGGGGGCCACAGACTCTGGTTTTCAGTCTGGGAGCAAGGACAGGAGTCCTTGGAGGAGGGTGTCTCCACGTTCAGCGCCAGGAGCAGCTTTCGCCCTTTCTTCCTGCCTGTCTTCACCCTCGTCCTGCTCCTCCCCTTCTGCTCTGCCACTGGTCTCTATCTCCATTGTTCCCTGAAGCCCAGCAGCCAGCGTGCAGCCCGGCCCAGCACACGCGCCGCAGCCAGCAACTTCCTCTGAAGCTGCAACGCGTAATTACAACCAGCTGCTCCGGGCTGCTGGCTGGCCAGCTCTGCAAACAAGCATCCTGATACCTCGAGTTCCAGGGAGGCAACAGCCTGCTCTTGGCAGCAGCACATTCTCAGAAGGAATTGCCGACACCCTTGGAAGAACAGGGAGCAGCGCCTCTCTCTCCTGTGGCTCCCGGAGGCCAGTGCCTGTCCGGTCTCCTCTCTCTTTGCTGTCAGAGGGAGTTGTTTTTATTGTCAGCAGGAAGCAGCCACCTGCAGCTGCCCTCGCCCCGCTGGCCTATTGTCTGTGCTGGTGCCGCCTCCAGTGGATGGTAGGTCCCAGGCCTGACTCAGGAACCCAGGCTTCCTGTGAGCACCTCAGCTGGGGCAGTTTGCAAACATGTCCGGAGAGATCGGGGTAGGAAACGTGCACTGCCCTCAGCTTGTAGGAGGCAAAAAGGCAAGTGATGTGGCTTTAAAAAAAACAACAGTGAAAATTCAAACAAGCCTCACTTAACCTCCCCAGGGAGAGCAGCGTGTGGGCAAGAGATGAGGATTCGCCCAGGCTCCGCCTCAGAGCTGTGGGTTCATTCGGGGGCCTCAGTGATCTTTCAGGCTTGGCCACGAGTATGACTCTGATCCAAAATTAGGCTTTGAATGTGCAACACGAGGCTCCCTGCCCCACCCACCGCCTCTCTCTGCCCTTGCTGCTTCTCCAGAGCCTGGCTCTGGGCCAGACCTCGCCCTCCTGGCTCCTGGGGGAGGGGCCGGCCACAGCACTGTTTCCAGGCAGGGCTTTAGGGTGGGCGAAGATGCACGATGCTGTTCAGGAAGAGGAGGGGAGACTGGTACTCTTGGGAAGGACACCCAACCCTCAAAACACCCACCCCATCAACACAAAGCTGGAGAAGAGCATGCAGGTAGGTGGGCAGGCGTGCCCCCGCCCCCCCCCAACCCCCGTGCTGCCACATCACGCTGCCCACCCGTGCCTTCCAGGTCCGACTCCTAACAGGCCTGCAGCAGTGAGCCGGCGAGTCAGGCCACACCCACCACTCTGTCATGCCCACCAGCAACCTCGGAGATGGGGGCAGCTGGGACTCTGCAGTGGAGAAGGAGCTGCTCATTTCACAGGACACGTCCCCAGAGATCGTGTACTGGCAGTCACTGCTCCCGTGGGCCAGCCAGGAGCCCCTTCGAGAGGGTTTGTTCTTCCTGATGGGGCTTAGGCAGGCAGACCGTGTTGGGGTCCCCCTTCACAGCTTTCTTTGTTTCACTATTTAAAAATCTTAATAGAACATCTTTGGCCGAGTGATACCAGGTGGCAAGTGCTCACCTGGAAGGCACGGTACTAGCAGCCTGGCTTGGCTCAGGGTGCCCACGTCCTTGTGGACGCAACGGAGCAGCGCCTCCGCGGGCGGGGCTTTTCTGTTTCTGCGTCAGCTTCTGATCATCTCTGCGTTTTAATTCCCCACGGGAAAAAAAGTGCCCATTTAAAGTGCTCTGTTGGTGTTCAGCCCATGCTCGCCCTCCTGATTCTTTGGCCTAGATGCGCTTCAGAAGCACATCCAAAGCGAACGCACGGTCGGAACAGCATCCCGACGCGGGGGTTCCAGGCTGAGCACCCTCGTGCGGCTGCACTGGCTCGTCCACTTAGAGCGGTTCACAGGCCCCGTGCCTCGCTAACGTGGTTTTTGGCAGGTTTTTCTTCGAGTTTGCAACGAGAAACAAGCTTAGCAAGTCATGTCTGAGCTGTCGCTCTGCACAAACCTCGCTTGGGAAGATCTGGGATGAGAGCACTGTGTTTGAGGGCCCCGCTCTCCAGAGCAGGACAGCGGAGAAGGCGCCGGGAGCCCAGCTACAGCAGGAAGGGGGGGACGGCGGGAAAGGCGGAGGAAACAGAGAGAAGAAAGTTCAGTCTCCAGGATTATGAAAAAGGAAGCTAGAGGGATTAGCACTGGAGTTTGAGACAAGAAACTTAGATTATTTTCCTTACCCTGCCCTAATTATCAGTGGGGATGAGGGATGTGGAAATCCACTTGCTTCTCCTGCTTTAAGTTTTCTCACCTGTGAAACGAGGGCGATGATGCCAGCTCTCTGAAATTCTAGTGTGTGTGTATGTGGGTGGTGAGCACAAGCACAGTAAAAATGCTGTTAAGAGTAGTAGGAAAGTGCATTTTGTAGTTGAAAGGTAAACTGGCCGTGAAGGTAACAGCCGATGAGCCTCGTGAGTGCCTATGCTTACTTGTTATTTGAACAAATCCGTAGGTCCAGCGGCTGAGGAGGGTTTTATGCAACACCACCCACTGAGGAAGCAGACAGACTCACAGATGGAGAGCAGAGCACAGCTAGTGGGGTGGGGTGGGGTGGGGTGGGGTGGGGTGGGGTGGGGTGTGCTTAGGAGGTGGAGGGACTGAGCAAAGAGGAAAAGGGACTCATGGACATGGATGGCAGTGTGGTGACTGCTGGGGGGATCGGGTATAAGGGGACCAAATGGTAATGGAAAAGATACAATAAAGATTACATTTTAAAAAAGAAAAACACAAGTACTTCATCAGTTATAAGTTTATCTTTAAAAATATACATGTTCTGTCATCCTCGGACTGGCAGGTGGGGTTCATTTTACTACGTAAAGGGGAGCATGCAGTCTTTCAGGGCCCTTCAAGCGTCTCCCAGTGCTCTGCAGAGACGATGGTGACACTCTGCGAGCAAGGTGTCGTGTATGCCCCTTCCACCAGCAGGCGGAGAAACCGAAGCATGGCGAAGAGAGGCGAGGTTGCCGAGGAGACAGGTGATGGGCCGGCTTCCAGTCTCTTGCTCCAAACCTGCTCCACTCTGTCTCTTTCGCAAATGGCCATCAGTAACTTCGTCTCCATGCCAGACACTGCACATTAGGACCCACAGCGTGCTGAGCATTTCCGTGAAGGTGGGATGCGCACCATCCTGGCGGCAGAACACAGGGCCCTGACCAGAAATGGAGGAGGAAGAGCAACTGTGGCTACGGAGGTAGAAACGCCATCAAAGGCCTGTCTCCCAGTGACAGGCCAGCAACAGGAAGCAATGAGTGGGAAGCTCATTATCATTGATCAGCCCACTCCTGACAGATCAGGATCATAGACACCTCATGGCAGGACTTCCTAAGCATTTACTTTATTTAAAAACGGATTTTTGACATTATGCGTATACTGAGAGATTTTCCTTCCTTAAGATCAGTTCCCTGTGCAGGGAACCAGACTGACGATGCAATAATTAAAGTTGCATGGTGATGCTCATGCTGTGATAATGCATGTCATCCTGCACGAGTCAGCCCGACGCTTAAGTCAACGCAACGTTTCCACTTAGAAATGAAGGTCGTGACCCATTTTCCTTTTACATGTTGCGTACTCACATACATGCCTCACCCTTTAGGGTTTTACCCGGGCTCTGCCACTCACTGGCTGGTGACCTTAGGCAAAAGCGCTGAGCCTCAATTTCCTCCTACGTACCTGGGGCAGCTGGGCCTGTCTCAGATGGTTTTGCTAAGACCAATGGACTTCATGTTTGTAAAAGTATTGAACACAAACCCCTGGCACACAGAGGGTGCTTAGTCAAATGCTATTTCCTTCTTTCTCATCTTTGGCTATATTCCTTATATAGTGCTTAAATTGTAGGAAGTACTTTCATATGTATTGCACACAATTCAGTAAGGAATGTGTAATTATCTCTTCCAAATATGTGAGAAAACTCTGTCTCCGAGGGGTTGAGTAATTTGCTCAGAGTCACACAGTACATTGGTGCAGAACTGGAATCTTGGCTCTTAGTCCTGTGATCTTTCCAGAAACTTCTGTTCATGACCACCATTGCCTCCCCGAGTGGAAGCACTTGGCTTGCAATCCAGCTCCCAGGAGGCAGCAAGCTCCTTGGTGCCTCTTCCCAGCCCTCCCTGCACCGCAGCCCCAGCTTCGCTTTGACCTTCACGTGGAGCTGGATGTTCAGGGACTAACCTCGTGGCCTGTAAGTCAGAACAAATTGGGAGGGAATGTTCTGTGAAATGAAAGACGTTGAATAGATACCCCCACAGACATTATGTTGTTAAATGTCTACAGCATGATAAAATCATCCCAAATGCCACTAATCTCTGGGGGACTTATTAATAATTAAACATTTTTAGTTCAGTTAGGAATGCAAATTTCATTTAACAAGAGAATGTACACTAAATAGGTCCATTATATTGCAGCTTGCAACTGAATATGTTAGCGATCTCAGCTGGATTTCTCCAGGACAGATGACAAAAGTTACTGCAGTTATCAGTCTTTCCTAAAGGCGGCATGGGAGCCAAAAGTAGCATCCTGGACTGGTTTATAGGGCTTGTGTTTATTAGGCGTGTTTATTAGAATGACTAATAATGAAAGAGAAATTGGGCAAGAGTTGGGAGAGAGCCGGGAGAAGCCCAAAGGCAATGGGATGATCTCGCAGAATACAGGGCAGAGCAGAGACTCAGTATCTGCGGTGGAGTGAATCATTTGTCCCCATGCTGGTTTCAGGGTTTTTAAGGACTGGAAGAGGCCAGGAAAGTCTCTCTCTCTCTATGTTCCACTTAATGAGAAGGCCATCTACATTTTTATTTAGCTTAATCAAAAAAGTATATGGCCCTAATTTTATACACATGTGCACACTCACATGTACTTTTCTCTAAAAAGCAGTTTTCTTTATTTGCTTTGCTTTGTTTTTCAAGATATCTGATTCTTTTCTTCTTCTCTCTTTACTTCCTGGGCAAAATCAGAATACTGAATATCTTCAAAGAAAGAAAGGGAAGCTGGCAAACAGGCTGCTAATCTTCTTTGTCTCTTTCAGAGATTACTATTTTTCCTTAGAGCCACCAAAGAGTCCTTTATGAAGATGACCAAGAGAAAGAGAGTGTGTGTAAGATCTGGGGAAATCAGTTGATTCAACCTTTAGTCCCGGGGCTCCCCTGACGAGCTGTGCAATGTCTGACCTTTTGCGGCATGTTATTTAACCCCCACCTCTCTCTGTAGGCCCCTTTCCTACCAGTGGAAGTTTTCAAGACCTAGAAATCCCTTCTAGACTTAATGTATCAGAAATCTAGGCTTGAAGCACAGACAAGGCTTCTTCTCTATGGCACCTGAAGAATTTTGCAAACTTCCAGCAGAAAATGACTGGATGAAGCCTCCCACTTCCTTGTCTCCCAAACTGAAACTACATGCAAATCACGCCACTTCTTTCCTCCCTCACTCAAAGCACCTGCCAACCTAATAAAAGAGCCATAAATTTAGTTGTAAGGGCCCCAACAAAGAAGAAGGATCCTCTGCTGACCAGGGAGGTCCGTGGAAGACTGTCATCAGGAAGTAAAAACCGCAGGGAAGCTCGTTCTTGTGTCCCTTGTAACAGACCCAGGTGCCAGAGGACCCAGAGGGGCTGAGAAGCAGCAGGACTGAGCAGGGAGAGCAGACTGGGCCTGCAAGGGCTCTTCAGTCTCCTCCCGATGTTTTTAGGGTTCAAGGTCCCGGTGGTACTGGCTCCAGGGGACTTCGGGTCTGAGAGTTCCGCGTATGTCCATAGGAATCACTCCCTGAGCGTCTTCTCTAAAATGCTTCCTCTTTCTGTTGTTAGATACAGGGTCCTGGCAAGTGGGCCGCTGGGTAGAGGTTCCCAGCCTCATCTCAGGGAAGAACGGACAGAGCAAGAGAGGAATGTGAGGGGAAGTGGGGGAGAGACCAGGCAGGGCACGGTGAGCTATTTATCATGAACAGCCTTGGGAGAAGCAGAGGAGGAGGGGCTGAGTTTTGAAACAATATGTGGACTTAGAGACTATAAAACTGGGGGAGAAAAGAAGATTTAAAGTCAAATAGATTAATACACTCAATTAGCCTGAATGATTTTCTTCAGCCCTGGTTTTTCTATTCTGAGAGTCACTATTGGGTTTTCCTGCTAACAACCAGCTCGTCCCTGATGAAGACAGTGTGTATTTTATCTCACCATTTATAGAAGCACGCACCACCACTACCACCCTGATAGTTGGTGGAATTACTTTGTTCTGTCTCTTTAAAAAAATCTAGAAAACTCCTTGGCTGGTGTGGCTCAGTGGACTGAGTGCTGGCCTGTGAACGGAAGGGTTGCCGGTTCCATGCCCAGTCGGACACACACCTGGGTTGTGGGCCCGGTCCCCAGTAGGGGGCATGTGAGAGGCAACCACGCACTGATGTTTCTTTCCCTCTTTTTCTTTCCTCCCATCCCCTCTAAAAATAAATAAATAAAATTTTATTTTTTTTAAATCTAAAAATCTCTTTGGATCAAGACTAATCAATCAGAATTATACTTATAAGCAAATGGGATCCTGTTACTTCCTACATTGTTACACACAGGGACTGAGGGGTCATATCCCAAAGGGCAAGACCACACTCTTCAACAGACTAAAAAATGTGTGTGTGTGTGTGTGTGTGTGTGTGTGTGTGTGTGTGTATTGGGGGGTTGTCTTTGGTTTTGGTGTTGTAACTTCTCACACTTTGTTCCTAGCAATAAATAAATAAATAAATAAATAAATAAATAAATAAAATTTTAAAAAGCGCCTTTGAAATGTCTGGGGCTTTAAGCACAAACACAGATTTTCCAAGCTGGTGTGAGTGGACTCCAACCAATTCATTGCATGGAGGGTTAAAGTGGGGCCTGGAGAAGTGAGCCAGATTAAATGCGGGTCGCCTGGCTGGTGCGCCGCAGATGCAGGGAAGAAGCACGTTCCTCCAGGCTCCTCGTCCTGTGCTCTTTCTACCCACGGTGGATTCTAGGAGATCTGACCTGCAGAATGTCCTTCCCACTTTGTACTCAGTGGGAGACAATATATCATAGTTTGGGTTTGCGTGTCCAGAGTCTTTACCAGGCAAACATGTCCCAGCATCCTCCACTCTCACCCGCGCCGGTGGAAGGCCGCATCTCTGCGTGGGGATATGACAGGAACACGCTGCTCCCACAGGACGTATGTTCTTTTTCATCAAAGTCCCCTTTCTTTGCTCCAAGGTTAATTTCTTTTTGGCCTCAATTTCTTTCTTATCTCTGTCTATTCCCTTATATTAGTTTGTATACCAACCCTTACACGCACCACATTTAAACTGGGAGACAACTAAACACAGCTAAATGCGACCCACAGTATCTAAAACATAATCTAGTTTGTGTAATGTTGCTGATCTCCCTTAGCGAACATATGGTGTGGGTGGGACCTCTGAAGTCACATCAGCATCAAATCTCTCCTTCCGAAGAAGAGGTTAAGGGACTTGCCCAAGAATAGTGGGCAGCAAGGGGAATGGAACGGTGCCCACAGACCCCATGCTGACTCGGCTTTGTTCTATTACGCCCCAATCCCAACCTGCCGAAACCGGGTTTTACATCCTCGCTTCACTCTTGTCCAAGCCCTGGTGGAGACACTAATGACCGACAACTGGACATGACGGGAGCATAGACAAGACATGGAGGGGACAGGATGAGGCCTGAACAGCCAGCCTGAGCTGTTCAGTGCATCAGTCACAAGTCATATGTGGATAGTTCAATTAAAACTAAAGGAACAGTTTAGTTCCTCAGGGGTGCTAGCCACCGTTTAGGTGCACAACAGCCGTGAGTGCCCACCGCACTGGGCCACACAGGTACGGAGCCTTTGTCTCACCCTGGAAGCTTCCCGCAGACAGCTCTGCCGGCCCCCAGGCAGCCAGAGCCTAGTAATGAAAACCAGCATTCACTGCGCTCCAGCAGCACACCAGGCCCTATTATCGGCATGCCATTAATCTTCATAAAACCCACAAAGTATTATTTGCATTTGACAGAGGAAGAAACTGATATTAAAAATTCTTAATAATTGGTCCTCCATATGTAGGAGTACATAGTATGATCTCTAGTTTCCTGTGCAGAGCCATACAGACTAATAGTACTAGAGCCAGCGTTTACTGAGCACCTACTACAGGCCAGGCACTGTTCTAACAAGCCACGTACATAAACCATTGGTAGGTATGGACACTATTCCCATTTTGCAGGTGAAGCAATGAATGTACACAGGCTAAGAAACAGTCCTCATGTCACCCAGCTAGTACGTGACGGACTCAGGGTTTGAACTCAGGCAGTCTGTCTCCAGACCCCGGGTGCCGAACTCCTACCCAACGCGGATGAAGGACGGGCTGAAGCTTCCATGGTGTACGAAAGGCCGGGACTGCCCTGCGGCTCACAGTTCCAATCCCTGCTCACAGGGCCGGGTACCCTCTCCAGATGGCTCGCTCGTGGAGCTGGCTGTCGGATGCCTCTGCTCCTCTCCCCGTGCTGCTGGCCAGCCAGGTCTGTGTTCTCGCTACCAAGCTGCCATGGCGGGAAGTCATCACGGAAGTCGTGCCTGAGCAAGTCTTGAAAGGAGTCCTTTGGCCTACTCCTTGGAGTTGCCCCGCCTTGGCCGCCCACAGGGCAGCGTTAAGAGCATCCTGTTGACATTCCTTCTTGACCTGTGGTAGGCCCAGTGGTCCTCCCTTTGTCCTGGTGGGCTGGCTGCGCTCCAGGCTTGCTGATGGATCCGTCTTTATCCTTTAACATGAAGCAGGCTGACCAGGAGATCCTCGCCAGCCGCCTCAAGAGGTCGGAGTTGCGGCAGCGATCTGTAGCTCTTTATTTACTCTGGTCTAGAACCAGTGCCACGTGGGTGCCACACTCCACCTGCCAGGCTCCTCAAGAGATCCTGATGTTTTTGTTGTTCAATTCCTATTGCTTTGTTACTTTTCGAGCATTATGGCTACCTGAGAAGCAAAATTCGATGGAGGCGGTTTCTTGTACCTCGGTGGTAAAATTCTTTCGCCCGCCAAACAGAACAGTTAGCTCATAAGTGGCTTTAAGAAGAGGGGCTGTGGGCTGTGCCCTTGCAAGTACCTCCCTAAGACCTTGAAAGTCAGGTTTCTGGATGGACCCTGGAACGAATGAACACTCACACCAGTCTCTAGGGTGAGTGGTGTGGACTGGCTGTGGGGAAACGTCTTCACACAACTGGCAGGATCTTTGTGGAATCCCACTGGGCTTCTTCAGTCAGGTCGGTATTCTAGGTCATGTGTAAGTCAGCTCACCTTATCAAAGACTTTTGTAAAACTGGTGGACCCGGTGTACTTCCTCTACATGATGCACCGCAAACACCACAGCAAAGTCACTCCCGCTTCACGGTGGCCCGGGCACACGGCTGCCTTCCAAGAGCACAACTGACCTTGCTGAGCCGTCACTGGTTTGCCGGGGGAGACTGCCTGCATTTTGCTACAGTAGGAAAGTGGGGGGAGTTTGCGAGAGCTGCCTTATCATTCTCCTACTCTGTTTTTGTCCAAAAGGACAATGAACTTGAAATCCTGCTGACCGCCCTTGGCACTCCACCTAGTAAAGAATGGTAAACGGAGTATCTAAGTAGCTTCTTCCATTTCAACTTGACAGTTTCCTCAGGTGCAGGCTTGTGACTACAATTCATGATTCCAGTTTCAGCTTCCCAGTTGGAACTAATTCATATATATAGTTTAACCTAAACTGGCATGGACACTGAGAGGTAGTACATTCCCCCTTGTGAAGAGACTAAGCACAAGGTGACAGACTTAAGAACTGGTCAGGTGGCCAGAGTAAATTACCCAGCGGAACCCTGAGAGGCTATGTGTGATTTAGCACATTCTCTAGCCTGCAAAGTCCTGCGTCCATGATGTTCTACTCTCCTTTAAACACGTCACACTCATTTCTTTGACCACCCTGTGTCCCCCCCACCCCATCCCCCAGAATGTCAGCATTCCAGGCTAGAGTTAACCTTTTTCATTGTTCAGATGTTGATTTAGATGCTTTCTTCCTAGAGAGGCCATTGCTAATCCCTCTATCTCTGTAGGCACACCATGTGATTCTCTATCTCTGGATCCATCTAATTTTTTCCAAAATGTATGCGATGGTACGTGTACCTATGCTTGCTTGTGGGTTAGTTGTCTATAGGCTATAAAGAGAGATCCATGCCTGTTTTATTCATTGCCATGTATCTGTGCTTAGCACATATTAGGCATTTAAATACTTGTGGAATGTCTGACTGAATTAATGAATATTAATATCAGAGTAAAGCCATTTCCAGAATCTAAGCTGCAGAATTTTGGGGCTGGAACACATGTTTAGAGACATTCAACTCCACTGCTTATCAGTGAAATATAAATAACCCCAGTTTCTTCTTTTCCTTGATCTACAAGGGTTGGTGGTTGAGCTACGTAAATTTATGAGCATTGTATAGCTACCTTTGGTTAGGTTACACATTAGGGCTCTGTACTGTCCCATTAGAAACCTTAGCAAAAGAGAAGAAATGGGTTTGGTTTTGTTATGTTTGGTTTGGAAACACATGCAGGGCTTGGATGTATACCGATAGCATATCAGTTCCTTTCTGGATCTTTCGGAATTACTTCACCATCCTTCAGACTCCACCTACCCCCAGTTTATCTGACTGGAGTGAGTGGGTCCTTGAGGTCTGCCTCCTGTCCCCAGGGTGAACAATGACCTACCAGTCTGACCCATGGTCACCATGGTGACACTTCAGGTGGGGGCCTGTCACAGTGATGATGACAGGACCAAAGTAGAAGGCACCAATGACTAGATGCATCAGGAACACCGAGGGAGGGACAGGTTCCTGCAAATAGAAATCACATAAAAAAATAGACGACGAGTTAGTTGCCGATGCCTGGAGGCCTTCGTGCAGGAAACTCCGGCACCAGGAAGGGCCAAGTGACAGCGCCATGTTCTTCCGTGAAGTGTGAGTCGGCTTTCTTTAAGAGTTCTTCCCAAAGAAGGTTTTGTGGGTTGTGCTTCACTGTGTTTTCCATTTTTATCTAGATTTGTTTTTTAATGCAAATGTTATTCTTTTTCCAAGGATTGCTGTATCATCACATTAACAATAAGATAAACAAACTCGAGAAAAATTCACTGAAAACAATAAGTGTGGTAATTGCATCGTCTTGTCCTAGGTACGCCTTTTTTGTTCTCAATTAGAAAGCAGTTCCAGCAGTGGCGTACGCTGTATCATTTGTTCACCTTAAATAAATACTTTTGAATCTAAAAATACAGCAGAAATAAAACTTTCTAAAAAAAAAAAAAAAACCTGAAACTTAGAATCACATCAAAAATAAGAAATGGACTTTCAGGGGATTGGGATGGTTTTCAAGAGGTTCAGGCTTCCTGACAAGCCACGTCTGTTATGGACCTAGGTCTAGGGGGCACATGGGTTTACACAAAACATTAGCCACAGACCTCAACCTGAATGGTGTAGGTGGCTGGTCAGATATTTTACATTTGTTTAGACTTAATAAAACCATGAGTCAACTATACTCACTAGCAGATATTACATGAAAGAAAAAGATTTCAGGTAACATTTGGTCAGGTCAAGACTATCACCTACAATAGTAAATCCCTTTAATTTTCTGTTTGAAGGAAGCATGTGATTGTTTCCAGTGGCGAACAGTTAAAGTCGGAGCCCAAGAGCAGGTCAGTCACACTTAGGGGCTGGGGCTCAGCCACAGCTTTCTGTCTGTCGTCAGCTGACCAGGGAAACTCTAGGAAGAAACGAAGTGACCTGGCCTCGGTGGCTTTCACACCTGATCCGGGGAGCGGCCACACTCCACACCCCTGGGACCTAGTAGCCAGTCTCCTCCCACCCGCACTCCCACCTGCCGGCTTCTCAGCAGCAGGCTTCTCGCCCGCCCCCCCCCCCCAGGAGAGAAGGAAGGCCCCGACAGATGCAGCCTCCCCTCCTGTGCTCACCCACACTTCCCCGTGGCGTGCTGAAACCAGCCCACCTGAACCGACGCACTCATAATAAGACCAAAAAGCAGTGGCAGTGCTGGCAGCTTCACGCCTGGGCCCAGTGCCAGAGCCGGCCGGGAGCAGGCGCAGGGAGGGGCGGGGGTGGGCTGCTCTCAACCCTTCTCGAGAAGCCAGGGTTAAAGCCGCTGTGAACGCGGTGCTGCTGGGAGGCTCTGACTGGAGGTTTCTCCCCAGAGCCTTTGCAAGTAGGGTGCTCAGGTGAGGTCGACAGGGCTTTGGAGACCCCATTTTATGGAACCAGCAGGGCTGACCAAGTGTGAGGGGGTGGGACCCTCCCTACCAGTCCACTTTAAGGCAATGGAAGCCCTGGCTCTTTTGAGTGATGCTAAATTAGTCACCCCTATAGCATGTATACACATCAAACACACCAAAATGTTTTTTTTTTAATCTCACATAGTTTTTTGGTGAGTCAGGAATTCAGGAGGGCTTAACTGTGGTTTGGGTGCAGGGCCTCTGCTGAAGCCAAGATGTCGGCCAGCGCTGCAGTCATCGGAAGGCTGGACCAGGGCGAGAGGCTGCGCTGCATCCAGACGGCTCACTCCCTCGGCGGGCGAGCTGGGGCTGGCGGTGGCGGAAGGCCTGTGTTCCTTGAAAAGCGGACCACTCCGCGTACAGCTGCTTGAGTGTTCTCATGACATGGTGGCCAGCTTTCTCCACAGTGAGTGACACAAGAAAGAGCAAAGTGGAAGCCACCGTGCCTTTGTGTGCTAGCCTTGGAAGTCACACACTGCCATTTCACAATACTCACTTGGTTGCACAAACCAGCCCTCCCTTACAGGGAAGGGGACTATGTAGGACATGAATACCAGGAAGCAAGGGCTGCTGGGGGCCATCTTAGAGGCAGGCAACCACAGCTACCTGTGGGCCCAGGCACAGCCCACGGGACTCGGTCCGACCAATGGCTGAGCTTCTCCCAAGAGTTAACACAAATCTGATGCTCATGGAAATGCCTGAGTGTCCTTTCAGAGAACGGTCAACAGCTCCTGACCTCCTGCCTACTTCGGGCAGGTGCCACACCCCAGCCACCACACCTTTGCTTGGGTAGCAGCCCACAGGGAGTGAGTGCTAAGAAGGTGTCACCAAATCACCCATCAGCCAGGCACACACCATGGCTTAGACTGCAACTTGAAGTTGAGACCCACCCCAGAGAACCTTCCAGCTGGAGTGTTGCTTAACATGAGCATCCAGTGATCCCAAAGTGCTGACAACCCTACTTAGGTCTGAGGTGTACCTGTGAGGCTGTGGGGAGAGGCGCCCTCACTAGGTCCCCGCTCTCTTCCTGGAGGGGAAGGGAACCCTGCTGACTCGAATGGGAGCAGACAAGCTGACTGCGAGCAGTGGCTGGGTTCACGTTCGGTGAATTTCCATCATCCCCTGCAGGATGATCTAACCTAATTTCGATGGTAAAATTGAAATTTTAAAATTGACTGAAGAGTAAGCATGCGCCAGGCAGTTTATCCACGTTATCCTGGTAAGTCTTCACGGGCACCCCGTGAGCTAAGTACCACAACCACTGTTTTCACAGAACATGAAAAGCGAAGCTCACGGAGGCTACGTGACTGTCCCTACTTCCCAGTTAGCAAATGAGGGAGCCAGCCTGGGTGTGCCTGACGCCAAAGCCCCTGCCAGATGCTCTCTAGGAATTCTCCAGATGGGCAGAGGGTATACAACCAGAGAGAGGAGGGTCTAGCCCAGCGCAGCCCAGCCCAGCCTCAGGGGCAGGAGGAGGCAGTGCTGGCAAGGCCAGTGAGGGACAGACGCTATCAGTGCGAGGATGTTCCTCTCAGCCCCTTCTCCTCAGTCTAGGCAACCGTGATGTCAGATCTGTCTTAGGGCAGCAAACTGTGCATCTCCAAGGAGAGGCAGGTTCTTAATAGTAACAGTTACTTCAACCGTGGCCCCCTGCTAAGTTAAACACCACTTTTAAAAAACCCTCACAACATTCCTATGAGGTAAGGATTACTGCTGCGTTTACAGCTGGAGAGCTAGAGGGTTGGGCAGCTCTGGGACATCCCCAAGGTCGCAAAGCCCCTGGTGTTAGTAGCGCTTACGGTTTCGAGCCAGGCCTCTGACTTGAAGGCCTTCAGGAATCTTCACACCACTACTACCAGACAGAGGCTGGGTGTCTGGATGGCCAGGTAGCCATCCGCCGTCGCAGGCACTGACAGCGCCAGTCCCCGCACAGAAGAAGCAGGGGAGTTACTGCGCCTCCTAGAAGGCTTGCTGATGGCGCTCCCCACCCCCACCCGGGGCCCAGACACCCACGTGGAATCCTGCTGCTTGGGGACCTGGCCTGTCTCCTCTCGCTGACCTTGGCAATTCCCGACTCCACGCCGGGCTGGACTGCATTAGGAGTGGGCGTGGGCTGTGATGCCCGGGATCCGGGAGCTGGGGTGGAGGAGGTGTCCAGGCTTTGGTGGCGCCCGCGGTGCGTGGGGCTCCACACTGAGATCATCAGTTTTCTCTGCGTGGTCCGTCTGCTGCTCTGGTCAGAGCTGCGGTCCAGGGGTGGGGGTGGGGGTGGAGGTTGGAAAGTGGAAGGGAAGGGAGTGCCAGGCTCCTGGGCCACCGAGACCTCGGAGGCTTTTGTGTATTCGGAACCGGATTCCCTACCTCCCATTCCGGTTTTATTTCCCCCTAACCGAAGTCCCAGTAGAGTATCCAGCAATTAGCACGCGAGGCGGGGGTGGAAGACAGCAGCGGGAGGGGTGGTGGCTGCTAGACCCCCCTCCCGGGATCTGCCGCGGTTCTGCCTGCGCTGCCTTCGTGCGCCACCTACCGGCCACTCGGAGCCGCTGCGAGCCCTCCGTAGCTGTTCCCAGGCAGATCTTGATCTCCGTGGACAATAGACAATGGGATTTCTTTTCTTTTCTTTTTTTTGGAACAATGATTTATTTTGGAGGGTGGAGAGAAGTAGGAAGGAGGGAGGGAGGAAGCAGCAGTGTGTTTGTCTTCGCTTTAGAAAAAAATCTCTGTTCTATCATTGTTTCTGCATATCCATTATATTGAAGACAAAAGAATCCCGTTCTGAAACAACAAAGCCAAGGGAAATGTTTTCTGTGGTTGACATTTAATTGTGTGCACAAGGTGCTACATTATCAGGGGGAGAGATTGTAGAAGGGAACAGAGCACAGCTTTTGGTTCAAAAGCCTGCCTTTTCTGTGTGAAGATGCGGGCTTCCTCACATGAGCCCCATTTTCTATGGGCTCATACACCTCAGAGCCCTCATGCTACGCAGTACGCACAATCCCACGTTTCTGCATAGCTTTCCAACCCATTGCAAGGAGTCCTTGCGGACTGTTCCCCCCCTCACACACACACCTCCAAGGTCTGTTCTTTTGCAGCTAACAGCGATTATTATGCTTCCCTTCACTACCTCCCTACACGGTGCTTACCTAAAGGATCCTAAGTTTTAAGAGCTGCTAGGAACCGTGGAGAACACTTAGCCCAACCCCCTTGTTTTACAGATGAAAGAGGTAGACTACCTTGTGCAAAGTCACACAGATAATTAGAGATGGAGGCCGGGCCAGAACGCTGTTTCCTGAGCCTGGGTTTGTATCATGACCTGTTGTTTCTGACGTCCTGGTGCCCTCCCTCCCCAGACACACACCCGCTTGCTCAACCCTGGGGCCACCCTTCTGGCAGGAGAAGCGCACGTGAGCTGTGCTGCCCAAAGATGGGTGATAACTCGGCGTGGGGGAGGGAGGCAGAAGGGTAAGCATCTTTGCTTGGTGGCTGTCCCTTCCTCTCCGTCCTTCTCACCCCTCTCCCTCTACCCAGTGAAGCAGGGCCAGTGCAGATCTCACCTCCATTTGTTTATTTTGTTATTTTGCTCTAACTTAATATGTAAAACCTACTGCAGAAATGCTTTTCCTGGGAGGCAGGGCTTGAGCTGGGCTGTGGCCCAGGGCTAACCTGGGAACACGAGAAGAAATGTCTTCCATCTTTGGAAACGGTGCTCAGTGGTCTCTTGGCAAAGGTGGTTTGCCCTTGGAAACTGAGTAACACGGATTTCCTTCTAAGGTTCATGAAAAATCCCCAGGGAGATGCAGACAGCTGATCAAATTACAGAAGAGACATTTTTCTGCTGCCACCTTCCAAAACATGCTACAACTGTCGGTGCTCTCCTTTAAACTCTTCACTCTGTCACACAGCGACAGGGGAATCTTCACATCTTAGATGAGCTCAGTAAACACTCCTGCACAGAGTGAGTCAGCCCATCATAGATGCTCTGTGCATTAGAGCGGGTTCCGTCCGTTTAAAGCAAATAGCCTGATTTTGCAGTCAGCAGACAAGGAGACAACGAGCAGAGGAGGTTTCAAAACAAAAGGCCAAAGCATTCCGCAACTCTCTTTAAACTGTCTTCTAAAAGCCTTGAGAAGAAGAGAACACACTTGGTTTGCAAGCAATTCCTAAACCTTTCTGCTGGGTTTGGTATTTGAAGAGCTTCAGTGCAGACGGGGGCCGAGGGACAATATGTTAACAGGGAGCTTAGAGCCTGCAATCTTCTGGTTTTCATTTGTTCCCCTTTTTCCTATAGTGATTCATTCTGCCTCTGCAAAAAAGACCCACAGTTCACTGATGTTTTAATACGACGGCCACACACTGACAAACAAACACCTTGCCTCAAGGGGGTTGTGGGAATCCAGCGTGATCAAATGAGATGATGTAGGTGGTACTTTTAAAAGCCTAAAGTACTCTTCAGGTGTGAGATATGATTCCCACACACTTGAGGGTTGGACAGTGTTCAAATCATTCATCGGAGCAGCACCATCACTGTTCTGTACAACTGCGTCGCGGCCCGTTTTCCAGGTAGGAATTGAGAGGTTGTCAGTCAGGGGCGGAGCTTCAGGTACATTTTAGAATATCATCTTAAAGAATACGCTCACATCACGTTGGAATCTGGTAAATGCCAGAACACTGGTGACTCACTGCTTCCCCAATGCCCTTATTTGGTAGCATGCAAATAAAAACGATCATTTTCAGATTTAGATTTTCTCAAACTGTGGTGCGAGCAGCTATTTTTGCTTTTGCTTCAGTCACTATTCTCTGTAGTAGAGGGTGTATTTGGAGTTGTAAAAACTGGTTTTCCATTTGCAGCCTAGATTTAAATATGGAATATAGCAACTCAAGTACTCTCTTGGTCAGACACAGAAGTCCCCATAATCCAACCCAGCACGGCTGGCATGCGGCCCTCACGTCTGCTCCTGCAAGGGCTGCGCATCGCTGATTTCCCAAGTGCAAGACCAGTTTTGTATTACCTGTCTGCGCAGCCTCTCTCTTTAGGACACCTTAAGTGATTTGCAGATGTTATACAATGAATTCTCTGAGCATCTGCATTGAGAGACAGGGATCCGCTGCAGAAAGGAAAACCTAACCCAGTCAGTGGCTTCCATACTGCAGGCTCGGGAGATGCGTGACCTCGTAGGGAGCCCTGTGAGAAGAAGCAATGTTACCAGAGGCTGAGCCGGTCTCGGAAACCAATTTTCCCCACAGTGGGCCTGTCCTACTACAAGCAACCCTGCTAGCAAGTTTCTCCAGAGGTCAAAGCCTAAATCTACCTCCTGCTCATGAAGTTGGCTGCTAGGTCAGGGGCATTTCGGACCCATAACCCGATTTAACTTCAGGCCTTTATACAGTTTGCAGCCCGGGCCTGACTCAGCAGCAGGAGCCATGACTAACTTCCTGTGACCGGGCCTTCGGGTGTTAATGATGAGGCCCCTTCCAGGAGAACCAGGCCAGACTGGCCAGCTGCAAGAAATGATTTCAGGTTGGTTTCAGTTAAACCACATTCTGGTGTCTCTTCCCCTTTTCTTTTATAAAACGCCGTGACTCTTTGGGGCCAAACTGGTGGCTCTCACTTCTGGGAAGTGCCTGTGTCTAGACTTAGTGCGGCAGCTAAGGGAACATCAGCCACTTCTCCTCGGGCCTCCTGACTGTCCTGGCTGCCTTCCCACGTTCAAGATTTTGCGGGAGATGAGAACCTGACACCAAATGCTGCTGAGACACAGGACAGGGTCTCGCCACCACTGAAGCAGCCCTAAGAGCAGGTGACTGGAGGCAGGAAATAAGATGCTGGCAGGTGTTGCACCTTAAGCACCTGGGTGTGCTCTCTGCGCCCAAAGCCTGCTGCCCTACGTCCATCCCAGACTCGGTCTCAGGCAGTGGGGCTCCTCCCCCTTGGAGGGTCTGGGCACGTTGCTGCTGGCTGCCCCTCCATTCCCCTCCAGCTCCGCCATCTGTACTGAGGCCTTCTGCCCCTGAAAAGTCTTGCAACGAAGAAAATGTTCGGTGGAAATGCAAAAATAATCATGTCATCTTTCACCCGTTTATGGTATTTTGGCCATGTCTCTAATAGCCACTAAGGGACAGGAGTTTATCTTTCTATCTTACATCTCATAAACCTTTTCTTTTCTCTTCCATCACTAGGTGAATTGTGCTTAGTCCGATAACAAGGTTAAAAGTACAGTGCTTTTCATCATTACGGAGACGCGCTTGCCAATGCTGGGGACAATGGCTGCATCTGAAGCTTAGCACATTTATTTTCTCTCTTTGCCTGCATCAGGGTGCCGTCTGGAAGACAAGTTGAGAGTCTCACTTAGCTGTGCACAGGTTTGTTCAAGACCTCTGTTTGTGAATGCAAACACAGGTGAAGCCGGTAGCCCAGAGGAGAGTCGGCTAATCTGTGCCTCTCCTAACCAAGAAAAAAAGGCGGGCAAGGGAGGGGGAGTCATCTGAGGTACCTGGCAGCAGTGAGAAATCCAGGCTGAAAATACAGACAAGTTTTTTACCCTCTGAGCCCCAGTCTTCTCATTTGGGGATAATAATAGTGCCTCCCAGTTCACTGTGAGGTTTTAAAGCAACAGAAATTGTAAAGAGCTTAGCGCAGCACCTGGCACGTTGTAAGTACCCAGTCAGTGCCTCCCACAGCATCGTTGGCACAGCCACTGCTCTCCTGTTTCCACGTGACAGCCCTCTGCTCTGGCCGGTCCCCAGAGCTTCCGTCTGGCTCTGGTGCCATGACGCCCATATCAGCCTCTGCTCCTTGGGCAGGACTGGAGACAAGCTGGAGGAAACTCAAGTTCCAGGCAGGAGTGGAGTCCTCCAACAGGTGGGCGTCCCCTCTCTACTGCTGACCGCTGCTGCGCCTAATATGGTGGTCACCTGTTCTGGCGCCTGCCCACCGCCCAGCCTGCGCGGGGGTCTTTGAAGGAGGCATCTGTGGGAGATGCACCATGCCTGCCCTCTGCATGCCCTTCGGCTTCCCAGATGCTTTTCTTCGGCCCACATGGCTCCAAAGGCCCAGGCCCAGGTGTGCAACTGATGCCCGTGTTCCGGCTGTGACAAGAAGTGTACTAACAGTTCTGTCCAGCTTTTACTCAGATGTGAATCGAGGTTTCGTCTTGTCCCTTTTTCCAGAAGTACACACTCATTGAGCACTTTCTGCAGAATTCTGTGGTTCACCCTGAGGCCAGCTCCTGGTTCCAAATGACCAGGAGATATCTCCATCCCCATCTCCAGGGACCATCTAGGTGTTTTGTTTTGTTTTTAAGATTTTATTTCCTTAATTTATTTTTAGAGAGAGGGGAAGGGAGGAAGAAGGAGAGGGAGAAAAACATTGATGTGAAAGAGAGACCAATAGATTGATTGCCTCTTGCTCGCACCCTGAGCAGGACAAAACCCACAGCCCAAGCATGTGTCCTGACTGGGAATTGATCCTGTGACCTCTCACTTTGCCAGATGATGCCCAACCAAACTGAGCCACACCAGTCAGGGCTGACCATCCGGTTTCTGGCCGAGGGTTAGGGGAAGACATGTCCTGCCTCTCTCCACATACGACACATTTCATATGATCAGCCTGTCCTTAACTGAAAAGTTGGCCTTTCTCAGAATACAAGGCCAATGCCATGCCGGTCCCTCTCTCATTTGATCGTATTGCTTGAGTTCCTGACTTTCAAACTTGGTCAGACACTCATTCAATGTGGAAGCAGTAGAAGGCCTTCAGGTGGGGTCTGAGCTGGAGCACGGCTCTCCCTGAGCTGCAGGCTCTGCTTTCTCTTCCCTTTCTGAGTTAATAAGTGAGCCCAGGGAGTGGCTTGTGTTTTCCTCTCTCAGGAACCCAATTCAATAAGGAAACTAGAGTTCAGGTTCAGTTTTCTGAAATACGTGCTATTTCCTCCTAATCGTGATTCTTCTTTCTATCTATCTACCCACATACCTACCATCCATGTTTTTTCTTGTTGGCTACTTCCTCACACGGACAATTCTTTGGTAACAACTCACGTTGGAGTGCAATAGAGCAATACCATCACAGTTATTACTGAAGCTGATACAAGTCAATGGGAAGATGCATTGGCAAGACTCGGGTGCAGAGGGAACACCTTTGTCTACAAAAGTTTGGATGTAGCTGACCAGTGATCAATACATACAAGGTTTAAAAGGACGCCCATTTTGGTACCTCTCCCTCCCGTGCAACCCCGTCTCTCATTGGCCACTGAGTTCTGTCACTCTCCTTTACTTCCTAATCTCTCAATCAGCCTTTCTTTCCATTGCCACGCTACTCTAATCCTGGTTAAAGTCTTCTTACCTATGTCTGGTCCATTGCAATAACCTTTTAAGCAATCTGTCTACTTCACATCTTTTCTCTTTAAACATCATCTAAAAATCTCCATCTGATTAATCTTGTTAAAACACTACTCTCTCCAAACTGCATTAACCCCCAATCCTCCAATTTCCCTACAGGAAAATGTCCAAAATTCTCCTAGTATGATATCAGAAGCCCCCATGAAGCAGGTATCCAACTTACTCATCCTTTCTCCACCTTTCCTGATTAACCCCCCACCCTCTCCAATGGTTTGACCCCTCCTCATCTCAGACGTGCTAAGGCCACTCCAGTTGCCGGCTTCCCTCGTCCTTCCTGCCCTTCAGACCTCCCCCCACTCTGGGAGATTGGGTTCAAAGGCACTCCCACCTTGCAATGATCGCTGTCCTCAGAACACACTGAGCTGTTATTATTGGTATGGTTGATTAGTTTCATGTACTCAACAAACACTGTCTACTGACTTTTCTCCTAGTGTTTTTTGAGTTGTACCCTAGCTTTTGTGTGCTGATCCCCTATGACATGTCACTCAGGTCCTGAGTGAGTTTCTCACAGACGGTCGCTTCATATTCCAAGTTTCTTTTACAGAAGCTCGGGCCTTGCACTAAGCAGGTATTCAAGAATATTGGATTTAATGATCAGAAGAAGCGGTTGAAAAGGACAGTAAACCAGTCAAGCCATTTTCAGCCCCAGCAGAGGCAAGATGGGTCCCGAGTTCTGTTCCTGTGCAGGTTGAATTTGAGGGGATGGTAGAGAATATGTTTTTCATAGTATTATGTATCTACAAGGAAGTGTGTGAGGTCATCTTGTCCAATTTCCTAGCTCTAAGTCATCTAAGACAAAAAGAGACCCATTGTGTGCTTAAAGGGCCCACAGAGAGAACTCCTCCTCCCTTCCGCGGGTTGTCTGGGTAACTAAGTTTCAGAGTTACGTCAGTTCTCCTGTGACAGTTTCCTCACTTGTCACTCTGGGCCAAGGTCTTGAAATTTTAGTTTACCGTGGCAACTCCCACAGCACATGTTTAAAATGTGAGCTCCCAGGTTCTCCCCAAAGAATAACATCCTGGAGTAGAGGCACGTGAATTTGAAATATATTTCAAGTCAATCAATCAGTCTATGTCCCAGGCACTCCTGATATTTCTGATATGGGTGGTCCGGAGAACACACTCTGAGTGGAAAAAATAACCTGCTCCGATTTAATACTAAAAAACATTTTTTTCTGTTCAGGCATGTTGATTCTAGGACCCTCTTCTATGAACATTAAAAAAACAGCTGATGAATCATTTTTCTTAATAATTATGTCCTTATATCAGGGATTTAAATCTCAGCTCTACTAAGCTCTAATAAACACTTGATATTCTGTACATATTTATGGAAAACCAGTATGCTAGGTATCATAGTTATAAAGAAGAATGAATGAAGAGACAAAGCAGATAGATCCTCATGCTCAGGAAGCTCAAAGTCCAGTGGGAAGAAGGAAAAGCATGGTAACGTCGGGGCTGACCTGCTGTCCTCCGTCTGAGGTTTGTGGGCATTGTGAGTGTTTGTGGCAGTCCAGAGGAAGCAGGGGCTTGGGCTTCATTGCCTGCGGCACTAGGCAGAAAAAGGGCAGGACACGCCCCTGGCTCTGACTCCTGACTTTGTACCTCCAGGGTTAATAAGAAGAAAGTGCCATCGCCCCGACACCCCAACAGCTTTCCAACAGATGACACTAGCCCACCAGTCGCCCATCCCTTGTTGACCATCTGGAATGACTAGCGATTAATAAGGCATTCGGAGAGGACAGTTTCCCTCTGCCCTCCGCCCTCGACTTTGCCATAATGGTGTTACGGTTCTTCCTCATCGTCTGGGCCCCTTTGATTTCACTGCCACCAACATAAAGGCTGCGTGGCCTCTGCACTAGTGAACTGAATATTTAGTGAGTATGCACTCCAGTGTGCCAAATGATGTGGTAAATACACAGATGAACGAGGCACAGTTCCTACCCCTAAAGAACCTACAGTCTGGTGTGGAGATACGTCAGAACATAAGTATCTTGCCATGAAGTGGGACATAAGCAAAATGCACTAGGGGGTTACTTCCAGCTGGGGTTTGGATCAGGGGGATAGGACTGTGCACAGGATGGGACGTGAGCAGGGTCACGTGGAGGTGAGGCAAGTTCAGGTTTGCACACGCCAGTTGTCAGGGTGAAGATGGCCAGTGAGCAGTTAGAAAACACACGCCCAGAGCTTGGAAAGATGTAAAGGTGAGAGACACCAATGGCACAGGAGACGGGGCTTTCCTAGCAGAAAGAGCAAGGCCAACAGGAACACACGAGCGCTGACCCGGGAACGGCGCATTTTCTTATTAGACGGCACTGTGATCACTGGGAGGCTGATTTCGTAAAGTCTGAAAGGCGAATTAATATATTTTGTTCGCTAATGTAACTGATAGGACGCATTTTACTTTCCCCTTTCTTTTCTTGGGAGAACTCAGAATATTTTCACATGGCTTGACCAATGCCTCTACCAGACCTGTGAGAGAAATACTTCCCAGGGCCAGGCTAATGCCTCTGGGTTTTATCCTGGAGAAAATGGAAGGAGAGGTGGACGGGTGGAAGAACGGAAAGAAGAGACCACAAACAGGATCTCTTGTTCATGGCACCTACACAGGCTGGTGCGAAAGTAGGTTTGCAGTTGTTTGTATGGAAAGCAACACAATAATTAATAAACAATACCAGGAGAAACTGTGTTTTGTGTACTCACAACTGTCCCCCATGCATTTGTGGATAACTGAGAAAACACCTGTTTTCTGATTGTGATGTGGTCGGGATTCCATGCTCTTTGGAAGGCCCTGTGTAGAAGAACCCCCACCTTTGACCTGTTGGGTTAAAACCATAATCTCCAAAACTCTTCCCTAAATCCTCATGTGCTTTGCTTCCTGTATTTCCTTGTCCTTTTTTTTAAATGGTCCTCTCTCCTTGTTTCTGATGTAGAGTTGGGTTCAACAATATTGGCTGCTTGCACAGGAGCAGAGAACAAAGGAGTTGGGGGAAGGGAGAGAAAAGTGTTGATTTGAAAATTCCCTTCGGGTAACTGCCATAGACACGCAGATGAACACCATGTGCACCATCCCCTTCCATGCGTTGGTGTCTCTCCAGAAGGTCACGTGCAGCTGGGTGCCGTCCTGCAGGAGACCCTGCAGGAGGGTCCTTGCCAGAGCGACTAGTAGTTTTCAAATACCTTGTGTGGTATGTTTGCTTACTTGAGATCAAGGTCCCTGGAGGAAAATGAGACCTTGCCTTCCATAACCTGATTCAGGACCAATAGTGTTGCAGAGCAGACAACCAACCTGCCCCGGACGGCGGAGGAAAACCTGCTGATTCGGAGCCAAAGGAGAAGCTGGCCACACAGCCACTCCGCATTCCAGGCTGCGCTCAGGGGCTCATGCCTGGCCAGCGCCCCGCTGCTGCCTGGCAGAGTGGAGCCAAGGGCTTCTCAAACACCCCATTGTGCAAAGCAGGCCTTTGTTTGAGATGCCTCCTGGAAGCTGTTTTGCTCAGAGTATCGCCCTGAGCTCTTCACCATTTGAGAATCACATCCCGGTGGTGAAAACAACCCCCGACGGGGCTGCATTGGTAACCACAGCTGACTTTCGGACATGAGTTTGAACCGTGCAGGTCCCTGAATGCGTGGGTTTTCCCCCATTAATACGTCTAGCACTGTAACTGCATTTTTTCATCCTGATGACTTTCTTAATAAGGTTTTCTCTCCTCTCGCTCACTTTATTGTAAGAACACCATGTGTAACACATACAGCACACATAGTATCTGTTCAATGACTGCTCATGTTACCGGCGAGGCCTCTGGTCAACAGTAGGCTCTCAGTAGTCAGGGCTTGGAGGAGACCGAAGTTACACAAAGATTTTCAGCTGTGCAGGGGGTAGGGCCCCTCAGCCCACACTGTTCAAGGGTCACCTGCACTATGTCCCTGGGCCTCCCCACGTGGATGAGCCTGACAACTTGACTGACTTCTAGAGTCACAGTACATGGTGTCCGGGCGGTTAGATGGGGAAATGCCCGTTATTTTATTATAAATGATGTTGTGTGTCTTTATATCAGTTCAGACATTGCAGTGATTTCTTTTCAAAATGTGTGAAGGTGAGTTATGTGCATTAACTTTATTCAGGATACCAAAGGGGCATTACGCAATACTTGTTATGAGACAGAGGGTTCAGCTCTGATAGGTCTGAAAAGCACAGATTTTTAGAGCCACACTCAGCACCGTCATCACTGCTGCAGTTTCTGGAAAGTGGCCCCCGAGACAAAGGAACCACAACCCAAAGAGAAAGGTTATTTGGTACCAAAGCCAGACCGTAGCCACTGAGCTGAGGATCAGCATGCAGAAGTGGATCTGTGCCCTTTCGCTCTGATGGCCACTTGGTGGAGGTGGTGGGGAGCTGGGGGCAGGGGCACCAGCTGAACTGCAAGGCTGCAGTGCCGTTGGCGAGGAGACGGGGAGTTGCTGGCAGGCTGGAGGTGCAGGCTGACCGAGGCTGGTAATCTGACCAGGGCGCGATGTTAATGAAAAACGCTGTTCCTGGACAAGGTTACATCAGTGCTGTCGGAACAGAGGCCAGTGTCTGAGACCTTGAAGCAGCTGACGTTGACCTTGGGCTGGAGGATGGATGTGTGCTGGGTCATGGAGAGACCACAGAAAACTGAGTGAGAATACCTTTGCAGGATCAGTGCAATGCCTCTCCCGGCTGTTATCCTTGGGGCTTCTCCTTGTCCTTTCCCTACCCTGTTCTGAATTGGAGGGGTGCAACCCCTGTGGGTTGCTTTTCCAAGGCTGGAGGATTGGAAGGCACTCAGGGAAGAGGTGGAGGAATAGGTACTTCTCCCTCTCTGTGGCTGCACAGCCTCTCTGGCTCCAGTTGTTGCCGGGCAGGGCCATGAGGTTCCAGCCTGCACCTGGTGACAATACCCCTGAGCTCCGCAACCCCCACCCGCTCCCATCTGCTCTGCAGCCGTATCAGCTTCCTGTCTTTGCAGTCTCTGGATTCCTCACTGCCCCCTGGCTGGCCTCTGGGCTCTTCCATCCCTGGTGTAATCAATCCCTACATCAAAGCCCTTCTGTTTCAAATTCTTCAGTGGTTTCTGTTTCCTGGTCAGATCCTGACCTACACACTAGTCTCGAGAGCTGGTCAGCTCTGATTCGAGGGGGCCACTGCTAAGGACCAGCCCGGAGACGCCTTGCTGGGGGAGAGAGAGGTTTGTTGGAAAGCAAGGGGTCTTCGGGACAGCTGGGTGCGTGCTTGCCTGACCCCATCCTCTCCAGAACCACGTGAGCCGCTGTTTATAGGGAGGGACTTTAACAGAGGAGTTCATACTGGGGAGGAGGGGCAGCTAAAAACTTCGCTGAAATAGGGGCATCTAGGGCAAGGAGAAAGCTTATGTCAACTCAGTTTAGAAACAGCCAAGGTGCTCTGGGGGGCTCATGAATCGCTGAATTACCGCGGCACTCCTGGGCCTACATAGTGTTTGCACCTTGTGTCTGGTTTCAAATAGAATAGAGAATAATGTCGAGTGCCTCTAATTTAATATTCCAATAATATTTCCACCGTACCGAGTTCCCACTAGGACAAATACATACAAATGAATCATTATCATTTTTCTCCCCTTACCCCAGCCAAACCACTTGGGTCTCTGCTAAGAAGTGATAAAAGTGATAAAACAAAACAAAGCATACATTATAATGTAATTTAAAAACTAAAAGATTTCCAGAAGATCCTTTGTTGTCCTGAAGAGCACAAGCTGCCTTTTGAAATGACATTTCGTTTTCCCTTTTGGATAATCACAGAGAGTAACGTGACCCAAATCATCTTTGGCGGCTGGTGAGGTCACCGCTCAGCTCCTGCTGACGTGAGGAGGGGGTCAGAAAGCCCAGGTCTCACAGGGAACACAGCCTTGGGGACACGAGAGGAGGCGTCCCTCAGTGGACAGGGGCGTCCCCTTTAAACCCAGCTGTGCATAGCCAGTGCCTGTTGCCGTGCTGGGGGTGGGGACAGGAGCGTACCTGGATCACAGGCACTGGCGACTGCCACGGGGAGAGAAATGCCGTCTGGGACCGCGTCCTTGGGGGATGCAATTTTTCATGCTGTGTAATGAACCTGCAATAGCGACGGGCATTTCATTGTGGGTTTTACTGCACTCGGCAATTCTGACAGGTATATGGATACTTATTCCGAGTCAGAGTCATAAGATGAAGACAGCAGTGGGGGAGCCGCCTGGCCTGCAAAGATATATTTGGGGAGAAGATTTAACATGAAAAGTTCAGAACGGAGAGTAGCGGAGTAAAATGATAAAGTCCTAGGGTCATTTATTTATTTGTTCTCCTCCATTCACTAGCAACAGGGCTGCAACCAAACCTCCTGTGGTGGTTTAAAAACGCGCCAACAGACTGTGGGGCACTCCTCTCAGTAAAATGGGGAACATATCTCGTACCCTTTGCAGGGAAGAGGGGGTGTGTGTGTTCTGACCAGCAGGGCACAGTGCAAGTCACAAAGTGGGACTTTGGGGGCAGCATCATGAAAAGCCATGTCACCTTCCCCCTGGGAGCTAGCCCACTCTGAGAGCCCCGAGCTGCCTGTGAGGAGCCCGACTGCCCTGAGGCCACCACATGGAAGGGCCACGTGGAGGCACGCTAGTTGACGGTCCCAGTGGAGCCCGGTCTGCAAGCCATTCCAGCGAAGTGTCGGACTGGTGAGTGGATGGGCCCATCAGCCAGGTAAATATCTTTGAGAAGGTTCCATCAATGGCCCATGAAACAGAAGAGCAGCTAGCTGGGCTCTGCCCAGATTCCTGACCCAGAGGATCGTGAGATAATAACAGAACGGTTGTTCTTTTTAAGCCACTAAATTTGGGGGTAATTTGTTATGCAGCAACAGCTAACTAGAATGTATTCATAACTAGACAGGTTTCTAGTCAAGTCCCAAATGTATCTTATTAAGTAAAGCTCCACACCTGGGAATTCTTCAGTATCAAGTAGTGATCGGCCTCTTCTACTCGATGCCCGTTGCCAAGCGCACAGATGTGCAGGATGTGAAGTATAGAGTCCAGTGTCTGACCTAATAGATCTGGTGCACTAATAATAATTATGAGATATTTTCTGAATGACTGCTATGAATTAGGCTAATGAGTCTCCAAGTTGGTGCTGAAACAGCACCGTCAGCATCACCTTGGAAGGTGTTAGGAGTGCAAACCCTCAGGTCCTATCCCAGACTTCTGGAATCAGAAACTCTGGGTGGGGGCCAGCAGTACACATTCTAATATGTCCTGCAGGTGAGCCTGAGGGAGGCTATCACCTAAGGCTGCCTTAGTCAGCACTTTCCCTCACCGACTCCTCATTCTAACCCTGGGTTTCTCAACTTTGCCTTGCTTGGCATTTTAGCCAAGACAACTCCTGCCGTGGGTGACTGGCTTATGCATTGTAGGATGTAGGATGCTGAGCAGCATCCCTGGCCTCTACCCACTAGATGCCAGTAGCGCCTCTTTCCCCGTGCGTTAACTAAAAATGTCACCGGACATTGCCAAATGTCCCCTGGGAGTCAAAAACCACCTCAAGTGGAGAACCACTGCCCTAACCCCACGAGACTGTCTCTGAAAATGCACACAGGACTTGAAGTAACCAGGTGTGGTGAGGTACGCAGACATGGAAATGGCTACTGTAAAGGAAGACCTTGTAGGCACAGGTCCCCAGACAGGGAGGATAGCGTGGCACACCATGGGACCCCCGGGGGGAGCTCCAGGCTCAGTTGTCAGGCAGAGGGAACAGAGCAATGGTGGGCAAAGGCCTTTGTCGTGGCTTCTGCAGGAGAGGAATGGTGCGGTGGGGCAGGCAAGCTTGGGGTTGACTGGTTTAGATCATTTAAGTGGGGTCTCTCTCCGGCTGCCCTGGGTGGTATTGGGGCAATGGACCAGTGGTCCAAATGTGAGGGACCGTACAGGACATGATTGGGGGTGGGCCCTAGATTGGCTGGTTTGCCTATGAAAGGCCTGCCTGTGAGCCAGTCTTTTACGAATTCTAGGAGTGGCTGGCCCTGGAAGGGCAGTCTCTCCGCAGTCAGCCAGGTTCCAGATGCCAAAGCATCAGAATAAGAAAACATGCTTCATGCAGACAGACATAATGACCCCGCTGTACAGGCGGCAAAGCTGAAGTCCAGAGAGGTCACATCTCCACCCAGGGCAGACCTGGACCGAAAGCTGGTTTGGCTGGACCCCTCACACCACGCTCATACCGTGTGCTGGCCTGCTACTCATCTAGCCAATTGAGAACACACGTGGGCACCAATAACTATATAAAAAGGCAACTGACAGGCAGAGCAAAGGGAGCTGTTGAATCATGTCTACATGAAATATTTACACTAAGCCATGGGAGGGAGAAGAGACTGCTGGTCCCCCGCCTCCCCGGCGATGATGAGGGCGGCATGCTCGCTGGGTGGGCCTTGCAAGTGGGCTAGGTTGAGGCCGGGCGAAACTGAGAGGAAAGGGCATTCTGAAAAGAAGGGAAATGATAGGACGACAAGGCTCACAGGCAGGCAGGGAGGTGCGAGGTCTGACGCGAACACCAAGTGTCAATAGGCTGCCTTGGTTACTGGAAAGTAGACGAGACAGGAAGAGAAGAAAGGGAGATGCAGCTGGCTAATAGGCTGCATCATCAGAAGCCGTGCACAGAGGCACAAAACATTCAGCACAATGGACTAAATATCAACGAAATATCTGAAAGCAGCGCCATCATTTCAACACCTAGGCTAGATGACATTAGAGTAAGAATCAAGCGGGGAATTTCCACTTTGACACCGTGCAAGATAAGTTACACTGGGAGTCTGCGCCTGACAGGCAGCACACAGACAAAGAAAAGTCTTTCCACCGGGACTGAACAGAGTGTCAAAGGGTTGGGTAAGTAAAGTCGACGGCCATTCACTCATTTGGAGGTTTCTGGGGGCTCTTGCTGGGCCAGGCACTGTGCTATGGAGCCAGGCACTGCTCGTGTTAGGAAAACGGGATCCCCATCCTCGAGGGGCTAACAAAGTAGTGAGTGCTGTCTCTGCAGCACCGGACAGAGGAAAGGCAGTCCCCCTGCAGCCCAGCCTTCCAGAAGCACAGGAGTGGGCCCCGCCCACAAGGGGAAAGTCCTAGAGGCACCTGGAAAGTTCCTGGTAGCACGAGATCAACCCTCTTACAAGTGTCCCACTGCCTCTGAGGGAAGTCACACCTCGAATCGTGGCACTCACTCTTCTGGAGGGCCCAATCTCCGGGGAAGTTGAACAGCGTGCACTGTCTATCCCCCAGAGACACCGAGGCCCTGGGTGACACAGCAAGTTCCTCCTTAAATCCTTGATAGCTGCGTCAGAGTTCTCAGGTAACATCTCAGCTGCTGGAATCAGCAAGACTTTAACTAGAATGTAAGCTCTGGGTGGGCAGAGACCTTTGTCTACCTTGTTCGCTGCCGTGTCCACAGTGTTTGGCCAACAGTAGATACCAGGTCTTTGCTGAATAAAGGCAATGGGCACGTGGGCATGGCGGAGGCAGGGAAGAAGTCAAGTCAAGAAGAGACAACAAGAAGAAAGGGGTGAAGTTAATAATGGAGATGGAAGCATCTGAAGTGCTGTTACCACAGTCCCTCTGTGCTGGGGGGAAGCCACAGGCCTTCATTGTGCTGAACCAGAGTCACAAGTCGAAGGGTACCTCTCAAACACTGTCCCGTGGGACACCGTGCTTACGAAAGAATGACCTTTCAGTGCCCTTCAAATCCTGTAAAGGCTGCCCTGTCCTATATTTCCAACCTCAGCCTGTGCCATGTTCAGGGAGCACCAGCGAGAAACACCTCTGAGCTACAGGAATTCCCCCACAGGGCCCCACGGCTCGTGTTACACACAATCGATCACCGGTTCAGCGTGAACTTGGGCCCCAGCCACAGCCGGGAGGGCCTGCATCTCCACATCTTCCCGGCAGCCTGAGTGCGCCGGGCGAGAGGAAGAGATCTCAGAAAAGGCGGAGGAGAAAAATCAGGTCATCTCACCACATTAAGCAAATTTCCAAGTCAAACACCTGGGCAAAAAGCCTGTGTGATCAGGTTTGTCTAAAATCATTTTTGATGGGAAATGCCCCTCCACTTGGCATCTATTGAGCACCAGGTTTTCAACGACCCCCCCCACCCCCATTCTTGATGTTCTTTAAAAAATTCTCTGCTTTGGTTTTGAATCTAATTCATTCTTCTATTCACACATCTTCTTGGGAAAGATTATTTTTACAGGCTTTTCTCCTTTTCTTCCACCTTCACTCATCATATCTGTACTTGGCCTAGTTCTGCTTCTGCTTTGTGCCAGCAATGGGTGGGCTTCCAGAGGGAGGCAGGGAGGTGGCTGCTCTCCCTCACAGAACCAAGCAGGTGACACATCTGTCAAATGAACACATCGGCCTTGAGCTCCCCATTCCGACAGGCTCAGCGCGGAGCTCTGATTTGCTCTAGTTAAAAAAAAAAAAAAATTCCCCTAATTTCACTGTCAAGATTTTGAGAAGCATTATCATGGTTTTAAAGAGATTATTGCATAATTTGTTCATGTTTAAAGAATTATATTGTTAAATAAATTTAGCTCTCCAGATTCTAAATGACAAAAACAAGTGAAGTTACATCATTTGAATTATGAAGTGATAATGTCTTCCAATTCTGCCCCAATCAAAAGTGTAACAGTTTAAAGCTTATAATAATCATGTTCAAACATATTCAGATTATAATTACTTTTCTTCTGATAATGATAGCCCGTCTGATTGGATGATTACCTATTTGACTTTGATAAGTCTCAGAGGTCAAAAAAGGGATAATTGCAGACATCTGTTTTCTATGGAAAATATAATCTCAGAAAATAGTGTTTAAAGTGACATCTGCAAATATGTTTTAGAAAGAAACTCGTTGCACATTCAAAATCACAGCGAAAAGAAGTGATTCCTAAGTTACCATGTACCACGCCGTCTTTGTAAATAGATGAACAACTTGAACTTGCTAGTATTCATGTATGCATCAGTAATTACAAGCAGGCATGGCTCTGTTTTGTGCAGGTGGAGTTGGAAATGGAAACAGGCTACGAGAAAGGGATCTGAAGGGGTCTACGATGTGGCCTGCTGTAGATGCTTTTTCTCTTTGCTTTTGTGTAATTCAGTCCGTACATGCGTACATGTACCACTTCCCCGACTGTTTATTTTGAAATTGGAGCTGGAAGATCTTGTCCCCTTGGTTTCTCCTTGTAAGTGACCTTCTCAATTACGAGATGGCTCTCGGTGGGTGAAAAGAGTCATCCATGGCTGCCACGATTCTCTCGGTAGAGGAGGCCTCAGTTTCCCTCTCTGCACCTGCATCAACTTCCCAACTCTCTGAGGGACACGCCAAAGCCTCCCCTCACCATAACCCCCGTGCAGCTGTATTCTGCCATAAAAAGGGAGAGCTTTCTTCAATATTCCCTTCCACAGATGTTAAAACTCCCTTGGTTTTAATTCGCTAACTCATTGTCTTTCCGAATTCATGCAAGACCTGGGTAACGACTTTGCCAGATTAAGCTTCTCAAAATGTAACTGTCACCATGGCGCTTCCCCTCTTGAGAGCCTTCAGTGGCTCCCCAGTATCTACAGAAGAAGCTTCAAACTTTTCAGCGATTCACGGTCTGGCCTTAACCTTTTTTTCTCAGACTTGTCGTCCACGCACAACTCTCCTCTTCCGTTAAATCCACCTAACACCAAGGGGTGTTACAGCTCTCCAGCCCCTCGTCCACATTTCTGGTGATGCCACTACCCTCCTTCACATAGTCTCTGCCTACGAATCTTTGGTTGTTGCTGCTTGGTAAGCATTTGCTCCTCAGGTGCAGAAGCTGGATAAATCATAACCTTTGATTCATGTCATACTCGTATGATTGGCCCATGCGAGAGCCTCTTTTATATTTATTCACACACATTAAAAATTTACCCAGTCCTACCTTTTCACTAAGGTCTTCCTCTCGACACACAGAGATGATCACTTTGCTAAGAAGGCTCTTGCTCTCCTGGGAGCAAGTCCAGTATTTATGAGCGAGCATCCAGGCCACCACTTGCCTGAAACATCACAGACGGCCTGGTCCACCGTGCTGCCTGCTCGCATCTGCAGCCACACAGACGGCAACACCCTGCTGTGACGTGTGTGCCTGGCCTGGCACTTCGGCGTAGCCCCGTAACAGCCCTCACCAAGTTGTGCGGCATTTATTTCATCTGAGTCTGTCTCCACCTCCCCCGCCCCCGAAGAAGAAGTTCCTTGAGGCCAGATTCACTTTCTCATTCATCTTTGCCTCCCAAGTACCAGCCTGAGCGCCTGACAAATAAAGTTTAGTAGGCAGTCATTGAGTATTTCAGGGAAATTAGATTACAACCCCCTGGGAAGCAACGAAGGAGCCACAGAGTTTCAAGCAAGGGAGGGACCCTGTGACTTCTGCTCCTCCGGTGTCTCTCACGGTGCCCAGCACAGTGCTGAGCAGATGTAAATAGTCAAACACTTATTGATCGATCGATGCTTCAACTTCTTGAGAAAACTAATAAATCCCATATACTAGAGAGGGGGGGCAACTTATGTCAGTTTTTCCCTGATTGTCACCATTTTAAAACAAAAAGTCCCATGTCCAGGGGCTCCCCCAGGTCCTGGGTAAGTGGGATGGTTGGTCAGCCTAGTTAGAGAGCTCCTGTACAGGCCAACAGCACTAATTAACTCGAAGGCCCACGCTGGCAAACCTAACTTGAGTTTCTGTATATTTGGAAGTGATTTTTTAAAAAAAAGTTTTTTGAAGATGAGTCTAAAATTCAGTCTCTTCAGATTTAAAAATTTTTTAAGTATTATTATTCCCCCTACTCTAACTTAGTAAGATTTTGAAAGTGAATGAAGAGAATTGTTTCTCAGAGGAGACTTCCCTTTCAGGAGCTTAAAGAGACAGAGCTTCGCACAGACTCAGGGTGGTGACGTTTTGGCCCAGCCGGATCCTGGCGGTGCAGCCCGTTTGCCCGTAGGGACCACGCCCCCCGGGGCTGCACGCCCCTCCCACCGGGGGGCAGCATGCCCTGTCCCGAGTCATCGCATCCCTTTCGTGTAAGGCCGGCCTCCTGAGGTCCTCTCAGAAGCCTTCTGTTAAATCTCGGAGAATTTCCTCCTTCTCCACACTGTCCCATTTTTATTCCACTCCACATCCGTTGTTGGTGAGGGAATATTTACTTGCTATTGGAGGAGGCCATGTGGGATGTCTAGTCAATAATTTCATCAAGGAAAAACTTATCTTTGTGCTTTTGGTGGGAAAGGGAGGGAAACAGTTTCACTCAAGTAGCTTATGAGCTTCTGAAGAATATTTACAAAGAGATATTTTTAGACAGACAATGAGATTATTATTTTCCCATTTTAGTAGAAAGGCAGCATAAAAACAAAGCCCCAAACAAAACAAAACAGTGGAGCTATAGCCAGAAAGTAGGATGGCCATCGATTTCTGTCTTAGTCGCTTCACGAATGTCACCCGCAGCGGATGCACGCGCATCCAGGGACCAGCCTGACGAAAACTGCCCTGGATGTAACTGCTATGTTTAGGATTTGCTGGCTTTCTAAGGAGAGGCAGAAGGTAAAACAAACACACACACACACACACACACACACACACACACACCCTCTAGTAAAAGTAAAACTTTGCCATGGTGAATTTTGGGACGTTGGTACACTTGCAGTTTGTACCATTTCCTTAATTCTATGGTTTCCTTTGGGCTTCTTTTGAGATATTTGTGTGAATTAAATCCAGCTGGTTAAGGCTATGATTCTCTTTCTTGCCAGGAAATTGAGTACCAGCTCACAGCTGTCTCCACTCCCTGACGTAACTCTGGCCCTAAGGGTCATCCTTGCTTACCCAGAGTGGATGGAAAAGGGCCGCATACTAACCCTGACACGCTCAGGGGCAGCCCGCATGGTGGGTCCTACAGACTCAGAGACCGAAAGCAACCACACAGGATGGTCTGGACATAAACATTCCGACTGAAAGCGAGTCATGGACAGCAGTCGCGTCCTGGGCAGTAGCTTCCTTGACAAAGGCCAATCTTCACCTTGAGTGAGCCTGCGCATTGTCTTTTGCAACTAAGATGACGTACCCTTGGAACGTCAGTCGGCCCCTTCTCCAGACCCCTCAGGGCACACCCACTGCACCAGAGCGGAGCCCTCGGAGCCCCGCCCCCCGTTGTTTCTTGTGCCCTGCGTACCATCGGCACGTGCGTGATGCGCACGGCCAACCGTCCCGTACCCACCTGTGTGAGACAAGTATCTGAACCTCCGTTTTACCTTTCACCCAGTCCCAGAGATTTTCTTC